>CAJQZJ010032083.1:4721921-4741126 GCA_907164525.1 Lophiomys imhausi
GTCGTCTCCTGCAGTGTCGTCTCCTGCAGTGCCTCCTGCAGTGTCTCGTCCCCTATGAATGCTATCTAGTGCTTTTTATATCAAGCTGTGCAACTTTCATTTGAAGATGAAATATATTTTAAAAATGTACATTTTACAGCTCAACTAAACATTTTCAATAAAAATGCATATTCTTCCCATCTCTGTAATAGGAGACAATGCTAAGTTTCTTGGTTGCTGAAAATAAAGTCCTAGTTTCCCCTTTAAAAACAGCATTATAGATGGAAGGCAAACATTAAACAAAGATTTCATAAGCCTGAAATTATTCAAATGAGTATCAAAAATAATATAACCAGTGGTGCACACTCATGGGTATTACTGCTAAAGATGAAGCTAGGTCTGAAAAGTTACTTGTGCTGCGCAGTGGTGGCACATGGCTTTAATCCCAGCACTTGAGGCAGAGGGAGGAGGATCTCTGAGTTTGAGGACAGCCTGGTCTACAGAGTGAGTTCCAGGACAACCCACATGGCAGCTCACAATGTTCTGTAACTCCAGTCCCAGGGCATCTGGACTCTGCACACACATGCCACACAGACATATGTGTAGGGAAGGCAAAACAACTGCACACTGTAATAGAATATTTTTATTTATAAACACTTGCATTTATTAATATTTAACAAACATCTATAAAATACCTAAACCTTATAACCTAAATTGTATAATCTAAAATCTATAATCTATCTAAAAATACTGTAATACCTAAGAACACTCTAATACCTATCTAAAACACTTAACACTATTCTAACTTTTTTTTTTTTTTTTTTGGTTTTTCGAGACAGGGTTTCTCTGTTTAACAGCTCTGGCTGTCCTGGACTCGCTTGTAGACCAGGCTGGCCTCGAACTCGCAAAGATCCTCCTGCCTCTGCCTCCCAAGTGCTGGGATTAAAGGCGTGCGCCACCACCGCCTGGCTTATTCTAACTTTCTTAAAAGGATATTAATATTCTTAGCGTAGGTCTGTTCAGGGTGACTTGGTTTACGGCAGTCCCGGAAGGCAGTCCCTTTCAAAGATTAGTGTTCATTGGACCTTACTTTGCCAGTTTATAAGGTCAGTCTATTTCCACCACCAAATGGTGGCCGGTTTATAAAATCAGTCTGTTCCAACCACCAGCTGAGGGCGGCTTTTTTAATCAGCTAAGACTCGCCTCCACGGTCTCTTTGTCCCGGGCGAGTCTCAAAGCCAGAAGCCTCTCCAAATGGCTTCTGAACTTCGTTTGCCTCCGCTCACTTTTCCGGCGTCTGGGGCCCCAAGACAGACAGATGCCTGCAAGGAACTCTCAGAAGTTTTTATGCCAGGCCTTTGCCTTGGAATATAACAATCTAAACTCTGTTAACCACATACCTTGCTGTGCTCTTCTTCAGCGTGACTTATCAGTTGGTGAGGGCAGGAAGAGAGAGGTCGTGTGGAATTCTCTGGCTTATACATTTCATGATCTCATGATACTTGGGAGTCTCGAGGGTCCACAAGATTTCTCAGGATGTCTAATGGTCTCGTTGCTTCTCACGATAAGTGATTCATCTGCGTGGCTTGTGCAATTTCTTTCTTTTTTTATTAAAATGTTTATTTATTACATCAAGTTACATCTCCATCATAGTGCCCTCTTTCCACCCATCCCACTCCTCTGATGGGGAGTGTCCCTACAAATCAGCCCCTCTCAGTTCAACAGTCATATGAGGGCTAAGAGCTTCCTCATGCACTGGCGCCCTACATGGTAGCACCCCTAGGGCAAATTGTCCCATTGATAGGTAACAAAGTCTATGTTCCTGACATTTTTGGTGTGTTGGTTGTAGGATAGTTATCCTGTACTATATGGCTAAAATCCACTTATAAGTGAGTAGATGCCATGTGCATCTGAGTCTGGGTTATCTCACTCAGGATGAGCTTTTCTAGTTCCATCCATTTGGGTGCAAATTGGATGATTTCTTTGTTTCTGATAGCTGAGTAGTATTCCATTGTGTAAATGTACCACAATGTTTTTTTATCCATTCATCAGTTGAGGGACATCTGGGTTGTTTCCAGTTTCTAGCTATTACAAATAAGGCTGCTGTGAACATAGATGAGGATGCTTGTGCAGTTTCTTAGCCATGCCCCTTCAACAGGGCGTATTGTCTGGCCCCAACCTGGCTTTGTCCATCCCAGAAGGCAAAGGGATGCCAAGATTTTCTCCATGCGCCAACCCAAACTGTCCACCAATTTCACCAAAGAGACCCAACTTCCACCACAGCACACATTAAAAAAAAAGTCACTCGTGGAACAGACAGGATAGGATGTGAACACACCTGCGAATCCAGACAGTGCATGCCCTGGTTTGGATAACTGTAATGTCGGCTTCACTCTACATTCTACCCACCATTGACTCTGCAACCATCCGCTGCTCAGCAATCTATCCTCAGAATTCTGCAAGAGGAAAGTTCAAAGACTTATCCTCTGGTGGCAAGGTTTTCCTGTGTGCTGCTCTCAAATCCGTGCTTTTCCTCTCTCCACTCCCATCACTCAAAAGCAATAGGCACCATTCGTGGACCATGTGTGTATCACTGTTAGAAGCTCTGACTGGGTCAGTGCATTCATCTCCAAAACAGCCCACGGGTAGCCAAGTGTGGTGGTGCGTGCCTGTAATCCCATCACTTGATGGCTCCATGGGAGGATGAGGAGTTCAAGGCCAGCCTTGGCTACATAAAAGTTTTAGGTCAGGCTAGGCTACATGAGACCCTGTCTCAAAACAGCAGCAACAACAATATGTGAGGGTTCTGTAAAGAAACAGAACGATAGAATGACCTTTTATATTAAAAGGGGGCTAACAAATTGGCTCACAGGATGTGGTCCAGGTATCCCAACAATGACCGTCTCACCCTGGAGAGGCTGAGAACCTGCTGGTTGTTCGGAACATGGTCCACGAGGCTGGATGTCTCAACAGTCCTACCTGGTGCTGCCGGAACCCTGGAGGATTCCCGGGGAACTGCTGGACTTCAGTCTACACGGGAACCCTGAAGAGCTTAGTTCTAATATCTGTGAAGAAATGTCACAGCAACGGGATAGATGAACCTGGCAGCTGGACTGAGGACAAGCAGACAGACAGCAAGGCTTCCTTCTTCGGGAAGCTGCCTTTGAACAGAAACCAGTGGCTGCTGTCCTGAGAAAAGACATTGGTGTCTGGAGTCTAAACGGCTGAACCTGACATGGGATTTGAAGTGAGGGTCATGCAGAATCTGGGTTTTGAAGGTCAGCTTTCTTCTTCTTTGTTAGCCGCCCCTGACAAAGCAACTGTGTTAAGTAGGGCAACTACTTAAGTCCTCAGCAGAAAAAGATTTATTTTCCCCCAAGTAATTTCACTGTTAGTCAGCATTCCGGCGCCAGCATTAGGCTGTAGCAATCTAGGGGGATTTTTAGATTTTTTTCAAGAGAATGAATCATGGAGGGGAAGCTCCTGGGTAAAGCCAGAGTTTAGCTGTGTATGTTCTGAGAGATGTTGATCACACCCCAGTAAAGTTGGACCCCTATGTTCATAACAAAGAGAGAACACAAGGAAAGGGGCTGCTTTTGTTTTGGTCGAATCTCTCTTAATAAGGAATAATGAGCATCAACCCCTAGTTATTCAGTAAGCCAATTAAATTAAATTAGCCCTGCCTGGAAACAAAGCCGAAATCTGTCAGCCTCTCCATTTCTACTGCCGACTCTGCAGTCACAACCCAGGACAGAGGAGGTGCAGTGCAGCTGTGAAAGAGAAACCTTTGAACTGTTCTCTCTCCCCAGGGTCAAACACTTTCGCGAGGCTTATCCCCTCACCGAGAGATGACTGTAGTGCAGATCCTTTCTTTTCTTTTCTATCACAACCAAACTGAGGTAAAATTAGCATTTTTGGTGTTTTTCCCAGGGTTTGAGCCTGGGCAGTACTAACCAACCTTCCTGTTCTAGCTAGCTCTCTGTGGCTGTGATAAACACACCATGACCAAAAGCAACCTGGGGGAGAAGGGTTGCTTCTAGCTTACAACTTTCAGGTCACACTCCATCACTGAAGGAAGTCAGGGCAGGGACTCAAGGCAGGAACTGAAGCGGAAGTCATAGAGGAGCGCTGCTTACTGGCTTGCTCCCCACAGTGGCTTGCTTAACCTTCTTTCTAGGATGACTCTAGCTTGTGACAAGCGGACAAAAACCAACCAACACAACTTCCCTTGGGACTTTTCTACCACTCAGTGTGCTGAGGTCCAAACAGGGATGGGCCATGCTAGGTCACTAAAGAATGCCACCTTTAGAGAGTGGTCTTGGGTCAAGAGTTTTTCTTTCTGGGAGCCTCCAAGATCCAGTGATGGGTTTGTGCAAACCCTATGGCCTCATATGATAATGTTCTTCCCCACTGTTACTGTTGGAAGGCATTAAATCAGTCAGATTCACGAGCAACAAGAGGTCAATGTCTGATTGAAATTCATAAGGTCAAAAAGGAAACTAAAAATCAATTTATAAGATATGAAGATTTAGGTTCAAGCTATATCCACAAGCCATAAAATTTCACATCCATAAATGTAAGAAAATCAGTTATTAAACTTGAGGGGCGAAAGAAGACTTATTAAGTTTTACACACACATAAGGCGGCTAACACATAATTTTAGCAGACATTACTGAGATCCTGTGTGTAATATAAGCGATGATGGGCTAAAATGCTAAATGGTTTAGCACTAAATTATTAAGTGATGTATCCCCGAGGTATTAAACAGATCGAGAGGCAGAGCAGGTGCCTCTCCAGCGAGACTGGAGCACGGGTTTAAGTGCATATTGATAACAAATGCACTTCACAGGGAAAATACTATCAGTAATATTTTTGCTGCAGGAAAGCCTGGTGTCATAATGTCTAAAAGCTTCTCCTTGATAAAGAAATGTTCATCTCCCCCCCCCCCCACTTTTAAAGGGAAAAATTAACTGTGTTAAATGTTGGTCCCTATGGAGAAGAAAGGAAACTCCAGTGGGATTTGGGTATTTCCTTGTCTCTCTCCTTCTGTCATCTCTACTTGCCTAAAATAGAATCGGGGGTTAAAAATGATCCAGCTACACTAGCGTTACAGTTCGTGTGGCAAATGAACTGATAATTTTGCTGGGATGGGTGGGTACAGGGAAGATTTCCTGATGGCAAACTTTGCATAAAAATCACAGCAGCAGTCACAACGCCTTTAACACATCCTCTTTGTCCACCCCACCCCATCACTTCCATTTCTGTCTAGTGAGAAAAGAGAACTAGACCTGTGAATTGGCTCAGTGGCTAAGAGATAGACTCACCAAGTCTGACAACCTGAGTTCAGTCTTTGGGATGCACATAGTGTAAGCAAAGAGTTGAATCTCTGAAGTTGTCTTCACACACACACACACACACACACACACACACACACACACACAAATGTAATAAAAAAAATAGAAAAGTGGGAACCCAAAGAACTCTGTTTTCTTGGTCACTTTTAAGATTTATTATTTCAAAATTTGTGTGTGTGTGTGTGTGTGTGTGTGTGTGTGTGTGTGTGTGTATGTGTATGCATGCACATGTGTATGCAGGGGCGTGTGGAGGTCAGAAAAGGGCATCTGATGCCCTGGGGTGGGAGTTATAGGTGGTTGTGAATCTCCATTTGGATGTTGGGATCAGAACTCAGGTCCTCTGCAAGAGCAGCCAGAGCTTTTAACTGCTGGGACGTCTCTCCAACCCCTGAGGTCATTTTAGACCTCATGGGAATGGGGCATAATTTGTATGCAGAGCTGTGGCATGTATGTTTATAGGTTATATCTGTAAAGGGCAGAGGTGGCAAAATCTAGGGCGTAAAATTCCAGAGCCTGATGTTAAAATGCCCAGGTATTCCTTGAGAAGATGGCCTAATGCTAGAATTTATCAGTTGTGATGTAGGACTGATTAATTTAACATCATCTCTGATATTACTTTATAAAATGATTCTCAGGCAATGGACCAAAAGATGATTGGAATTTTTCATGACCTGAGCAGAAGCTGGTCTTTTTTTTTACTTTGTGGAGAAAAAAAAAATGATCCACCAGATAGAATTTTGTCCATTTAGTTTCCATCCTTTAATTCCTTCTCTAGCCGCCCGAGAGGGCTAATAGGTAACTCAGTGCAAAAACAGAATCAGGTGATAGTGATGAAAATCTCAGGCATGGCAGACCTTATTTAGTTTGATAAAAGCATTTCAAGAGTAAAAGTCTATTTATGGTCGGTCTCTCCACTGTAACTGAGTTGTGACTTGAGTAGAATTTTATATGGTACACATCAATGTGCATTGCTAGTAGCACACCGGATTTCCACAACCTCTAGGTGGCTTGAGGAGGCCAGAACAGACAGTAGCGATCCTGGGGGAAGATTAAACTACACATCATTTTTTTTAGTGATTTGTGGGTGACGAAATCCAGCTCAAACTTCCTACGGAACTAACTTACATAACCAAGGGCAAGGCTGGATATGGCCTCAGGCATGGCTGTCTCCAAGTGCTCTGGGTTTCTTTTCCTTCATTATTTTGAAACTCTGGTGGATTTATTATTTTGGGGTATATGACGCTGTTGGCACTTGTGATTTATGCCACGTCTTTGGTGAGGGTTTCTGACCCTGTGACAGCTTTTTATGCCATCTTGAGAATGTTTCTGATTAACTCTGCCTGGCTCATCTGCCCAATTGTGAACCAATCACTGTGTTCATAGTAGAGCATTTTGATTGAACAGATTGGATCTCATGACTGGATGTGAAGGATTCCTCAGCTGAGACTGAAGGGGGAAGGAAATTCCTGAAGGAAGAGTAAGTGGCTCTTTCTGAGTGGAGAGGATCTAGACATCGACTCAGGGTTAGAAAGGACACTGATAGAGAGAGTAGGAATCTACTCTGAAAGGCTGAACTTAACCAGACCAGACTTTAAAATATTTTATCCAATTCTTCAAGTAAGGGTTGGTATGAAAAAAAAAAAACCACTCAATTGGATGAATGAATGAATGAATAAATGAATAATATATTCAAATGGACCACGGGAATTCAGAATTTGGTAGTAAATATGTATTGGGGGTGATATGGTAGGTTTAAAAATCCCCTCTCTGGTGTTTTCCCCATCCCATCTGACTTGGGGACAGGACCTGTTTTGACAGTGGGATATCGTCATACGCAGGCTGGTCTCTCTGCCACCATTGCAACAAGTCTGAGGACAGCTGGAGGACAACGAACCTATAAAAGAGGTCAAAGCCTCTCAGCCCACTTCAGACATGACCCTGTGAACCCCCACTAATGCCAAGTAAGCCTGGGCCCAGACGGCGAGGGGCCCAGCTACTTACTCATCTGCAGGCTCATGAGCTAAATAAATAGACTTGTGTCTTAAGCTACCCAATCCACAGTGTAGACAAAGGTGCCCTTGAACTCTTGATCTTCCTGGTTTTACCTGCCTAGTGCTGGAGTGGGATATACCCAGTTTTTGTGGTGCTGAGCATCCAACTCAGAACTTTCTTTGTTTTGTTTTTTTTTTTTTTGAGACAGGGTTTCTCTGTGTAGCCCTGGCTGTCCTGGACTCATTTTGTAGACCAGGCTGGCCTTGAACTCACAGAGATCTGCCTGCCTCTACTGGGATTAAAGGCATTCCCAACCACATCTGGCAATTACAGACAGCTATGAACCGCCATGTGGGTGCTGGGATTTGAACCCCGGTCCTTTGGAAGAGCACCCAGTGCTCTTAACCGCTGAGCCATCTCTCCAGCCCCCAACTCAGAGCTTTTGTATGCCGGGCCAGCACTTTACCGGCTGAGCTATACAGTCCCACTGAGTTTTGGGGGGAGCCTTATGATGCAGAAGCACACAGGTTGTTACTGGAAGGGAAAGACTGTGAGAGTCCAGTTCTCCTGGTGACAATCTGTTCCTTGTTATTGGTCTTGTTTTCAGAGCCAGGAGGTTTCAAATCTCGAAGTTCAGGCCTGGTTTTTCCTTTCCTCTGGCCCACAAATATATGCTCACCATTTGCATTTTGATCTGCCTGTCTGCATTTCCCTGCCAGATCTTCCACAGAGGAGGAGCAGGCAGAGCCTCACAATCATCATCGCGACTTCATTGTCACATATATATCTTGTTAACGCTGACATGATTGTTCTTGCTGATGTAACCTGAGCTAAGAATTTTCATAGCCGAGGATTGATCATTCCTGTAATGGGGAGCTGAAGGAAATATGGGTCCCCCGCCGCCTTCCAGCAGTCAAAGCAGAGAGGCGACGGGATGAGGTAAATAAAAAACAAAACAAAACTGCAACATGTGCTATTTTAGAAGGACACCATCTTAATTTTTTGCTTTCCCTTAAAAAGAGAAACTGTTATTGCTTTGGAGTTTCTTTTATAATAAATATCAATAAAATTGTTTGGGAGCTCAAAAAAAAAAATTCCATGTTTCTTGGATACGACTTTCAGGTGAAGTTTTATAAAACTGCTCTCTAGTCTTCTGCGTGCGTTTTTACAATATTCAGGTATAAATTATATCACATTGCATTATAAATTGTTATTAAAATGATCTGTAGTGTAACTAGCAGGGAACTTAAACATAACTGTAAAAATGGAAATAAAAATCTATTAATGCAATAAACCTACTTAATAAAAGTAACTTTCATATTCAAAAACAAAATATTAAGGCGTGCTTCAGATCTGAAAGTCAAAAATGAAGGAATAAATTAGCGGAGGTTAAGAGCCTTGCAGTGGCTGACTAACAAAGCTCCCGGGGATTATAAAATTTCATGCTCTCATAATAAAAAGGATAAGGGAATGTCTAGAAGACCACTGAAAGTTCAAATAAATGAACATAAGAGAGAGGAGACAGTCTGACATGACTGAGACGGCTAATGTGTAAGGGCTGAAGAGACGGTATTAGAGTGCTGGGGTCCGGAATTAAATGCAAAATGAATTTGGGGAGGAGATTAATAGAAAATTATAAAGGTAAATGAGTTCGGTTTCAGGGTTTCAGAAAACTTTAGATATCTCATTATTTTTCTTAGCACTTAAGGAGAAGCAGAGAAAGACAAATTAAAACTGGGCATAAGCCATACTGGAGGGAGCTGGGGGAGCCGATTACTTCCCAACCCCCTTCCCACCCCTCCCCATATTCCCTAGACTTGACCTTCAGTTGTTCCGTGCTACATGACAGCCCCCAATAAAATAAATCCTCCCAGGATCCTTTATAGAAAGTGGGACCATGAATCTAAGTTTTTGTTCGAGTATGGGGGAAATGTATTTAAAAGGAGGCGCTGGGTGTTTGCCTCCTCCTCCATCCTTCCTGATAGCTGGAATATGGTATGACAGCAGGTACTCCAGCAACAGTTTTGGATCAGGAGATGGTCATGAGAATGACAACCACAGGGAAGAATGACAGGGAGGAAGGAGCCTTGCTGCTGTGACCCTGCGTTTCTCAAGGCGACTTAAACTCCACTCAATGTGATTCTGGGTCTCTTACCCTCAAACTCAAAGCAGATGTCACTGG
This sequence comes from Lophiomys imhausi, assembly GCA_907164525.1. Lineage (NCBI taxonomy): Eukaryota > Metazoa > Chordata > Mammalia > Rodentia > Muridae > Lophiomys > Lophiomys imhausi. Next base: position 4,731,429 of record CAJQZJ010032083.1, read on the forward strand.
AGTGGACTTCTGTCTCCAGGCCTGCAAGGACACTCCCAAGTTTCAGAGGCAGAGGCAGGGTTGTGGTGGGGGTGCTGAGAATATGACCCTTCTCTGAGCTGGTGCTGATGCCAGAGGCTGGTCACCATAAGCCAAGGTGCTCCAATTAAAATTCAGCACACGGGATATGCAAGGGGCTGAGGAGATGGTTCAGTTGGTGAGATATTTGCCTTGCAAGCACAAGGACCCGACTTTGATCCTCAGAACCCATGTAAAAAGCCAGGCCTGGCTGTGCACACTTGTAATCCTAGCACTGGGAAGGCAGGACTCTTAGGCTTTGCTGGTCAGTCTGCCTAGCCTTCTTGGAGAGTTCCAGGCCCGTGAGAGACCACTTCTCCAGGGAAAGGGGCTAGGCATCTGAGGAATGACACCCAAAGTCGGCACATATACGCAGAGTAAGAGAGGCCTGGTGGAGACCGGAGATTAGGTTTTGAATGAGTATGACTTTACACAGAAGGGAACAGAGTTTTAGTTTCATTATAGACCAGTGCAATCAGCTGCTTTGAAAGGTTTGTTTTTCTCATAGGAAGATGGAGAAGATGGCAAGGAAAACCAAGGTGCTTTTCTCTAGCTTGTTTATAGAAATTTGAGGTGGGATGATGGGGTCTGTGTGGAGATGGGGAGCAGGCACAATCCCTGCATGAACTTTGCGCCCATCTTGTCCCCATCTCGGTATCTCCACTGTGCTTCTTCTCTCTCAGTTTATTGAAGCAGTATCTCATGTAGACCAGGGTGACCTCTGATTTAGCTGAGGATAATTGTGAATTTCTGATCCTCTTGTCCCCATCTCCCAAGTGCTGGGATCACAGGTGAGCAGCACCACACCCCATTTTAGTCCATGCTGGGATGAAACCCAGGGCTTTGCACATGCCATGGGTGGCTGTACCCTTGTGACTGTGACTCCTTCCTCCTTCCACTGCTCTTCATTTCCTCTTCCTATCTGTTTACCACAGCAGTAGGAAGGGCACTTGGCACTGTTTACTCTTCAGGAAACACTTCCCACCTTGGCCATATGAAGCATCCTTTATCCTCAGTCCAGACTGAGTTTCCTTTATCATGAGCAACTGCTGATACAGGGCAATGCTTCTAGAATGAACAGTGGTAGAACTTCCCCAGAACCCTTTGGGGAGAGAATCTTCTAGACTTTCCTTTCCTGTGTTCCCAGGAAGTCCCCAGAGCATGCATGCCTCTGAGCACTGTCGGCTCCTCTGTGGTGTTCCCAGGTGCCTGCTTTTGTACACACCAGGCAGCTTTCTAGTTCCTCCCTTCCATCCTTCCACAGTGTTTATCCTCTGCATTGTTAGTCATGTTCTGGACACTAGAAATAACAGCAGTGAATAAAACCTTCAGAACTGTGTTTATTCAAGGCTCTGCCAGTTTGCTGGTTCTTTTTTTTTTTTTTTAGGTTTTTCGAGACAGGGTTTCTCTGTGTATCTCTGGCTGTCCTGGACTTGCCTTGTAGACCAGGCTGGCCTCGAACTCACAATGATCCACCTGCCTCTGCCTCCCAAGGGCTGGGATTAAAGGCGTGCGCCACCACGCCCGGCTAGTTTGCTGGTTCTTAACATGCCCTTATGGAACAGTTGGTTGCTAAGGCTGAATGGTACATTAGATCAATATGGGGTTATTCAATTGGATTGAGATTTTATGATTTCCACTTCTTTTCTCATAGACCTAGACATACTTGTGAAATTAACAATGACCACAAAACCAACTCCAGATGCAACAAAGATAACAGGAGCAACAGCGGCTAAAGTCGAGGGTCAGCAGGAGACAAGAAAAGGTGGTTCTTGATCAGAAACTAGACTTTCTCAATAAATATGAATGAGGACTTTGGTATGTGCCAGTTCCTTCACATGGCTGTGGAAGAAGAATTATTTGGTAAACACTTCATGATTTAAAACAGAAAGAAGCTGGTGGTGCCTTTAATCTCAGCACTCAGGACTTAGAGGCAGGCGGTTCTCTCTAAGTTTGAGGCCAGCCTGGTCTATGGAGCAAGTTCCAGGACAGCCAGGGTTATACAGAGAAACCATGTCTCAAAAAACCAAAACCAAACAAAACAAAGAAACAATCCAGAAAGAAATGAACAGGCAGTGTGGAAGGTGGAAGTTCATCAAAGACATGTCCTTTACTCATACTGGACTCCAGCTCTTTCAGGCTTCCAACATGAACTGAAGGCCAGGGGCTCTCCAGGTATCCTCCAGGCCTTCAGAGCAAGATTGAAACTGCTCAAGTATCCAGCCCTCTGACCTGAACCACGACGGGGGTTTCAGCCTCTCCAGGGCGAAGACGGCCATCGTCATGCCACCATGAATAACCCAGACTGAATCATGTTAGCCGACTAACAATCCCTCTTTTGTCCACAGTCATTCTACTGGCTCCTACCATGAGTCTGCACACCAGGGTCTGAGGGCTGTCTGGGAATCAGCTCTGGTGGAAGGCAGGCCTGGAGGATGCCACGACCACCTTCACAGCCAGCGGGGAGGAGAAAGCCCATCATGCAATTCTTTTTCTTCCTTGTTTTTTTTTTTTGGATCTATTTTCTTCCCTTCATCTCTATTTTTTCTGTATTGGAGATTGGACCCAGTTCATGTTAGGCACATGCTCTACCCCTGAGCCACATCCCAGCCTCCCATCATGCAACTCTCTAATCACTGTGTCCAGCCATGTACTAGTCATGTAGTTAGTTACCATTAGTTGTGTTGAACTGATCTTCACTCCATGTACCTCCCCAAATCTCTCATGATTTACTGGTAAAAATTTCACCCTTAATTAGTGAAAAAAAAAAAAGAGAAAAATTTCCTATGAGTTTATAAATTATTCAGTTTACAAAGCCCTCTGAGCTCTTCAAGCACACTGTAAATAATTTACATTCTGACTCCTGTGATTTCAAATTTGTTTATTAATGTTTTCCTGGAGATAGAAAACAAACTAAGCAAATCCACACCAACTTACTTTGCAAATCATTTGGAATAAGAGAAAAGATACTTTTCCTCTCCCATGAAGATGTTGAGGTCTAGCTTAGCCTCACAGTAAGCAAAGGATTCCCTTGAACTGAGCTGTGACCTTCCTGCCATCACCATTTATTGACTTCCTGTTATACCCCAGGTAAGGAGTCAGTGCCTGAATCTACAGTGCTTTGTAAAACCTCTCTATACCAGTGGTGGTCTGAATGAGATGCCCTCACTTATGGTTTTGGGCATCTGAATACTTGGTACCCAGTTGATTGTGGTGTTTTGGTAGGTTTAGGAGGTGTGGCCTTGATGGAGAAAGCATGTAACTGGTGGTGGGTTTCGAGATTTCAAAAGACTTTGCATTGTTTCCAGGGTATTCTCTTTGCTTCCTGTTTGTAGTTTGAGATGTGAGTTCGCAGCTGCTGCTGTGGCCACCAGCCACCTATCCTGAACCACCATGGACTCTTACCCATCTGAAACAATAAGCCAAGAAAACTCTTTCTGTAAGTTGCCTTGGTCATGGTGCCTGTGAGACTCAGGGATCAGGGATCAAGGAGGGGCTGGGGCATTGAGGAAACCTTCCACCCACCTCCCAGACAGTTCCAGTCCCAGTCATACCCCAGGCTCTGATCAGGCCTACACTCATGACATCAAAACCTGAGTCCAGGGCTGGTGGGATAGTAAGTAGGTAAATGCACTTGTCATGCAAGTCTGATGACCTGAGTTAGGTCCCCAGAGCCCACATAAAAAGCCAGACATGGTGGCATGCATCTGCAATACCCGCACTCCTGATTTAGATGGGAGGTTTTGACAGGATAATCTCCCAGAAGTTTGCATACCATGTGGTGTGGAGTATACTGCATGACAAAAACAGCAAGAGAGACCCTGGCCTTAAACATAAGAAGAAAGGGTTGGGATTGTGAACGTAGGCTTTAATGGAAACAGGGCACCACCGAGTGAATGGCAAACACTCCAATCACAATGACTGAAAGTGAGAATCACCAGCGGCTGGCTGCTAGCATTAGCAGGCAAAATTAAGTGAGAATCAGGTTGTCTACATAGTCTCCCAGTCCAAAAGGGGACACTGGGAGATGCACACTAGGTTGAGAGGAGGCAAGAGGAACTCTGATAAGGAAACTGCCAATGCTGCCTTCATCAAGGAAGGCCCAGTCAGCGGTCAGCCTACATCCATTCTGACCCCACACACGGCTGAGGAACCACAGGCTCTGGTCTAATGTGGATCTTCAATTATTAGAACACCAGGCAGATCCAGACTGAGGGACAGTTGATAAAACAACTATGTGGTCCTCCTCAAACACATCAAGGTCAGGATAGATAAGATAGACCAGGGACTGGAAAGGCTGATGCTAGGGAGACCTGACTATGGTAGGGGGTAAGGACCAAACCTTGGACCCTGGAATGGATGGTAATGTCTGGTTACTTGTTAATGCTTGAGTAAGATCTGTAAATTATTTAATCATTCCTATTTTGGTGTTGATGCCTGCCTTTAAACCTGTTTATTTCCATTTTATGCTTTTGAGTGTTTTTCTGCATTGTATGTCTGTGCACCCTGTGCATGAAGGTCAGAGGAAAGCATCAGATCCATTAGATCTGGAGTTATTGATGGTTGTGAGCTGTCTTATGGGTGCTGAGAACTGAACCTGGGTCCTCTGGAAGAGCAGCCAGTGCTCTTAACCGCTGAGCCATCTCTCCAGCCCTACTTCCCGCTCTTCCTCATTGGACTATGGGTCTGAGGATGTAGCTTAGTGGGTAGAGCCCTGGTCACTATATAGACTATGTATGATCACTCACACCTGTAATCTTATGGGGAGGTGGAGTCAGGAGTTCAAGGACGTATTCAGTTATGAATTCCAGATCAGCCTCGGATTCATGAGACTCTGTCTCAAAAAAGCAACCACGTAGACACAAAGCAGTAACTGGACTGTGTGTGGTTTTGTGAAGTTTGAACATCTGGGGAACTTGCAGGGGGGAGGGAATTGGGGAGGTTCATGACTTTTAAAACTTTTCTCCTGTCAGTTTGAAATTATCTTATCATGAAAAATTAAGGAAAAAAATCCTAAAAACTGAACTTTTCCCCCTAGTTCAAAGGTTCTCACCTAGGGATTGATCTTCCCCTGGGGGTTGAAATTTGATTATGCCTGGGACAGTTTGGATTGTCTCAGCTACGGGATAGATAGGTGTGACTGGGACCTGCATGGGCACCAAAAGTGCTCCACTGTGCACAGGGTGCACCCACGATTAAATGCCTGTGGCCCCAGTCTTCCCCCTAGCTTGACTGCAAGACCGTTCTAGAGTAGCTCGGTTTAAAATCTGTGGAATAGAGGAACATCAAAAGGAGTGGTGTAGCGTGTCACACACCCTGCATGTGAGTGTCTGCTTGTGACACGAAAATGTGAGTTTTCCTTTCTTCCTGGCCTCACACTGATTTCATGGGCAGCAGCGACTCAGGGTTAGAGGTGCCCAGTAGGGGTTTGTGACTGCATGCAGGCTGCGAGAGGCCATCCACAGCAAGGTTTCCTTTCTCTCCCCTGGTCCAGGGCATGCACATCCATCTGACCATTTATAATGAGAAAGAGGATATTGCTTTGTGGAGGAAACTTCTGTCAGCTACTGCCTGGTGGGCTTAGGGAAGAACCAATCCTTCATTAATTAACCTTCACTTTCCATGTAGATCCACTCATTGAGATGCAGGTAATTAAACCAAGGTCATTTCAAAGATGAACAGGAAAGAAAACAGCCATTGGAAAGAGGGAGTTTTTTGGGTAGAGGGTTTGGGGTTCTATCTTTATCGCTGGGAAGAATTGCAGAATCATCTTTTTTTTTTTTTTTTTTGTAAGTAGGAGAGTGCTAAGTTCACCTCAGAACCAAATCTTAGGACATTTTAAAAGATTTATTAGGCTAGTTACCCTAAGGAAAGAATACAGAAATAAGCTGGGGACAGGAAAATATTTTGGGGGGCAGCAAGGAAGGGTTTTACTTTTATTTATTTATTCTAAAATTTTATTAATTGTGTATGTGTGTGTGTACGCGTGTACACGTGTCCTGGTTCATGCTTAGAAAATAGAAAATTGTCAGGTGACAATTTTCATGGGTCCATTCTCTCCTTCCACATAGATTCCTAGGATCAATCGCAGGTAACCCTGGTCTGTGTGCCAAGTGCTTTTATTTGCTGAGTCCTCTCACTGCTTTGGAGAGTCCTTTAAAATTATTATGATCTCACAGTAGGAGTTATATGTCTCTTGGTTTTTGTTATACTACTGTGTAGGGGTGAGGTAGTGTAGAAAATGGATCATATAGACAGGAGTATACAGCCTGTCATAAATACACCTGGGAATGCTCCGTTTATCCAGTGTCTGGTCTCCTCTGTTAAATGGGTCTAATGTCAGTCCCTTCTCTCAGGATTGTTAGACAGAACTACTCAGGGTGTTTACCGGGAGATAGCTGCCCATTAAGTAAAACTCACAATGTTCCAGGAGCCGCTGCGAGGATTTCCTGTCTGCCTTCACCCTTTTGAGTTAGGAGCTGTAGTTGCCCTTAGAGAGGACAGTGAGCTTAATCAACAGCACAGCTATTAGGTAGGGAGTCGGGAATTGAACCCACTATTCTGCGCCATCCCAGAGAACTGTGGGTTCTTAATTCACCTCACACTTTCAGTATGTGGTTAAAGGAAACGCACTGTGGCATAATTTCCTGGTAGAAGTGGGTCTTGGGTGGTGGAAATGATGACCCTTTGCCTGTGAGGTCCACAATGGTGAGGTTATGTCGTCAAATGTACTAGTCACTGAGACGCAGCGCCACCTAGCGGGCAGATGAGGGATGACAAGACAGCCTGCGTGTTCGCGAGACTAGGTGGATTCTGTCATCTTGGACTCTGAAATTTACTTTGTAAAACCAAAGTGCTTGCCACGTCATAGTCTCAAAGCCATTTCCCACTTCTGACAGGAACTATTTAGAACTGAAGTGTTACATTAAAGTTACAGTATTACAATGCAAGCCAGCTCCATCTAGCTTATTAATGTCCCTTAGAAGAGACGTATGAATCTCCCAGCTTGCCCCGCTGAGCTCTTTATTTCAGTCATAACGACGAAATGTTTAATTTGTTAAACATATACACAATCTGAAGCGGAGCCATTCGGTATATCTAATATTGCCTGCAGTTATTAAAGTCAGTTTTTATCTGTTTAAACAGGTCATTAAAAAAAAAAAAGTGGAGTCTGAGATAAGGGGCCGTGTCCTTTCCCCTGCGATGTTTAACATGGGCTGCTCCGATTTCCGATTAAGAGGCAGTGCAAGTCAGAAGCGAGAATAGCTGAAGAGGCAGCAAGCAAGTCCTGGCCTGGCCTTTGCATCCTGTGAAGGCTGAGCACCGCCCAAGTCACGAAAACCTCTTCATTAGCTGAGCTGTTTACATCAGAAGCCTTTGTACCTGAACACACGCCTAGGCGTTTCTGAAGATTGTGGACATGTTTCGCCTGACTCCTCCCAACCATGTGCCCAGGGCGCACCTCATTCACTGAACTTTGGTTTCTTTGATTTCTTTTTCTTTTCCCCTGTAACATCCACCACAAGATAGAAGTCTGCTATGGTGGAAGCCAAGGAGCTCTGTACAGTGCCCCGGCTCTTAGTAAATGTGAATTCCTTATCTTACAGAAAAAAAAAAAGCTACACTAATCTTTTAAAAAGCATCCATTTATTTTCTGTGTGTATGAGTGTTCTGTCTGCATATTTGTATAAGCACCATACAGGTGGAGTGCCTGCAGAGGCCAGAAGAGGGGGTCAAATCCCCTGGAACTGGAGTCAGATGATTGTCAGCTGCCATGTGGGTGCTCAGAATTGAACCTGGGCCCTCTGCAAGAGCAGCCAGTGCTCTTAACCACTGAGCCGTCTCTCCAGCCCCACTGCTATTATTTTAAATATTGATTTTGTTAATCTAAAATGATTGAGAGTGCTATGGAATCGTTAGTGTAACTTTATAATTGTGTTAGCTCCACTGTTTACCTCTTAACCTGGCTATCATCTAAATAATTGAGACTCTATTATATTATTTGTTAAGCAGGCTTCACAACTCAAAAACAGAGAAGTTATTACTCTATTCTTAACCCACTAAACTAATCTGCCTTCCATTCAGCGTAAATCTCAGAGATACTTGCACTTTGTGGCTCCTGCTTCAGCTGAATCTCCTCCTTGTCTCTCCCGCCTCTGCCTCCTCTTGAATCCCCCTCTTTCCTCTTCTTAACCCCTCCTCCCCAGGAGGGCAGGAAGTCCAGCCCTAGTCTCTCCCCTGCTCAGTGATTGGCTGTAAGCTGCTTTATTGGCATATCAGGGGAGCAGTGTTTATATAACATTGAGACATGAGCTCTTCAGAAGAGGGACTGGAACCAGATATGGTGGTGGGGGGTGGGGTACAGAAGTCAGCATTCACACAATAACCTTACACCTACATGGAATGATATTTTAAATAATCTGAATGGTGCAGACCTGTATAGACTTTTTATTTTTCATTCATGTTCATCACTTTTCACTTCTGTGACAAGTAGCAAGTAGACATGGGCTGGGCATGGTGGCACAGGTTTTTAATCCCAGCAATCAGGAAGCAGAGGCAGGTGGATCTCTGTGAGTTTAAGGCCAGCCTGCTCTACACAGTGAGTTCTGGGTCAACCAGGTCTATGAAGTGAGAACCTTTGTAACAAAACAAAACAAAACAACAAAAAAGAGAGAAAATGTGACTGGACTGGTGATTTTAGTAGTTCCAATCAAAGTCAGTGGATCCCTTTGTTTCCTTAGATGAATGGCTGGAAGGAAATCTCCCCCTTTCTATCCATTGCCTTTTCATTATTGCTTTCTTTGCTTTAATGAAGCTTTTCGTCTTTTTTTCTGCTTTGACATAGGGTCTTCTTATGTAACACACGATGACTTTGAACTCACAATCCTCCTGTCTCAGCCTCCTGAGTGTTGGTTTACAGGTGTGTCTCTGTACATTTGGTTACTACAGAAGCTTTTTAATTCGATGGCAACCCATTTGTCAATTAAAGCATTTTAACATGCATGGCCCTGTGTGTGTGTGTGTGTGTGTGTGTGTGTGTGTGTGTGTGTGTGTGTGTACTTCCACTATATGGTCTCTAGGATCAAACTCAGATCAATAGGCTTGGTGACAAGCCCCTGTCCCCGCTGAGCCATCTCTTCTACTTAGAAAGACACAATGCCTACTAGACCTGCCATGTTTTCCTCCGGTAGTTTCAAACTGTTTCTTCTGTTTCCAACGGATTTTTGCCTAGGGTGACAGACAGATCTAGTTTCATTTTCACATTGGCTTGTCCAGTTTTTTAAGAACCATTTATTAAAGAGGTTGTTTCCCCCCTTGAAATGTATGTTTTTGGTACCTTCGTTGAGACTCAGATGGTGTTGCTGTGTGGGTTATTTGTGGGCCTCCCTTCTATTTCATGGCTCTCTCTGCATGTCTGTTTCTGAGCCAGCTCTCTCTTTAGCTCCATGTCTGTCTGTTTCTGAGCCAGCTCTCTCTTTAGCTCCATGTCTGTCTGTTTCTGAGCCAGCTCGCTCTTTAGCTCCATGTCTGTTTCTGAGCCAGCTCGCTCTTTAGCTCCATGTCTGTTTCTGAGCCAGCTCTCTCTTTAGCTCCATGTCTGTCTGTTTCTGAGCCAGCTCTCTCTTTAGCTCCATGTCTGT
>CAJQZJ010032083.1:4778010-4828285 GCA_907164525.1 Lophiomys imhausi
GTTGGTGGTCTTATGTACTCTGGAGTCATACGGAGCGGGGTGGTGAGGGTGCATACTCTTGGTCCCACCATTCAAGAAGAGTACACCCTTGATCCCAGCTCCCAACACACTGGAGACAGAAACAGGCAGATCCCGGAGCTCAGGGTCAGCCTGATGCAGGGCAAACTCTAAATAGAGAAAGACTTCGATCCAGGAGTGGTGGAACACATCTTTGATCCCTTCAGATGAGAAACACAGGTTCCTGTTCCCAATAATTAGAGCTCAGAGACACACACATGGGATTTGGAGGGACCTAGGTTTGGAGGCTACTTACAAAAGGCCTTCTTGATGCAGGCAGATTGTCCTTTGGGATCTCAAAATATATACACTAGAGCTGGTTTAGCTCCAAGATGACAGAATGATTTCTTCTTTAACCCGGATTGAAAGATAACGCTTTGTATGTTGTCAGAAGGCCAAATTTGCTTCAGGAGAAGTACTACCTAGCCCCCCCCATCCCCCCCCCGAAAAAAAAAAAAAAAAAAGAGGGCAATTGTCCTAGGGTTGGGATTGGGGCAGGGCTCTGTTCTTATCGTTCCAGGAGAATCGAAGTGTCCATTAGGGGAGCCTGGGGACGGCGGACAGCGGAATCCTCAGCAGAGAGCAGAATTAGGCACCAAGGAGGATGAGTGACCCAGTTGATTCTGCCTGGCAGACTTCCTCAATAGCTGTCTCCATCGGGGGCCTGCAACCACCACTGCAATCCAGTGTCGCTGGGAACGTTCAGCTCTACACAATGCCCCGGCCGGAACCTCAGTGAAGCCTGCAAGATCAGCTTCTGCCTACAAACCCCTTAGGTCATCTAAACAGCTGAGAACAGAAGGACTGAACATAAAAGGATTGTACTAACATTTTTAATCATTTTTCCCATTTGGGTTGGGGCCCCAAACAGGTCTACTACGACCCAAATCAGCAGGAAGTCACTTTAAGAGAGCGACGTCCCATGCCCAGAGGGTGGGGAGGGTGTTTCTCCGCCCTTCTTTTTGGTTATTTGAAGGTTAACTGAAAACTCTGTTATGTAGGGGAAGAGACTACAAGCTGATAAATGATCCTGTCTTAATGGGTTTTGGAGATTAGCCCCAGGGAATTCCTACTTTTCCTTCTCTGTATCCTTCTTCCTCTCCTATGTAGGAGTGCATGGGCTTGAGAAAAATGAGATATAGTCATAGCACAGGAAGGTCCAAGAAGAAGGGGCAGATTATTGAATATGCCCTTATACCTTTGTATATTGATACAAAATTAGTAGGTTATTTGGCTAAAGTGGTATTGACCATTGTTTATTGTGCAAAAATAAGATTGTATTGGATTACATAGGTATTGATCTTTGTATATTGATACAAAATTAAGATTATAGTTGGCCACAATGGTATTGACCCTTGCATATGGACGTAATATTAAGATTATATTGGGCTACATAGGCATTGATCTTGGTATATTGATACATAATTAAGAGTATATTTAACCACAATTGAATAGATCTTTGTATATTGATACAAATTTAAAGATAATGCTTCCCAATGGTATCATACCTAGAGATACTTAAAAATAAAATGTGAAGCTCTGACCACTTGATACCAACCGTCTAAAACGGTCTAGGATAGTTAAAACATACTCCTAGTCATGCAAACATGTCTCTTTGTTAGCTACTATGACAGTCTATCACAGATATTCTTTAAACTACCCAGTAATCAAGTTGCTAAGAGACAAGCAACATTTGCTTATCTAAATACAAGAGATGGTTAGGGCATCTTCAAAAACCCCTAGAGATCTGCAGAATATGGCATTCAAAGATGTTATCTTAAATCAAGATTTTTTTTTTGATATCGAGACATATCAGCGCCTGACAGCACCCCCTATTCTACTCCAAGTAGAAGATAAGCATCGAAGAACCTCCACTGTAAGATGGTTGATTTAGGGGCAAGCCTTTTTCTTGGCATGAAAAAACCCCTTGCACCAACTGCAGACAGACTGCTGTCCAAAAAGGACAAAACTTGGTAGCAGGGAAGTCGACAGCCTAACTCTGCCAAGACAGGGTAGGTAAGTCCTTCATAATCCCTGCTCTACAACAAATGTCTGTCAGAGAAACAGGACCCAAAGGCTGAAGATTGATGCTGGAATGTATGGAGAGAGAATGGGAACTGTCCAGGCAGTTACTGGTATGTTCTTTCTTAGTTTTGGAAGCTGCAGGCTCTGCACTTCCTATACAAGCAAATATATTTATCCCTCTCAGGTCTCTGAGGTGGTTGAAGAATAGACAGATAGAATCTTATAGTTAAATTTTGAACTGTTTAGGAATCAAGAGGGTGTTATAGATCTAAGAAGATACTCTTAAAAGTGTGTTGCAAGATAGTATGAATGTTGAGTCACATATAGACCTTTAAACTCATGGAGTTGGGTAGATAGTAGAATGTTAAGGTCAGGGGCCAAATAGGTATAAACTGAACATTGGGAAGGTATACTGGGCCAATTTAATCTCATAAATGTGGCATAATTATATCTATTGTTTTGTATAATACTTACTGTTATAAGAGAAGGAACCAGCTGTTGGACTGAAAGGGGAAACCTCTGGAGGGAAGAGGGTGGAAGGGCGGGTTGGGAAGGGGGAATAGGGAGGGGTTTGTTACTGAGATGTAACTTGAAGAAAAAAAAAATAAAGTATTTATAAAAAAAAAAAAAAAAAAAAAAAAAAAGTTCGGTAACAACTAAGGGTGGTGAACATTTCTTTAAGTAATGCTTAAAGTGCTTCTGAAAAGCAGTCATTAGAGTTTCCTCTGTTGAGAATTCTCTGTTTAGCTCTACACTCCATTTTAATTGGGTTACTTGGTTTGTCAGTGTTTAATTTCTTGAGTTCTCTATATATTTTGGATATTAGCCCTCTGTCCTATACATAGTTAGTGAAGATCTTTTCCCATTCTATAGACTGTGTTTTGTGCCAATGATAGTGCCTTTTGCCTTACGGAAGCTTTTCAGTTTCAGGAAGTCCCATATATTAATTGTTGATCTTAGAGTCTATGCTGTTGGTGTTCTGTTCAGGAAGTTGTCTCCTGTGCCAATGTATTCAAGGCTTTCCCCCACTTTCTCTTCTATCAGATTTAATATATCTGATTTTATATTGAGGTCTTCGATCCACTTGGACTTGAGTTTTGTGCAGGGTGATAGATATGGATCTATTTGCATTTTTCTACATGCAGAGACCCAGTTAGACCAGCACCATTTGTTGAAGATGCTTTCCTTTTTCCAATGTATGGTTTTGGCCCCTTTGTCAAAAATCAAGTTCTGTAGGTGTGTGAGTTTATTTTTGAGTGTTGCTGTGTGGTTTATTTGTGGGTCTCCCTTCTATTTCATGGCTCTCTCTGCATGTCTGTTTCTGAGCCAACTTCTGTTTGGCCTGTCTGTTTTTATGCCAGTACCATGAGTCTTCTATTTGTTTCCTCTTTAAAGGCCTGTATCTGTTTGATGGTACTTTCCTGTATTTTTTTAAGGGATTTTTTTCCACTTCCACTTTAAAGGCCCCTGTTATCTTTATAAGATTGGCTTTAAGGTCATTTTCTTGTGCTTTGGTTGTGGTAGGATATCCAGAGTTTGCTGTAATAGGATAGCTATGCTCTAAAGGTGCCATGTTGCCCTGGCTTTTGTTGATTTTGTTCTTGTGTGCTGCCCTTTAGCATTTGGTTGTTCCTGGATGTTCCTGGTGCAACAGTTCTGGTGGAGGCAGAGCAGTGACCAGACAATGGTGCTCTGGGGGGAACAGCACACAGCTCCGGGCAGCTGGGCATGCCCTAGGGGGCGTAGCTGGCAGTGTTTTTTTGGGGGGAAGTGATCTAACCTGGACGTTCCCTGTGCAGCCAGCCCGGTGGAGACCAGTTGGAGCGGTGACCAGACAATCAGCATGTTATTTTCCAAAGTGAAAAGGATTCTGGGGAAGGAAGGTAAAGTTCTTTCTGCATAAGCATGAAGACCTGAATTTGGATCCCAAGTATCCAGGTAAAAAGGTCAAGCATGGCATGACATATCTGTAACCCCAGCGTCAAGTAGGGCAGAGACAGGTGGATGTCCAGGGCTCAGGTCCAGTGAGAGATCCTGTCTCAGAAAATTAGGTGAAGAACAATAGAGGAAGACACCTGATGTTGAATTTTGTTACACACGCACACACACAAATATGACTCCCCCCCAAATATACAGGATTCTAAATTCTAAAATATATGTGACCCCAAAGCATCCAGACAAAGCCTGAATGGCAGTGAATGTTCCTGTAGTACTCGGTTCACTGTGTGTTTATGCTAATTAAATGATGTAGTACTTGTGAAGTGCTTAGAATAATGACTGGTAGGTTGAACTCATCAATAAGTAGCCACTGTTTTCAATCTTACTGATGTTTGCTCCTTAGTCATTTGTTAATTAGAGTCTAACACAAATTCAGGTGTTCCCATTATCGCTTTATGAACACATTATTCTCCAACCTGCTTCCCCATCTAACAATATTTTATAGTCTTCCATGTCAATATAAGTTTAAGTTATTTTTTTAATTAACTGAATTCCCCATTGGTCAATATTTATATAATTTCTAGTTATTTTTTTCTTTGTTTTTGTCACTGCAGAAAATGCTGGAAAGACATCTGGAGAGTGTTTTGAACTCAGCTGAGAAGTCAGAATCTAGTTTTTTAAAAAGCTAGGCTTCCAGAGGTGTGCAGTTTACACGCAGTGACAATCCATATTTCCAGCGTGTGGTTCTGTGTGTTTTGTTGGAGGTGATAGTGGAGCAACTACCACTGTAATCAAGCCACACAATGGTTTTACTGTGCCCCAACAAATTCAGTTTTGCATACTGTCCTTTATTTTAAAAGGTAGCAGCTAAGAAACCACATCTGTGAGCCACTTTCAGCCATCATCCTGTAAGGCCCTCTTCCCCCAACATCCAAGAAAAACTATCTAACTAAGCTGGAAAGGGTCTTCAATGACTCTCTTGTTTTTTTTTTTTAAACCTTTGCCAAAAGTGTGTGAGCTTAATTAAGTTAAAATATTTCAAAGGGAACAAGGTTGTAATAATTTGTTTACAGCACAAGCCCGTCTTTGATCATGGATGTTCACCTTCATAGAAGCCCTGTATCCTTCTTGGGATGAATGATAAAGTAAATTAACTTTGTGTAGGAAAAAGAAATACAGGAAATTAAACCAGTGTCTGAGGTGAGCTGGCTGACTAGTAAGGGACAGACCTGGTTCCAAATGAGTCGTATGGGATGACACAGTCACCGGAGCAGCCACCTGGATTGCTTACATGTCTTGTATAAAATTAACTGAGACGATAGCTTTAAAAACCTGTCCAGTGTCCCACTCTCTGGTCTCTCCATGGACCTTCTTGGTTCTTGAGAAGGACAAACCCTGGGAATTCAGCAAGCCCCGATTAAGTAGCCTGTCTTGATTGGCTAGGAAGCTCAAGGAGGGGCCCTGCACTTATGCTCTGGACATACTGAGCCAGAAGCAATTCAATGCCACCTTGCCAATTTTTCTATCCCAGAGATTCTCGTTGGCATTGAAGAGAAGATATATAGTTAATCTAATCTTAGTATTTAAGTCTCTGGGTTCCAGCCTCCCCCCCCCCCCCACAGTCCACATCTCTCATCATTTCCTCTCTATCCTGAGCTTCATTTTGTTTTCTTTTGATGTACCATTACTCTTAAAAATGGGTAGCTGGATTGGCATTAGCTACAACTAGCCGGGATGACCTGAGTATTGCAAGCAGGAGCTAAGACTTTTCTGAAGATATAGGCCACAAAGAGCTGCAGAAAGAATGGATTTCAAGCAGTTGTGGTGACTGGTGTAGGATGCTTGTGAGGCTGAGGTCATCTGAGAGGTGGGAAGATTGCAGGTTCAAAGCCTGCTTGGGCTACGGGCGCCGTAAAGACCAGCCTGGGCAATATAGTGAGACCCTGTCTCAAAGTAAGAGCCTGGGGATAGGTTAGTGGTAGACTGTTTGCCTGGCATGCTCAGCAAAGTCTGTGTTCAATCTCAAGTGCCACAAACTAAACAAAAGTAAAGAAAACCAAACCAAATACATGACTGAACTGGGGTGACTAAGTCTGCTCGGCTAGCCACCATTTGCTGGCTCCTGTCCAAGAGCCCCCAGCATTGTTACTGCGCTTTTTAATCATGTTCATCTGTTTGGCACATCCGGTTGCCACAGGGGGAAATTTGACGATGGTGATTATGGGTTAGTAGCATGTGACCTCAGAAGGGAGGGTGGGAAATAGAAAATGCTAACCAAAGTGGTGTGGGTACTTTGAAGAAAAAAGAAAAAAAAAAAAACCAGTTGAGTCTGTAGCTCAAATTAGTACACCAAGAAAAAAAATCACATATGAACAAAGGGCAACTGTAATTGTTCTTATAAATCTCACAAGCAACTACAATTTCATTTAGTAAAATAATTAAAGATTAAAATATTTACACAGCGTCTCACTGTGCAACCTTGGGTGGCCTGGAACTCACAGAGATCCTCCTGCCTCTGCCTTCTCTGCTAAAGGGGAACACTGCTATCTGTGGCTGTTGCCCAGAAGATTGTGAGTGGATCTCAAACAGTGGACAGCTAGAGTTCGATATTGCTTTGATTTGATTGTGACTGGGCCCTGACTCTTCCCTCTTGAAGTAAGAAAGTATTTGGTTTGTTTTTTTATTTTCCTGGAGTCTACAATTAAGACACTTTGAATTTTAAAAGACTTTGGATTTTAAAAGAAATTGGCTATTTTAAAGGGATTGAAAATTTAATGTGTTTGAATTTGTAAAGACTGTGGGATTTTTAAAGTTTATGTTTTTAATGTGAGATCTTGGGGATGAATAAGAAAGAAATGATTTCATTTGGCTGCAAATTACATGATTTCATTGTTTTTGATGGCTGAGTAGTATTCCATTGTGTAGATGTACCACAGTTTCTTTATCCATTCTTTGGTTGAGGGACATCTTTGTTGTTTATAGTTTCTAGCTATTACAAATGAGTGAGCTAACCCAGACTCAGAAGGATGCACATGGCATCTATTCACTTATAATCGGATTTTAGCTATATAGTACAGGATAACTATACTATAACCAATGCACCAAAAGGAACAGGAACATAGACTTTGTTACCTGTTAATGAGACACTTTGCCCTAGTGGTGCTGCCTTGTAGGCCCCCAGTATATGAGGAAGCTCTTAGCCCTCATATGACTGCTGAACTGGGGCGGAGGACTGATATGTAGGGTCACTCCACTCTGGAGTAGTAGGACAGAAGGGAGAGGGGGTAGAGGTTGGGAGGCCGGGACTGGAAGGGGTGGAAAGAGGGCACTGCGATGGAGATGTAACTTGAAGTAATAAATAAACATTAAAAAAAAGAGAAAGGAATGATTTTCGTGTAGTAGTGATGTGTTTTTATGTCAAGTTGACAAGGGACAGTTGTACTGACTGGTTGTGTGTCTACTTGACACAAAGTAGAGTCATTAGAGAGGAAGGAGCCTCAGCTGAAGAAATGCCTCCATGAGTTCCAGCTGTAAGGCATTTTCTCAATTAGTGATTAAGGAGAAGGGCCCAGCCCACTGTGGGTGGTGGCATCCCTAGGCTGGTGGTCCTGGGCTCTATAAGAAAACAGGCTGAGCAAGCCATGAGGAGCAAGCCAGTAAGTATTGCCCCTCCATGGCCTCTGCATCAGCTCCTGGCTCCAGGTTCCTGCCCTGTTTGAGTTCCTGTCCTGACCTCCTTTACTGATGAACAGCATTGTGGGCGTGTAAACCAAATGAACACTTTCCCCTGCAGCTTGCCTTTCGGTTATGGTGTTCTGTTCAGCGACAGAAACCCTAAGACACTTGCCTTATTTAAAACCAAAATCACTTAGTGGGTCAGCTGTGTTCTGCCCTGTTCCCTTTCCAGTCCTTTCTAATGAACAGGGTGGTTTGGAGTTGGGAGTCTTCCTGCCTCAGCCCCCGGATGCTGGGATTGCTTTAGGTCCTTGGACTGCATTCCTTTTATCCTTTCTTTCCTTCCTTCCTTCCTTCTTTTTTTTCTTCCTTTCTTTCTTCTTTTTCTTTATTATAACATTTATTTATTACATCAAGTTACATCTCCATCACAGTGCCCTCTTTCTACCCCTCCTGATTCCATCTTCCCACCCTCTCCTCCCTCTCCCACCCATCCCACTCCTCCAATGTGGAGTGTCCCTACAAATCAGCCCCTCTCAGTTCAACTGTCATATGAGGGCTAAGAGCTTCCTCTTGCACTGGTGCCCTACATGGTAGCACCCCTAGGGCAAATTGTCCCATTGATAGGTAACAAAGTCTGTGTTCCTGATCTTTTTGGTGTGTTGGTTGTAGGATAGTTATCCTGTACTATATGGCTAAAATCCAATTATAAGTGAGTAGATGCCATGTGCATCTTTCTGAGTCTGGGTTATCTCACTCAGGATGAGCTTTTCTAGTTCCATCCATTTGGCTGCAAATTGGATGATTTCTTTGTTTCTGATAGCTGAGTAGTATTCCAGTGTGTAAATGTACCACAATTTTTTTTTTATCCATTCATCAGTTGAGGGACATCTGGGTTGTTTCCAGTTTCTAGCAATTACAAATAAGGCTGCTATGACATAGATGAGGATATGTCCTTGTGGTTTGGTGAGGACTCATCTGGGTGGATACCCAGAAGTGGTGTATGGCTGGGTCTCGAATTAGGGCTATCCTTGTCTCTTTATTTCACCCCAAGTTCTTGGGTAGAGGTGATTGTTTCTAATCAATGATCACAGTATTTTGATGGTGGGCCCATCCATCATTTGTGGTTAATTTCTGTGGTTACTGTTCTGCTCCGAGAGCAGAGCTGGACACTGACCTAAGCATGTGGGGTGAGGGGTTAGCTACTCTCTAACAACTCCAGTTAAGTCCAACCTAGTCTCACCGGAACATCACAAACACTTCCACTGAAAAACATGAATGATTATTAAAAAAAAAATCAAACCTCACCCGAGGCATGCAAATCCCAGTGAAGAAATATAAAGTAGATGAAAAAAATCAAGGCAACATGGTAGTGGAAGGGAATCTGAGGAAGGAGGAGGGTATAAGGAGTGAATATGGTCAAAGAAATCATCTTTATGAAACATAGAACTCTGTACAGTGACTATAAATCAATAAACAGGGCCACGGGCTGTGACTCATTAATGGGTAAACTGAGGCATCGTGCAACTTACATCACGGATGAATGACTATATATAGAATTCATTCAGTATAGGACAGAGACCATCAACCTTGGGAAAAATGTTTAATGTTATGGACTGATGACCCACAGCAAAGGGCATCTCATGAAGATAAAAACCAAGAAAGCAGAAGCTGGAAGAATCGCCACTCGATCATTTGACTCTGGAGGGATTTGTGTCCAAGTACATTGTTATGAAAACGATATATTTTTAGAGTACTGACTTTTTTTTGATGTATGTGTGTGGCATAGATCTGTGTGCCCATGTGCTGTGTGTGTTTGTACAGGCATGCACATGGCTTGTGATATGCATGGAGGCCAGAGGCCAGTCTTGGATGCTGGTCTTCACCTTTCACTTTCTTTGAGGCTGGGGCCATTATTTGCCACTGCACACATTAGGCTAGCTTGGTCTAGCTTTTAGAGAGCTAGAGATTGTCCCATCTCCCCCTCCTATCCTGCCATAGAGTGCTGGGATTACACACTTATGTGTGTGTTACTTCAACCTGCTTTTATGTGGGATCTGGTGATTCAAACTCGGGCCACTTAACCCACTGATTCTCCCTTCAAATAGGAGTGATTTTGATTCTGAATTCTGTTATTGACAGTCATAATCAACTTAACTGGCATGAAAATAACGGACAAGAATACTTTCTCCAGCATTAGGAGATTAAAAGTCCCATGGAGCTTTGAACCCAGGGAAGAAATGAGAGCATCCTGGATTAGTTGAGGCCCAATCCTGGAATCAAGTCAATCACTAATTTGAACGAATTTCCTTAGAAGGAGTCTGTTGTTTCTGATGGTCTCTGAGACCCAGGGCTTGAGCAGTGGTCCACCTTAGGGTGGCACCCAGACATCAGCCCCTGGCAACATGTGGGGCTGGAGTATCCTCTTTCTTGATGGCCCACTCATGTGGCTGTGGTGGGAGATGTCATTTTCTAGAATGTGGGCTTCCCCCACATGCATGGAGATGGTGTACTGCTGGAATGTCCTCACAGATGCTACCTGGCTTCTCACAGAACAGGAGATCAGAGAAGGACAGTGTGTAGAGTAGCCTCAGGAATGTGAATGATCAGCTCTAGATACCCCTCTTCCCTGTTCTCCCCTTCCTCACCCCTCTTCCTTTCTGCCTGCACCCTCCTCCTCCTCCTCCTCCTCCACTTTTCTCCCCCTCCTCCCCCTCCTCCTCCTCCTTCTCCTCCTTGGTCTCTTTCTCCTCTTTTCTGTGTTCCAGGGTTTTACTGTGGTGCCCATGTTGGCTTCACATTCATGGTTCTCTTGCTTAGCATCCTGAGCACTAACATTACAAAGAACCCTGCTTCATGCCTACAAGATATTTTACAGCACCCAGATGAGCCCTGTCCCCCCCCCCCCCCCGTGAAGTCCAGAAGACCAGGCCAAGGGAGACTACCTAGAGAGCTGCTGCCACAAGTGTCTGGGTCCAGTGGTTCTTTTATTGTTTTGAGTTAGGTTCAGTTATAAGAAAAAGAATTATCCTCTAACCTTTGGTTGTAAGATAATAGGGATACATTCTCTCAATAGCCCTGTGATGGAAACCAGCCTATAGGTAGTTAGAAAGAGACATCTCCCAGTGAGCCTACTGTGAATAATCCTGGATTCATGTTGCCTCTGGATTCTTAAATATTATTGTATGAGCAAGCAGACTGTATGGGAACATTTCCAGAGCTTGATTCTGTCAGGATATCTCATTGCCTTATAAACCTGGGCCTTGGAATCTGTAAGTAAAGCCAGCACCCCCGTGACTCATTATCTCTTCAATAAGGAACCAACAGATGAAATCATGAAGCCCCACACCAGAGAGAAGAGCCCAGCTCATTTTATCTTTAGAATGTTGGCCCCAGGTGTCTCCAAAGCCCCGTAGTAGGAAAGCTGGACCACGTTGTAGCAGAGCATCAGGGCTGAAGCACAGATCGTCCCTGAACTCACAGGAAAGAATTAATTGCAAAATGTGCCCCCAAGTAGCTAAACAAATTAACTTGCCATACTGGATTATAGGTGCTAAACCAATTACATTTTAGGATGCGTCTGTCAAAAGTTGTGATTTTTATTTTTGGAGTAGTTAAAAGTAAGATGTTTCTGAAAGTTGTTAAACAGCAGGACTGATGGCCTATAGAGACAGGTTTGAAACTGTGTCGAGAAATTATCATCAAAGCCCACAAAGACCCTGCCAGTGGTACCTTCGGTCCTCCTACCAGACAATGTTTATGGAGTCCACACAGCCTGGCTTTTCTGAATTATAATTATTAGGACAGAATTTATTTTTAAATAATAGGAAGGCAGAAATACAGAAAGGAATTTTAACAGAAACAGATACTGACCAATTGATTGTGTTGTGTGTGTGTGTGTGTGTGTGTGTGTGTGTGTGTGTGTATATCTTCCTCAGTTTTCCCCCTCACTTGTCTGGAGCCCATGAATTAAGCTAGACTAAGGTCAAAGGGTCTCAGGCACCCTCCTGTCAGACTCCCCAGCGCTCTTTCAGGGACATACTACTGTGCCTGGCATCGTACGTGGGTACCGGAACTCTGAACTCAGCTCCTCAGGTCTTTGTGGCTCACCAAACCGTCTTCCCAGCCCCCAGGGATGGGTATTTTAAGACTTATCTAAGATTCCATTCTCCATGGCCCAATTTCTCTTTTAACTAGTTTTTAGGGAAATAGAAACATAAGCACTCACATACATGCAGATATATGTTTGCTGTTGGTGATATTTTTCCTGAAACAGTCACTTCATAAAAAGTAGAAAACTAGGAAGAACACAGTATTTTCTTATAACACCCCAATAGAGCTATAGGGAATTGGTGGTATTTTATTTCTGTTCAAGTTTTTTCTTCTTAGAAATGCATAACGTTTAATGAAATTGGTAGCATATACTCAGCTTATTTTGTGAGCTGTTTTTAAAAACAATATCTGTGGTAATTTCCCGGAGTCCTTAAACAAACAATGTTTTAAAGGCCCTCTGTAAATAATTTTGTTGATTGTTGCTAGAGTCTCCCCATTAGGAGCCTGGCTTCATCCTTTTAAATGACTGTGTGTGTGTGTGTGTGTGTGTGTGTGTGTGTGTGTGTGTGTGTGACACACTCCAGTGTGTAGAGGCATGTGGGCAGGTCTTAGTGTGCCTTCAGAGCAGGGGCCTTGTGAGTTTAATTTTTGCTTGGATTGACCAGGAATAAATTTTTTTCTCTTCACATTTCCCAATCTCCCTCACATTGTTTGATTTCACAATGATTGGGGTCAGACAAAGTTGATCACTTTTTTTTTTCATGTTTAATGAGTGTTCTTTTCTTTTGTGAATTGTCTGTTTATGGTCTTCACTTATTCTCCAAAGGGATGTTTTTCTTTAGCTCTTCTGCTGTTTTTGAGACACAGTCTCAAAGTTTAGAACACATCTAGTTAATATACCAAATTTTTTTTCTAAGTGTTTTTTTTTTTGGTTTCTTGGTGTTTAATTTCTTGAGTTCTTTGTAAATTATGGATATTAGCCCTCTGTCAGATGTGGGGTTGGGGAAGATCTTTTCTCAATCTGTAGGTTGCCATTTTGTTCGAATGACAGTGTCCTTTGTCTTACAGAAGCTTTTCAGTTTCATGAGGTCCCATTTATTGATTGTTGATCTTAGAGCCTGAGCTGTTGGTGTTCTGTTCAGGAAGTTGTCACCTGTGCCGATGAGTTTGAGGGTTTTCCACACTTTCTCTTCTATTACAGTTAGTGTGCTGGGCTTTATGTTAAGGTCTTTGTCCACTTGGACTTAAGTTTTGTGCAAGGTGATAAGTGTGGGTCTAATTTCATTCATTTACATGTCGACATCCAGTTGGACCAGCATCATTTGTTGAAGATGCTGTCCTTTTTCCATTGTACGGTTTTGGCTTCGTTGTCAAAAATTAGGTGACCATAAGTGTGTGGGTTCATTTCTGGATCTTCAATTCGATTCCATTGATCCACTAGTCTGTTTCTATACCAATACCATGCTGTTTTTTTTTAAAGATTTATTTATTATGTATACAGTGTTCTGTCTGCAGGTATATCTGCAGGCCAGAAGAGGGCACCAGATTTCATTATGGATGGTTGTGAGCCACCATGTGGTTGCTGGGAATTGAACTCATGAAGGCATGACCTCTGGAAGAGCAGCCAGTGCTCTTAACCGCTGAGCCATCTCTCCAGCCCCCATGCTGTTTTTTTTTATTACTATTGCTCTGTAGTATAGCTTGAAATCAGGGATGATGATACTTCCAGATTTTTTTTTTATTGTACAGTATTGCTTTAGTTATTCTGGGTTTTTTTGTTTTTCCATATAAAGTTGAGAATTATTCTTTCAAGGTCTGTAAAGAATTGTGTTTTGATGGGAATTGCATTGAATCTGTATATTGCTTTTGGTATGATGGCCATTTTTATTATGTTGATCCTACCCATCCATGTGCATGAGAGGTCTTTCCATCTTCTGATATCCTGTTCAATTTCTTTCTTCAAGGACTTGAAGTTCTTGTCATACAGGTCTTTCATTTGCTTGGTTAGAGTTGCCCCCAGGTATTTTGTATTATTTGTGGCTATTGTGAAGGGTGTTGTTTCCCTAATTTCTTTCTCAGCCCATTTATCTTTCGTGTAAAGAAGGGCTACTGATTTGTTTTTTGAATTAATTTTGTATCCAGCCACCTTGCTGAAAGAGTTTATCAGCTGTAGGATTTCTCTGGTGGAATTTTTGGGTCACTTATGTGTATTATCATATTGTTTTTTATCTAACCCCCTTGAACTTTCTAGGAAACTATTATGTAGTCTGCTGATGCTTCTGTCTTAGACTTTCCAACAAGTTTGCTCTTGGTTGAATGAAGAACTGATTGCAGCAGGAGAGGAAGCAGGGGACATATCAAGATCATAAGACAGTATATGATGGATGGCACAGTGTGTGCCTAGTGGGAGGCACTGGAGGGCTTGCAGTCTGTGTGGAAGACTGAGATGTCCTCTCGGAAGACCTGGGACACAGAAGAAAGGAGGGTGAGGCAAAGATCCAGTAAACTTAATCGCTGTTGAAAAACTGAAACCATAAAAATAAGGCCTCCTGCCCTCATTTTAAATTTTCCTGTGGATTTCTTTCAAGCTTTCAGGTATGGGAGAAAGTTGAATTGACCTGCTGACTCTTGGTGTGGATTGATTTAAACTTAATTTGGAGAGTGGTTTAGGGTTAAAGAAAGAGTATATGAGGGTCTGGAGAGAGGGCTCAGCCCTTACAAACAGGTCAGTGACCAGCACACACATCAGGTGGATCACAATCCTTGGTAACTCCAGTTCCAGACATCCAGTGTCCTCTTTTAGCCTCCGGGGCACACATTGGTATGCATATGTACAGGAAGGCATTCAAACAACACATTAAAAATAGGGGCTATGCCTTGCATAGAGAATCTACTCTTTCTGTTTGTTCGTGGGTTTGGTTTTGTCTGTTATTTTGAGACAGTCTCACACTAAATCTAATGCATAGACAGTCTAGAACTCTTTATGTAGTCCAGACTGGCCTCAAACTCATGGAAATCCTCCTGCCTCAGCCTGTTGAGTGCCATTGTGTCCAGCTCAAAGTCCATTTTTGAAAGGTTAATTAAAAAGACAGACATTTATCCCATAGAAGACTTGAAATGGAGCGGAATATGGAGCAGAACGAGCCCCAGTGGGAATACAGCCACTTGTTTTTGAAGGCACTTCAGACAGAGGGGCTGGGTGGCTTTAAGCCTATGTTCCCAGTGGAAGGATTCTGCTGTGAACTCTCTGCCTGGTGTTGGCTGGAGGATGAGATTCTTTCCACCTGGGCGGTGCCATCAGGGAAGGCTCCTAGGAGAGTGGCACTATCGGCACTGAGTGATTTGTTGTTTTGTCTCCTGATACGTTTGAAAATTGCGTGAGTATATACATAACATAAAACTTGCCATTTCTATAGTCATCTCAGGATGGCCTAGAAGTCACTATTAGCCCTGGCTAGCCCTGAACTCTCAGTGACTCTCCTACCTTAGCATTTCCAGTACTAGGTTTACAGGCATGAGGTACCAATGGTGTGTGTGTGTGTGTGTGTGTGTGTGTATGTGTGTGTGCAGGGTATACGCATCACATGGGTCCAGTGGCTGTGAAAGCCAGAAAAGGGCGTTGGGTCCCCCCGGAACTGGAGTTACAGGTATTTCTGAGCCTCCTTAAGTAGGTGCTGAGAACCTAACTTTGCTCTCCTGGAAGAGCAGCCAGTGCTCTCAACCACAATCTCAGACTTTCTTAATGTAAAACTATTTTCCTAAGTTTGGTTTTAATTTTGAGATAGTTGTGTCCATGTATGTTGAACTATGTTTTTAGTATTCTCTCTTGCTATGTCACTGGCATATTCTTACCATTTATTTTGTATTTGGTCAATTTATTAAACTTTTATTTCTAGCTGTTTTTCAGTCAAATCCCTTGAATTTTCTAGAAAATTATCACAGAATCCCCCAAAACTTCTGTCTTGAACTTTTCAATAATTACATGTCAAATAATTTCTTAATACAACTTTCTCAATCACATTCTTCAGGAAAGACATTCAGTGTTGGCCAACAATGCTTTTAATTTTGTACTTATTTTTGGACTTTACAGGGCTATTATCAAGATTTTATAAGTCTGATTTTATGCGGTGATTTGAAAGAGCTGTCTTCCGTTTTATTTTGGAAGTTAGCTTTCATCTTAACTTTATTAAGCATGTGCTATGATTCAATGATAAATTTCTCTTGAATTGCCTGTCATTAGTCTTCCTATTAATGTGATAAAGACTGCAGCTTTCTTATGGTTGATATTTGTATCTTAAAGTTCTTTGGAGCTCCAGTACTAATAATACTTTGTAGAAAGAGATCATTTTTGTTTTGAACATGAAAATGTCACATGTAAGGTGCTCACTGGTCGCCTTATGTACGTCAGGTCCTGTGGCAGATCCAGCACGCGCTGTGAACAAGTTAAACTTAGTCTTTTCCCTGTTGGATTTAACAAGCAAGGTGGGAACCAGAGGAAAGTGAGGATTTAAGAATTCAGGGAGGTGTTTTAGTTGGTCAGGGTTCTCTGTAGCAGAACAAAGCTTCAATTTTCTCTGTGTGCATTTATGTGATATGTATATGAATAAGTGTGCGTGTCTGTGCATATGTGTGATATATGTGTGCATGTATGTGTATGAATGTAAGTATGAGTGTGTGATGGGTGGGTGTATGTGTGTATATGTATCAGTGTGTGCAGGTGCACCTACACATGTGTATGTGAGCACGTGTTGGGGCCAGAGAGTAACTTGGATATCATTCCTCAGGTGTTGCCCACCTTTATTTTGAGAAAGTGTCTGTCATTGACCTGAAACTTGTCATATAATTTAGGTTGTCCAGCCATCCAGCCCCAATGATCCTTCTATTTCTGTCCCCTCAACACTTGCCTTACAAACATGAGGATGTGAGTTTGATCCCCAGCATCCACATGAAAGGAAAATCCTCCCATTATAGTGCATGTGTGTAATTCATGTTCTGGAGAGGAGGAGGTAAGAGGACACATGCACACTTGCACACCCCTCTGTTCCCCCCACACAATCAGGAGATAATATCATATATTGTAAATTAAAAAATTAATTGTTGAAAGAAAAAGTCTCTCTTTTAAAAGCTGACTGGTGCTCATCTTTGTGTGTATGTGCATGTGTATTGCCTGTATGTTGTGTGGGTGTTTGAGAAGATAATCTTGGTTGCTGGTCCTCACCTTCTGCCTTGTTTGAGCTGGGGTTTCTTGCTCACTGTTGTGTTATTCCAGGCTAGCTGGCCTTTGAGATCCTCAGAATCCTCCTGCCTGGCCTCCTATCATACTATATAACCACTGAGGGTACAAACACACACTACTGGTCCCAGCTTTGTGTGGGTCCTGGAGGTGGGGACCCAGGTCTTCCTTTCTACTGCTGAGCCTCCTCCCCAGCCCTAGAGCTGGCCGTTAATGCTGTTCTTACCAGGGGCTAGAGGAGTGTACTGACTGTCTGGGATATCCCAGGTAGAAACCTGGGTCCTGCCTTTTCATAAATTAGATCAAGTATAAACTTTCTTCATGTGGGTAAATTCAAGTCTCTGGGTTATAAAAACCAAAGCAAGAGAAAACGGACTGTAGTCAGTTACTGTTAGTCTCCTGGGATTCTTCATAATGGGCCACAGAACCACACTTAAAAGAATTTCTTTGAACATTCCATATATGTATGTGCACAATGTATTTTGATCACATTCATCTATCACCACCTCCTCCCAGCTCCCCTTAATGTCCTCTGATCTTGTCTCCCCACACCAATATCACATTCCCTATTTTTTTGGTTATATTTTTACAGTTTGTTATACTTTTAATTTTGTGTACGAGGATGTGTATTTGGGGCTGCGTGCATGTCAGTGTGGGTGCCTGCAGAGGTTTCAGATCAACTGCAGTGGGGTTATGGGAGGTTCTGAGCAGCCTGATTTGGGTGCTGGGGACTGAATTCTGTCCTCTACAAGAACAGCAAGTGTTCTTGTGTTGTCTCTCCAGGCCCCCTTTTGGTTACTAATGAACCCCCTAATTTTATTAGTGTTGTCCATATGCACTTGGGTGTAGGACCATCCTCTCAGGCCATAGGCAAACTACCAGCAGCTGTGTGCCCAAAGGAGAGGGAATGACAATCATAGACTGCCCCTCTGCTGAGGGTGGAGCCCCGTGGGCCCATCCCTCATTTATGCTGGAATAAAAGAGAGATGCTTGTGTAGGTAGGAGCCAACCTTACCCCCATTTCCCATGAGGGGAAAGGACTTATGGGTTCGAGCCATCCTGTCCACGTGACTCAGCAATACACATCTGTGCAGAGCAATCACTTGCAAATGCTTTTTCCTGAGCATCTGTTTCATCTAAATAAAGGAGGTTCTCGTAAACATAGCACAGCCATGGCCATGAAATCCCATCAATCTGTATCTCTCCATGGCATAGACAGGATCATCTTTGAGAAAAAGATGAGCCGTCTCCAGATGTTCCCTCCCTAAAACAATGTCTTATAAAAATAAATGGGTTTCCAGGATTATGAATGTGTCACAGAGAAACAAGGAAGATCTCTCACCTAGCCACAAAGCCTGGACTTTCAGAGTGACATGGGAAATCTCTTCATGATGTCGGGAGAAAGGCCCTGCTATTGGAACTGAAGCCTGCAAAGTACAAAGGAAGAGGGTTGGACTCACCTGCTTCACTGCGCATGTTCAGCAGTTTGCTTGCGGACATTCCTACACACATTACCATGAACGAAGTGCCAGACTCTCTGTGATAATGGCACCATATGAGCTTTGGTCACAGATGGCACGTGGCCAAGTTTATTGCCATGACTAGGTTGGTCTGCCTACACAGTTACACCATTCATTCTCACAGAGACGTCACAGCCTCATGGAGGATGTGTATACAGACCCATGAAGTGTTAAACGGCAGTGAAAATCATAATCGCAGTCTTACAGCTGGTGATTAATTAATTAATAGGCAAACACTGCGGCTTGAAAAAGAAATTATGGCTTTCAGTTTCGTCTTATGGAATTCCTGAGTGTGCGAATGAGTGGGTTTCTTAGTCTTGTGCCTTCTCTTGTGCTCTTTTCCTTCTGTTTGTCTTGTCCAACTTCAATGTGATAGTTTCTGTTTTATCTTATATTTTATTTTTTTATATTTAAAAATGAGTGAATGAATGAAGGAAGGAAGGAAGGAAGGAAGGAAGGAAGGAAGGAAGGAAGGAAGGAAGGAAACGTAGCCACTAGGATAAAGTTTACAACTGAACTGTTACTTGTACCAGCTGGGAGAGGGAAAACCAGTTTCCTCTAATAGAATGATACTGGGCATATCAGACACTCCAGGACAGGCCTTGAATTCAGAACTGGTTGACCAACATATATAGATTCTGTAGTTCTGTTTTTTCTTTCTTTCTTTCTTTTTTTTTTTTTTTGAGTGTGTGGTGCTTTTATTTGGTTACAGTTTTGTTTTTACTTTTTAGATATGGTTTTATTTTCTTGGTTTTAGGGGAATTTGTTATATTGGCTTTTTGTTTTTGTTTGAAAAAGAACTTTGGTTTTCTTGTTTTTGTTTTTTGTTTTGAGACAGGGTTTCTCTGTGTAGCCCTGGCTCTCCTGGAACTCTGTAGACCAGGCTGGCTTTGAACTCACAGAGATCTGCCTGCCTCTGCCTCCCAAGAGTTGGGATTAAAGGCGTACACCACCATGCCTGGGTTGAGAAAGAACTTTAAGTTGGGTGGTTAGGGAAGGGGAAAGGATCAGTAAGGACTTGGTGGAGAGAAAAAAAACATATGATCAAAATACACTTAAATTTAAAATTTGTTTTAAATAATAAAGATATAATACAAAAATAAAATAAAAGAAAAAGAAATGTCACCCAGAAGCTCATGTGTTTGAATGCTTGGTCCTCAGTTTATGGGACTGTTTGAGACTATGGAGCCTTTTAGGGTGCAGAGCTTTGCTGGAGGAAGTATGTCATGGGGGCGGGTTTTGAAGTTGCGTAACCTCATCCCACTTCCGGTTCTCTCTTTCTCTCTCTTCCTGACTGTTGTACAACTGCTTCAGGCAGGGTGTCACCTCTGTGTGGGTTCTGTGTGAGTATGACACAGTGAGGTTAGAGGCCAGAGCCCTTCACCTTTTCCAAGATGTGTGTGTGTGTGTGTGTGTGTGTGTGTGTGTGTGTGTGTGTGTGTATGTGTGTGTGTCTGTAAGCCTGTATGCTGGTGTGTATCTCTGCCTGCCTGTGCGTAGTCTTCATGTACTGGGCATGTGCTCAAGAGCCTGTGTTCTGATGAATAAAGTATGTTTTCTCTGCCCACGGCTTCTCAAAATATTTCCGACATCCTCCCATGATGCCCCTTCCTTTCCCGATATCTGAGCACGGAGTTCACAGTAGCCTTCAGAAGCCCTTGAATTCAGTCTCTCAATTTCATTTACCAGGTGCTGTTTTTTTTTTTTTTTTTCTGAGTACCACCCCCTGGCACCCTGAGGGTGGGTAGGTGGTCCTAGGGGTCTGTGGAAATCTCTATGATAATTTTAGTTGAAAAGAACACTGATAATTCTTATAAAGCTTTATGTTGTGGAAGGGAGATATGAGTTCTTATGATGGTCTGGCGGAGCAGAGAGGCTGAAGGAAGCCCCAGCCACTGAATGTGTACAGCAGTGGTTCTCAACCTTCCCAATGCTTCGATCCTTTGATACAGTTCTTCATGTTGTGGTGACTCTCAACCATAAAATTGTCTTGTTGCTACTTCATAGCTGTAATTTTGCTACGATTATGAATTATAATATAAATATCTTATGCAGTATAGCTGATATGTGATTCCTGTAAAAGGGTCGTGACCCACAGGTTGACAACCACTGACATAAAGGCAGGGATGAGGTCAGAGATTGATCTCAGGCATCTTTCTTAATAGCTCTCCATTTAGTATTTTGAAACATGGCTCTCTCCTTGGGTAGAGCTCACCCGTTCATTTAGACTAGCTGGCTAGTGAGCCCCTGGGGTCTTCTCACCCCTTCCTCCCCAGTACTGAGACTGCAGGCACAGGCTTGCTGTACTCAGATTTTTTTTTTTTTTTTTTTAAAGACAGGAGTACTGGTAATCCAAACTCAGGTCCTCATGCTTACTAGACAAATACTTTCTCCACTGAGCCATCTACATAACCCCTGCTCACCTAATCTCTAAAGGATAAAGCAATTCTGCTGAGTTATCGACAGACACCTCAATGGAGCCAGCACAGTGGGGTTATTCTTCATCAACTCTTGTTTCTGATTATCTTGAATTAGAAAATTGAACTCTGCGCTGATTAATACAGTTTTGAGCAGCAGTCTGGGGAGAATGGATATTCTTTCCATTAGTGTTATTGAAGTTGAAATGCAGAAAGAGATTAAGTACGCAAACAAACTCAAGACTACATCCTTCTTCTATTAAACCAAATATCAGTGATTTTGCTCCAGAAAAATAACATCATCTGTCACATTAAATTAACGTTAGAAATTTAAATTTTATTGGTTTTGGTGTTACGTTTGAATATAATTTGAAAATGTGTTC
This sequence comes from Lophiomys imhausi, assembly GCA_907164525.1. NCBI lineage: Eukaryota > Metazoa > Chordata > Mammalia > Rodentia > Muridae > Lophiomys > Lophiomys imhausi. The sequence continues at coordinate 4,799,312 of CAJQZJ010032083.1, forward strand.
TGGATTTATGGCTGTATCAAGGCTGTCAGCATAAGGAGTCTATAGCTAGTAGCTTTATGTTTATATGAACTGAAATTAAATTATAATGAATTTTAACAATATATTGTGGGTTTTTTTTGAGGACATATACAAACTCATGCACATGTTTACATACAGTGCTATATTAAGGAGACTGCTTAGGCCCTCTTCAGATTTTGGGGAGCCACCAGTAAAGTTTTGACTGAAAAAAGTAACCTCATTAAAATAGTGTTTGAGGACAAACTAATAAGGGTTGGGTTTATGTAGACTGCATAGGACCTAGAGTACGGCAGGTTCACAAAACTGAGTGAGTTAAACAAAACCAAACTGAGTTAGCATTGTATTGTACCAAGCTGTGACCACTACATATTTTTATATATATTTAAATGACAGTCCAGTGCAGGGTGCAGAAGCACAAAGATCTTTGTGGCCCTGCATGCCGGACATGTACTAGTCCCTGTTTTGATAAAGAGCTCTGAGACAGGGCTTCAGGAGCAAGTTGCTCTTGGTAGGTTGCCCAGGAGACCAGGGGAGGTAGGAGGGAAAGGGGAGAACAGGTGGGATTTGAGGGGAATTCCCGAGGGCAGCACCAGTCTGATTTGTAGTGACTGGGAAGTTGACCTTTCTTGAGTCTGGGAAGTGGGGCTCTTCTGCTCCAGCCCCAGCCTGCCACTGGCCATCGATGTCAAGAGAGTCTCCCACAATTTTTTTTTAATCCATTCGTCAGTTGAGGGACACCTGGGTTGTTTCCAGTTTCTAACTATTAAAAATAAGGCTGCTATGAACATAGATGAATATATCTCCTTGTGGTTTGGTGAGGAATCTTTTGGGTGGATACCCAGAAGTGGTATGCCTGGGTCTCGAGGTAGGGCTATTCCAAGTTTTATGAGATATTGTCAGACTGATTTCCATAGTGGTTGTACAAGTTTGCACTCCCACCAGCAATGGAGGAGTGTTTCCCTTTCTCCACAACCTCGTCAGCGTGTGCTGTCATTTGAGTTTCTGATCTTAGCCATTTTGACAGGTGTGAGATGGAATCTCAGAGTTTGTCTTGAGTTACATTTCTCTGATGATTAAGGATGTTGAGCATTTCTTCAAATGTCTCACTGTCATTAGAGATTCCTCCTTTGTGAATTCTTGGCTTAGCTTTGTTTCCCATTGCAAGAGGAAGCTCTTAGCCCTCATATGACTGTTGAACTGAGAGGGGCTGGTTTGCAGGGACACTCCACATCGAAGGAGTGGGATGGGTGGGAGAGGGAGGAGAGGGGGGGAGAGTGGAACCAGGAGGGGTGGAAAGAGGGGACTATGATGGAGATGTAACTTGATGTAATAAATAAACATTATAATAAAAAAAAGAGAGAGTCTCCCAAGGAGGGCAACAGGTGAGGACATAGCACCTAGGAGCTAGGACAAAGACAATGCTGCCAATGTCAATGATGCCGACAACGATGAGATTTCATGGAAGTAGTTAAAGGGACCCCAGGAAGCCTGCCTGGAGCATCCACATGTTGTGCCATCCAAGCCCAGGAGTCAGAGTGATTTGAAAGCTTTGTTCTGCAGTGGGACCAGTCGTTAACCTATTAAAAGGGGCCTGGGAAGGAAGCTGGAGGGTGGGGCATAGTCCTCAGTGTCCTCTGAGGCAAAAGGCATGTGGGAATCAGGCTCCACACTGTGGATCTGAGGTGTCCATCACCATTTCTCAGACTCAGGCACAACAGCTTCCTAAAGGGTCTTTAGCTGTGGAGTTTCTTGACCTCCTGACCTCCGGTCTGTGCTCTCTCTGCACCCTCCTCTCTGTAAATCCTTCTCAGGGCTACACCCCATGCTTGGAATGAGATTTTCAACCCTTGCTCACATGCTTACCTCCTCGCTTTGAAATCCTTCACTGATGTCCAGCTCTACCTCGAAGGTTCCCTGTAATTGTCAGGGCCATCCCCGCAAGTCCAGCCACACTGGCTTCGGGTTGTCCCATTGGGTTAATGCCATCATATTGTTCTTGACATGTCAATTGCTCCTTCTGAGATATTGAGCCAAAACAAATCCTTCCTCCCTGTGGTTGCTCCTGTCAAGGCGTTTGCAAGAACAGCTGGAAAAGGTAATACACATAGCCCATAATATTTCAGTCACCCAAACATGGAGGAGAGAGAGTCTGAGTTAGGAATCAAAGAAGTATTTATTTTTAAATTGACAAAATAATAAAGGGATGTTCTTTGTGGAAAATATACAAATTTTAGATCAGATGAAAGAAGGGAAAAAAAAAACCACTTGATTTTCATCAGTTAGAAATATCATAATGAGGGGCTGGAGAGGCAGTTCAGTGGTTTAGAACACTGGCTACTCTTTCAGAGGACCTGGGCTTGATTCCCAGCACCAAATAATGTCTTGGAAACATCCTAGTACCTTGTGTCTCCTTGTCCTTCTTTTTTAAAAGTACTTATGGATGTTTTGCCTGCATGTATGTCTGTGACTACATGCCTGGTGCCCTTGGAGGCCCAGGGGAGTTCTAGATCACCTGGAACTGGAATAACAGATGGTTGTGAGCTTCCATGTGGATGCTGGGAACTGAACACAGGTCCTCTGGAAGAGTAGCCAGTGTTCTTAACCACTGAGCCATCCCTCCAACCCCTTATGCCTTGTTCTTATTGTATTTTTATGTTGGGACTCTGCTTTCAACAGTGTTTTTTTTTAAATTATCATTAAAACCCCTGACAAAGAAATAAATTTTATATGATAATATGCCATCTGTGTTCATAGTACACGTGCATGCACGCACGTGCGCGCGCGCACACACACACACACACACACACACACACACACACACACACAGCTGACCCAGAAGTCTTGTGGATAAAAATTCACCACGACTGAATGTTATGCTGATTTCTATGCTGCCAGTCCACAAAATCAGTTACCTACCATGTGCCATGTTTCTCAGTTTGCAAACTTCTACAGATCATAGCTCAAGAACTATTTCTTGATCTGAGTTACCAAACACTGGATCTTTGGCAGCGAATTTCAGACATCCTGTAACTTTATCTATGAACACTTCAGGATGTGTTTGTACAACATAAAGCTTATTTATGCCTTGTCTTAGTCACTGTTCTGTTGCTGTGAAGAGACGCTATGGCCACAGCAACTCTTACACAGGAAAGCATTTAATTGGGGCTGGCTGACAGTTTCAGAGATTTAGTCCATTATCCTCACGGGGGTGGGGAAACATGGAAGCATGTAGGTAGACATGGTAGTTGAGAGTTCTACATCTGGATCCATAGGCAACAAGAAGAAAGAGACACTAGGCCTGGCTTGGGCCCTTAAAACCTCAAGGCTCACCCCCAGTGACACACTTCCTTTAACAAGGCGACACCTATTCCAACAAGGCCACACTTGCTAAACTCTCCCAAGTGGTGCCTCTTCCTGATGACAGAGGATTCAAACAGATGAGCTTATGGGGTCGTTCTTATGGAAACACCTATAGAGCACAGTTTTCACACCTAAATTCCACACCTTGTTGTTAGAATCAGATATCTAGTTATGACCAAATTTTCTTAATCATCTCACAAATCATTCTTTGAAAATATCTCATCTGTCTTCAGCCTTTTGGTCCTGTTTCTCTGACAGACATTTATTGTAGAGCAGGGATTATGAAGGACTAACCTACCCTGTCTTGGCAGAGCTAGGCTGTCGACTTATCTGCTTCCAAGTTTTGTCCTTTTTGGACAGAAGTCTGTCTGCAGTTGGTGCAAGGAGTTTTTACATGCCAAGAGATAGGCTTGCCACTAATTCAACCATCTCACACTGGAGATTCTTCGATGCTTTTCTTCTACTTGGAGTAGAATAGGGGGTGGTGCTGTCAGGAGCTGATATGTCATGATATCAAAAAAAAATCTTAATTTAAGACCACATCTTTGAATGCCATATTCTGCAGATCTCTTAGGGTTTTTGAAGATGCCCTATCTATCTCTTGTATTTAGATAAGCAAATGTTACTTGTCTCTTAACAATTTCATTACTGAGTAGCTTAGAGAATATCTGTGATAGACTGTCTTAGTAGCTAACAAGGTGACATGCATGCATGACTAGGAGTTTGTTTTTCTTAACTATCCTAAACAGTTTAAGACGGTTGGTATCAAGAGGCCAAAGCTTCACATTTCATTTTTAAGTATCTCTAGGTACAATACCATTAGGAAGCGTTACCTTTAATTTTGTATCAATATACAAAGATCTATTCAAATGTGGCTAAATATACTCTTAATTTTGTATCAATATACAAAGATCAATGCCTATGCGGCCCAATACAATCTTAATATTGCGTCCATATACAAGGGTCAGTACCATTGTGGCCAACTATAATCTTAATTTTGTATCAATATGCAAATATCAATACCGATGTAGACCAATACAATCTTATTTTTGCACAATAAACAATGGTCAATACCACTTTAGCCAAATATACTACTAATTTTGTATCAATATACAAAGGTATAAGGGCATATTCAATAATCTGATCCTTCTTCTTGGTCCTTCTTGTGCTATGTCTATGTCTCAATTTTTCTCAAGTCTGTGCATTCCTACATAACAGATAAAGATGTATGGAGAGAAAATGGGAACTGTCCAGGTAGTCACTGGTTTGTCATTTCTTAGTATTGGAAGCTGCAGGCCCTGCACTTCCTATATAATCAGATATATTTATCCTTCTCAGCTCTCTGAGGTGGTTGAAGAATAAACAGCTTGAGTCTCATAGCTAAATTTTGAGTTGTTTAGGAATCAAGAGGGCGTTCTAGATCTAAGAAGATGGTTATAATAGTGATGCAAGTTAGTATGAAGACTAAGTCAGTTATAGAACTTTAAACTCATGGAGATGGTTAGAAGGTAGAAGGTTAAAGTCAGGGGCCAAATATGTATGAACTGGACATTGGGAAGGTATACTGGGCCATTTAACTCTCATAAATGTGGCATATTTAATTCTGCTGTTTTGTATAGAATTTACTGTTATAAGAGAAAGAACCATTTGTTGGATTGAAAAGGGAAGCTGTTGGGGGGGAAGAGGGTGGAAGGGTGGGACAGGAAGGGGGAATAGGGAAGGGTTTGTGACTGAGATGTAACTTGGAGAAAAAAAAATAAAGTACTTATATAAAAAAAATAAAATACACTATATAGTAATTTTTATGAAAAAAAAAAGAAAATATCTCATCTGATCCAGGTGATGGTAGCACACCCCTTTAATCCTGGTGGAGGCAGGTGGATCTTTATGACTTTGAAGCCAACCTGGTCTACAGAGTGAGTACTGGGACAGCCAAGGCTACACAGAGAAACCTTGTCTCAAAAAACAAAACCAAAACCCAAAATCCAGAATTCCATCTGATTGACACATCTAGTAATTTATCAGATCCTCTTTTTCTCCGTCTCCCTTCCTCCCCCATTATGACCACAGTGTTCTGGGTTTCTCATGGCGGGCATTTCCTCTGTGAGTTGTATTGCTTATTTGTTTTCCAGATCTGCTAACAAAGAGGAAGAATCAAAAGGGTTGGGTGAGAGTCCCAGGGCCGATGCACAGATGGTAAAGCTGGCCAGTGACTTAGTGGGTGAGCAGGCTCAACAGGGACAGATGAGTCGGGAGAGTCTACAAGACACAGGCAGAGCTTGTGTGGCCCCTCACAAAGGCAGCTGAACCCAGGGACTGTCTATGCCACGTGGGCTTCCCTCTGCCTCTCTGATAGACTGAACAGAATTCCAGTGGCCTCAGATACCTTTCTTCTGTGGCCTTCTTGTTGGTCTCTCAAGCCTGATGCTTATAACCCTCCCAAAGGATGGGGGACTCAGTTCCTAATCGTCGGGGGTAAGCCACGACTCAGTGTTTTTGAATTAATTGTGGTGACCAATCCATCTCTTCTTTTCGCCATTTTATGAGTGGACCCTATAAAACAATAATATGCCATCTTGATCATTAAAATAACGTTATATTGTGTGTATGTGGTCATATGTGTGCAGGTGCATTACTTATGTGTACATGTGTTTGTGGAAGTCTGAAGTCAATGCTGGGTGTCTTCTTTGATTGCTCTCCACATTATCTTTCAAGCTAAGGTCTCTTGCTGGCCCTGGAGCTACCAATTTGTATAGACTGGCTGACTGGGGAGTCACAGAGATCCTCCTGTTTCTGTCTCCCAGCACTTCAGTGGTAGACATTGCAGCCACACCCACTGTGTGGTGCTGGCTCCCAACTCAGGCCCTGGAGCTTGTGCTGCCAGCAAGTTAGTGACCAAGCCGTCTCTCTAGTCTCAACCATTTTTAAGTGTGATGTTCAGTCCTGTAACAGACACTCATATACTCATTCATTCACTCTGTTGTGGGGCAGATCCTTAGAAATTCGTCGTCTAGCAGAGCTTCAGCTAACTGCCACTCCTAACCCTGTTTTCTATCCCTTAGAATATTACATTTAATGAACTAATTCATAAATTACTTAAAACAAGAGTCTGCTTGGGTTTGTGATTCTTGGGCCCCTGCTTTCCTAGAGCTGAGATGACTGGTACACCTGGCTTGCTTTTGACTCTTTTAGATACTCCACTTGGGTGGATTCAGGCAACCGTATCCTATGTAACTGGCTTATTGAATTTAGCATGGAGGTTCATCCACAGTGTAGCAAGAGGCAGGTTTTGAGGTTGCAAATTATTTCACCACCAGGCAGTGAGAGACAGGCAGATGTCTGAGTTCAAGGCCAGCCTGGTCTACAGAGTGAGTCCAGGACAGCCAGGGCTGCACAGAGAAACGCTGTCTCCAAAAACAAAACAATAAAAAAGGAAATTATTTTATTGTATAAGTCATATTCTCTATGATTGTTCATTACCAATAGACACAGTTTGCTCTCATTTCTTGCTCATTGTATATTATTTATTACATTGTATAATATAATAATGCCACAGTAGGCACACCTATACAGATAGCTCTTGAAGATTCTGCCTTGAATTCTTTTAAGAATGTATTTTGAAAGTGAGTTTTTGGGTCATACAATAGTAAAATTTGTGATGTATAGTACGACATCAGAAATGCCAGTGTAAAGGCTAGGGTTTTAGCCCTTTGGTAAAACACTTGTCAGGTGTATGCTGGGTTCCATCCATGGTACACACACACACACACACACACACACACATACACACACACGCAAAAATAGCATAAACTCGACGAGATTATCAAAAGCTATCCAAACCTTACAAATAACACCGTAGATAACTTCCTGTCTTTTCAGAGCAAATTCATCAACACTAAATATCTCATTGATTGTACTTACATTTGGTTTGGGTTTTGTATTTGGTCAGAACCAGATACTTCCTGTGATAATATGTTGCTTTCTGTCTGGGGAAGAGATGGCCCCAACTTGTAAGACTTTCCCACACCTGAGGACACTGCCCAATTTTGATTTCAAAGAATATTGATTTCAGCATTCCTTTGGCCATTTTATGGCAGAAATATGTATTCCTCAATCTCTACTTGGAACCAATTTGCTCACCATATTGTTTTTTTCATCAGTTTATCAACAAAATGACATGCTTGGCACTAGCCCATCTAGTGGAGGAGTTGTGGGTCTTTTATTTTAGATTACACTTTGTGTTGGTTGTTTTTTGTCAAACCTAGACATGTCTGGGAAGAGGGGATTTTAATTAAGAACATGCTTCCATCAGATTAGCCTGTAGCCAAGTCTGTGGGAGCGTTTTCTTGAGTAGTGATTAGTGTGGGAGGTTCCAGCCCACAGGGACCATGCCCTTCCTGGGCAGGTGGTCCCGAGTTGTAGAAGAAAGCAGGTGGAGGAAGTCATGAGGAGCACGTCTACCTAAGCTATTCCTCCATGGCTTCTTCACTTCTACGTTGACTTCCCTTCCCAAATGACTATAACTGAAATAAACCCTTTCCTCTACAAGTTGCGTTGAGTCTCAGTGTTTGTTGCGGCAGCAGAGACCCTAAGATAAGTCATGGGACTTTTGGTTCCCCTGTGTACTTTTCCCCTTCCCACGGGGAAGTGGCAGGATTCCTTCCTCTCTTCCAAATGCTGTTTGCTTCCTTGATGCCTGTAGGAAAAGGGACTCAATTTCTCCCTGTGAACTGCTAGCAATTTGTATGCTTCTCAAGCCAACCTGACTGAAGCCTTAGCTTTGCTTTTGACCACTGTCCTTTGCTAACTACATGGGACGTGTCAACATGGCGCCTGGCACACAGCTTGGCAAACACATCTTGAGGCTGGTGCAGGAGCCATTGTTAACGAGAGCCTGTTGTTTGGTGCCTGTGTGTGTGGAGAGGAGAGGTCTGGACTTCTGCTTCAGAGTTATTAATTACCCATTGGTTTGGCGTGAATTTTCCCCAGCTGGCTATTTCACAAACCCATCTTCGCACATGCCTCACAAACCTGGAAAGTTCCCGGCGCCTCATCTTTGTATCATTTGACTCTTAGGACTAAAAGCCACATCCTGTTATGTTTGGTTGCTAGGTGGAGAAATGTTATCGTGGGCTTCAGCAATAATTTATCCACAGAGCTCGAGGGCTTGTCATGTTCTCCTGACAGTGAGCCGCACCACTTTATCAGCTCGCCTGTAAATCAGGCGTGTGTGGGTGCGGATGCCAGCACTGTTTGATCTCCTGCAGACACTGTAATAATCGGCTTTTGTCTGATTGATTCCTTCACATCAGTACGCACACTCGGCAATGCTGGGCGGAGAGGCCTCTGTTTATCTCCGCTGGTCATCTGCAGGAGGCCAACAGGGCACAAAATACTCTTGGTGGGGAGATGCGAGAGCTTTCGGAATTAGGGCCTTTCCATCATCCCCTCTGAGCTGCTTTCGTTCAATAAATCAATGATAGTGGAATTGAATGCACCGTAAATACCTCAAACCATATCTCTTACAAGAATGTAAGAGTAATTCATAGAAACAGGAAAGGTAACTTTGTGAGGAAGAATTACAGCCCCCGAAAGCTGCCAGCTTCCAGGGCTCTTTGCTTCGTGGGCTCCCATGTCACCCTTTGAACTCTGAGAAGAATACACAGTTAGGTTGGCATTTGTTTCCAGAAAACGCAGGGGGCAAAACTGACTAAAACAGATCTTGTCTAGACTTATCACTGCTTTTCAACCTAAAAATGAGTTTTTCTTTTCTTCTTCTTCTTCATTTCTGTCGGCTCCTGTTAGTCCGACTTTGGGGTGCCAAAGGATGTGTGGGATCATTTTCTGAAGCAGGCTGGGTTCTTGTTGTCAGTTGGTTCATGAGCTGCCTTTGTGCCACCTCACCCAGGCCCACCCTGTGGGGGACTGCCACTCTCTCTGAGGCCCCCACCCCCACCTGCCAAGCCTGCTCCCAGTTTCCAGGATTACTAATTGCTGACAGGTAGTTGGGAGCATATTCTGGCGTCAGAACTCCCAGGAACCGTGTTGATATCTATGAGCTGATGACTGCTTTGAGGGTGGCAGCAGCTTGCTGTGCAGTGACCTGGAAACTGTCACAGCCGTCCATGCCTGCCTGGACTGAAAGCAGAGGTCAAGCTGTATTGTTGACGGGACTGACTAAAGCCCATTGCAGATGAGGATTTTGCTGAAACTTCTCTCCGGAATGCCAGCAAGATGGAATTACATGAAGAAGCCTTCTGTTCAGAAACAAGCATAGCTTTGAGAGGGGAGGAAAAAAAAAAAAAGACCAGATTTGGCTATTTAGAGTACATGACAGTTTTTAGTCTCATAACGGCAATCAGTCATATTAATGGTTATTTGTACCTAGTGCATGATAAGAAATATTTTGGAGCCGGGTGGTGGTGGCGCACGCCTTTAATCCCAGCACTTGGGAGGCAGAGGCAGGCGGATCTTTGTGAGTTCGAGGCCAGCCTGGTCTACAAAGTGAGTCCAGGACAGCCAACAATACACAGAGAAACTCTGTCTCGAAAAACCAAAAAAAAAAAAAAGAAATATTTTGGGTGGTAACATGCATTGTCAGAAGCAATACAACTATCACTGAGACAAACCACAACCCAGGGGTCAGATTCAGACAGTAATTTATGATTTGTCAATAAAGTTTTATTGAGACACACCCACATCTACTTATTTATATAATCCATGATAGCCTTTCCTTACCTCAGCCCACTTGGCTGTTTGAGTCGGATAGGTGCCTACAAAGGTGAAAAATGTTTACCAACTAGAGAAAACTCTTGTCTTTCTGGGTTGCTCTAGTTCCAGACAGCCTGTTCAAATACTAGTTTTACCATTTACAAGCTGTTTGACTTTGCTACAGGGCCTCTCTGACCATTGATTCCTGGATGTGTAGGATAGAGATCATAGCATAAGCTTCCTATTATGGTTAAGTGATCCCATGAGCATCTTAGTAGCTTTCTAGCTAAGAAACAGCATCCCTCTAAGGGCTTATTATCTGTTCCGTTGTACCCAGTTGGTACGGACATACCTGACCTTTACCTGGCATTTTGAGGCTAATGTCATTTGTGTCCTATACCTACAACTGTGTATGGGAGTGGACACCCCCCAGCTCAGAACTTTTGGTAAAGACCAGACAGAGCTTCAGGCATCTCCAGCCATGATATTTTCCCAAGTACTTCAGATACCTTTCCAGAGTGAATTGGAAGGTTTCTTTCCAGACCTGCACAAACTCACTTTATTCTGCTGTTCTCGTCAGAGCAGCAGAAGCTCCAGGGCTGATACAGGCTGATCAACGACAAGTTGGAGACAGCAGGTCCGCTTCTTACAGTTCCCAGAAGGCTTAGGTGTAGTTTCAATAAATTGGAGGTTAAATCACCTGATAATGTAACATTAAGAGAAACCCCAAGCCCCACAGACTATGGTTTTGAAATCCACCATTCTCTGCCTGGGCCAGGGCCAATTAAATTTCCTGTAAAATTAGTAAAGCTTAGTACCACCTAAGAATCATGAACAACAACAACAAGTACAGCAGCAACAATAATAACAGCAACAACAACCATCAAAAATGACACCCAGGCATGGGCATGGTGGTGTTTCAGAAATGCTTTATCTATGTAAAAACAGACAGTGGGGTCTCACATGTTTTGTGGATCTCCCTATGCTGTCTGCCTTAAAAACATCATGTTCACAGGCTGCAGAGATGCTCAGTGGTTAAGAACAGGCGTTGCTTTTCCTGGAATCCAATCAGGGAGCTCACAACTGCTTGGGAGAGCCACCTTCCTTGCTTCTATCATTGTGAGTGGACCAGTTACTTTTCCGTTGCTGTGATAGAGCACTGTGACCAAAAGCAAGTTGGGGAGGAAAGGGTTTATTCCTTCAGCTTATGTCCCACATCACAGTCCACCATTGAAGAGGAATTCAGGAAAGGCAGAGGCTGAGATGGAGGCCATGTAGGTGTGCTTCTCACTGGCTGCTCATTTGTTTTCTTATGCAACTCACAGGCCCACTTTTCCAGGGGTGGCACCGCCCACAATGGGCTGGCCTCTCCCACACCGATCATCAGTTCACAGAATGCCCTATGTACTTGGCCAGTCATAGAGAAGCAATTTCTCATTTACAATTCCCTCTTCACAAATAGCCCATCTTGTGTCAAGTTGACATAAAAACTATCCAGCACTTGAAGTGTGTGTGTGGGGGACATTATTGTCTCTTGAAGGCCATCTCTGGTGACATACTTCCTCCAACAAGGCTACACCGCTTCCCCAAACAGTGCCACCAAATAGGGACCAAGTGTTCAAGTATCTCAGGCTACGTGCAACATTTCTCACTGAAGAACCACAGTAAATGGGTAGCTGGTGGGTACTGACTTTGAAGCAGTCTGAAGAGTGCTGACCCTTACCACACACCAAATGGCACCTTGATCTTAAGCTTATCACACTCCAGGACCATGAACAATAAATTCCTATTGTTTCCAAATTGCTTAGTCTAGGGTGTTTTGTTATAGCAGCTTGAACATATGGATCCACCTTATGATCCCTCCTCTCTTCCTATCCAATGTGTCTGGCCCTGAGGAGCAGAGAAGAATAAAGTATCACCCAGGCTTAGGACCACACTGCTCATTGTCTGTCTTGCTGCTAGAAACACCTAACTATCCCTTTGTTCCTTCACTAGTTTATCTGGAAACATAGAAGAAATGGAATTTCCATGGAAACATGGCTAAAGTCTATAGTTCCTAACCTTCTTTCTTTATTTGTTTATTTATTTTTTGGTTTTTTGACAGGGTTTCTCTGTGTATCTCTGGCAGTCCTGGACTCACTTTGTAGACCAGGCTGACCTTGAACTCACAGAGATCCACCTGCCTCTGCCTCTGGATCGCTAGGTTTAAAGGCGTGCATTACCACACCTGGCATTCCCAGCCTCCTTTGAGCTGGTTGATGGACTGTGTTCAGATGTGATCATTTGAGGCTTACAGAGTGGAGCTGCTTTCTGTACTCTCCTTCACCCTTCCCATTAGAATACAGAACTGAGTAGCAGGGATGGAGCAGACCTCAGAGTCCATGATAAACTGTGTGCTGAGAGAGAGAGACAGTGACCAAGACAGGGGATATATATATATGTATGCCTGGAGCTGACCTGTGAGCTGTTTTAGGAAAGTACTTTTTTTCTTTAGGCTGTTATTATTTTGTCCTTGTTCCATCAAACAGATCAGTGTCTTGATTTGTATGATGCTTAAATTCCATGCCCAGAAAAGCTCTGCAGTCAACCTTTTTTTTTTTTGATATTTATGGAAGCCTGAACAAAATTAGAGTGACTTACATAATACGTTCAGAACAGCATCTTATACACAGTCAGTGTACAAGCAAAATTTTTGCCTCACAAGCGTGAGGACCTGAGATCCTAAAAGAGGGCGGGAGAATGGACTTGCAATGCTGGCAGTGGGAAAGTGGAGTAGATCCAGCCTGGTCTACTCTGGGAACTCCTGGTCAGAGAAAGACCCAAGGTAGACAGTGCCTGGTAAGGACACCTGAGGTTAATCTCTGGCCTTCGTACACACACGTGTACAAACACACACATGCCTAGAACCCTTAAAGTTCAAGGGAAACTTCCATGGCACACCCAAAAGAGCTTGTGGATCAGGCTCAGGCCTCTCTGAGGACTGTAAAGTCTCTGGCAGGAAAGCCACTTTATTTGGGCTGTGGCTGTGACCCACAGCCTCCTGACAGGCAAGTGCTGCCCATCTATGGTTACTGCATGGAAGCCTAGGTGGTGATTTATTCTTGTGCGCATAGGACCTCTTGGCCTTAATCATTTCATATTTGAAAACTCCAAACCAGGCAACTTCTAAAACCACCCCCAGCTCTAATATTCCAGGAATCTCTGAGCTATGAACCAGTTCCCTACCTCTCTGAGACATTTCTGTTTTGCAGGAATTTGCTGGACACAGAAAGATATGGGTAGACAGATATCAAATACGAGAGGATTAAGTATCGTCATGGGTTAGGCTGTGTTAGGGTTTGAATGTGAAGAGTTCTCCGTGGGTTTTTGAAAACTTGGTCTGAAGCTGGTGTGTTGTTTTTTTTTTTTTTGGGGGGGGGGGGTGTTGTGGAACCTTTAGGAGATGGTTCCTCACTGTGGGGAAGAGGGTCACTGGGGCAGGACTTGAGGTTTGATAGCTAGACCCCTGCGAGTTCCTGCTAGCACAACTTCTGTGCCAGGGTGGACTGTTTCCTGTTAAACATGAGCCAAAATAAATATTTATTTCCTTCTGTTGCTTCTTGTTACATCGAGGAGAAAAGCCACCAATGAAGGCTGCTTGGTGATCGTCAGCACACTGCTGGACCTCTGCATCCCAGTATGTAGAATGGACTTCCGTTACTTTTACTGCCCTGTGCCTTCCAGCCAGTGACAAAGCTCCTGCCTTCTCTCATTGCTGTTTTGTAACTGATGCCATCTTTATTTCAGGAACCTGGAGCCTGGCCACCCATGCTTCTTCTGGGTCATTATCATGTGCTCGTAGCATGTTTGTTCAGGCTTGACCCACCCAGTATCTGCTTCTTTCCAGTTCAGTTACTGGGTTGGGCATGAACTTAAAGGACTGGAACAAACTCTGACATTTTCAATGCCGTATGGTGAGAAAGTAGCCACTACATTTATGTCAAATCCAGAACTGTTGGGTTCACTGTAGGGACACACTGTAGCCAAGAGGGATGCTGGTCTCAAGACACACAACTGAGAGAGGGACAGAGAGTTTGAAGCCCTACAGCTAGCCCCATGGAAGCCCCTCATGGCTTTGAAACATTTCAGTACTGGGACTCAACAAATCTACACCTCCTTCAAAGTAAGTTCTGGGGTTAAAATGTAGCTCAGTTGGTAGAGTGCTCATCTAGCATGCATGGATTTGATCCCCAGCATCACAGAAACTGGGTGTGGTAACACAGGCCTGTGATCCCAGCACTCAAGGGGTAGAGCCTGGAGGATCAGGAGTTCAAAGCCATTCTCAGTTAACTGTTCTGGTTGCCAGTTTATTGTGGTAAAAAACACTCTGACTAAAAAACAACTTGGAAAGGAAAGGGTTTATTTCAGCTTACAATTCCAGATCATAGGTCATCACTGAGGAAAGTCAGGCAGGAAGTCAAGCAGAAACCATGCAGGAACACGAAGAAACCATGGAGGAACACGCAGAAACCATGGAGGAACACACAGAAACCATGCAGGAACGTGCAGACACCATGGAGGAGCACGCAGAAACCATGGAGGAACACGCAGAAACCATGGAGGAATGCTCTTTTCTGCTGGGCTCCTTCTGGTTTGCCCAGCTGCTTCTTTATACAGCCTAGGACTGCCTATCTGGGGGCGATGCTACCCACTTTCAGAGAAGACTTGCTGAAGAGGAGGTGTGTCAACAGAAATATGAGTGAAGTGAGGCTGGATGCAGCCAGGTGGCTCTCTGTGGCTGAGAGGAAGAACACATGGCAGAGTCTGGGCCTGCCTGGGACATGCTTCACTTGTTCTGACATGCTGAAGTTCCAGTGTGACTATGTGAGTATTCCAAGGCCAGGCTCACACAGGGCATCTGAACTCAGCATCCTTCACACTGGTCTGTGTGTACCCATGGCCACCTTGGATGTACTTGCACAGATAACAACACACCGCCATTCCGGTGAGCATGACCAACTCCCTGACGTTTACCAATTTAGAGGGAGGGGTGTGTGCTTGGAGAGCTCTGGGGCCTTTGAGTAGACTCTGGAAGGTGGTGAACTTGAAGGTTCTGGGTTTGAATTGATCCCCTTGTGAGTCAGATGATGATGTCTTGGGTTAGGTTGGGTTAGGAGATTGGGGTTCACATTCTCTGAAATTCTGCACAGGAATGAATATAGACATGAAACTCTAGAAGTGTTGAGGAAATGTGGGAGAAGATGAGGGGACACATGTGACATGAAAAGGAAGCTACCGGGAGTGGAAGGATGTAATGGGGAGGAGTGAGAGGTAGGAGGAGGAATAAAAACCAGTTGTGTTTGAAAATGCCATGACAGACCCTAGTACTTTGCTAATTTAAAAAGTAAAAAGACAAATGAAATTAACAATATACTTATGAGAAGGAATTCTGAAGACATGAAAAAGCATTTGCTTTCCTAATACAACCCCTTGGTGTGGAGCAGACAGGAGGAGGACGGAGGACCAGCAGGCAAGGCTCCTGAGCGCAGGGGGCCGTCACAGGCTTCTCAAGCTCTTTCTAGGCCTCCTTGAAGAAACACTGACCTTTTAGCTTGTCCCTGAGTGTCACCAGTGGCAGTATCTTCTGTAATGAGAGGCAAGAGGAAAAATAATGCTCTAAACTCGAAAGCTTTCTCTTCGTGTTTAATGAGGGGGAAGTTTTTCTCCACAACTGTATGAAACCCCCCCAAACATGACTTTTAAATCAAAAAGGGAAATCTTGTCATTTTGTGTTTGCCTGTGGCTCTAGAGTACTGAGCTGATTCTTAAAAGGGACTGTCATGATGGTGACCAGATGTTTGTGACCACCCTGGGCTCAAGTCTGTGTGTATTCTCCTCCCCTGTGCTGTCAGATTCCCTGCTCTCTGGTCCTCACTCTCAGCATTGTACTTTCTCCATAGTCTCAGAAATGCTTCATGTTGGGGACATCCTTCAGTGGTCACCATTGTCTGTCTGTCTTGTGGAAAACAGAGTGAGCCTAGAAAGAAATATATATGAAAACTGGACAGAAAATTGTCTAAGAAGCATATAAATATTTTGGTATTAAAATGTGTTTGTGTGTATGTATGTATATATGTGTGTATATACATATGTATGTGTGTATGTATATATGTGTGTGTGTATGTATGTATGTGTGCCTGTGTGCGTGCGTGCGTGTGTGTTTGTGTGTGTGTGTGTGTGTGTGGGTGTGGGTGCATGGCCCACAGAGGGCAGAAGATGGTATTGGATGCTCTGGAGCTGGAGTCACAGGAGGTTGGTTGTCAGCCACCAATGTGGGTGCTGGGAACCGAACTCATGTCTTCTGCAGGAACAGCAAGAGCTAGCTCTTAACATCTGACCCATCTTTCCAGCCTCATAAATGCTTTTAGATGATGAAAACCATGGCTGCTTGACCTTCTGGAGTGGAGGTCATGTCATTGCTTTAGTCTGTAAGGGAGCCCTCAACAAAATATCTACTGCTTAAAACAGTAAATTTTCACTCTGGGGAGAAGTGCTCACCATGCAAGAGTAAGGACCTAAGTCTGGATGCCCAGCACCCACATGAAAAGTTCAGCATGGCAATGAAACATTTCTAATCCCAGCGCTGGTGGGCAGGGTCCTGGAACTCACCTCAACCCAGCTTAGCCAGATTGGTGAGCTCCATGTTCCATGAGGAATCCTGTCTTAGAAACTAGAGAATGATGGAGGAAGACACAGACATCGTCCTCTGCCCTCTGCCCTGTACATGCTAGTGCACACATGTGCATGCACACTCACATGCACACCTGCCCCTCATGTGAGCACATACATACATACACTGCACCCCCCTCTACTCTGTTCACTTTTTCATGTGAGATCAGTAATAGCCCCTTTTAGAGCTGGGTTTGGCTGCAAACCACGGGAAGATAAAGGCATTTGTGTTTCTCCCTCTCCTCCAGTTCTGTTTGTCATTCTGCCCATAAGTACTTCATACTTCTCACATCTGGGTGACATGACACCCATCTGTGCTTTTGAGCAGAATGTTTTGTTTCCCGTTTTGAGATCCGGCAGGGGATCTACAGCTGGCAGGAGGAAGGTCGAAGGTCACTGAGAGGGAGGGGGTGGAGGGAAGGGTGACGCAGCGGCGGGGGCAGGGAGGGGGGAGGGCAGAGCCTTCATGATCGATCACATAGTCAGTTTCTGGGGACGTGGCGAGGGAGTCTGTGTCTTGTCAGACATCGAGTCACTCAGACACATTTCTGATTCTGACTTCTTGTTTTTCTAAATTTCCTGCCTTGTGATTTAAAACCAGGCTTCTTTAGGCCAGGGGCAAAGGTCAGTGGTGAAAGTCTTGCCTGGGATGTGTCAGGCTCTGGGTTCACTTACTGTCCCCATCCCCCATCCTCCACACTGCAGATGATGCCTTTGAGATCTAGCTCATCCACACAATGAGTGCAGTTGTTTCCTATTTGCTTCCGTAAGTCCACTACCTCTCACTACAAATCATTGAATTTGATTGAGGGTGGGATATTATACAGAGAAAGTATTCCTACTATTTAGAACCTGCTTTGTCTTAAAAAGAATATGAGTCAGGGGCTGCAGAGATGGCTCAGCACTTAAGAGAGCTTGCGTCTTTTCCAAGAAGACATGAGTTCAATTCACAACATCCATGTCAAGAGGCTTACAACCACCCACAACTTCAGCTGCAGGGGACCTGATGCCTGCTTCTGACCTCTGTGGGTATCACTCTTACATGACATGCACTTAGATTTGCATACTTACACTTAAACAAAAACAGGGACAAATATTTAAAAGGAATGTAAAGTGGGACCACATAAAGATTAGCAAACAAAAATAAAATAATTAAGTAATTAAATATAGTAATTTAGATTTTGAGAGATCAGAAACTAATACATAAAATCAGAAGGGCATTAAAAGAATCTGGTAAACCTATCACTGTTTCTCCTCAGCTGAGCCTCAAATGTCTCTCTGAGCTTCCCGGGAGCCAAAGAGGAAAGGGACTCAGTGATGAAGCTGGTTTCATAATTCTCAGAGTCAAGAAAAACCCAAATATGCCAGCCCTTAGGCTGTAAACCATCTCTTGAGTTGAGTATGGAAATGCATCACACACAGGGGCTGACTCTTCCTTCCATAAACTTGTGGGATCATTCCTTGTAGCACTGTTCAAGAAAACCCAAGGTTGTGACATCAAGAGGACTCATCAAGGGGCATCCTGTAAGAAGACATGTGAGTAGAAAAAATAAGATAACCCGATACACTGCATGGTTACCTAGGAAGATGGCATGTCTCTCCTAGAGGGAGTCCCTATTGTGGCCAGCAAAGGACATAGTATATGCATCTGTCTAAAGTGGAGAAGATGCAGGTGGACCCTCCAAGCCCTCACCTGGGAACCCTGAGATCAGATGTGATACTTGGGGGAAACCTCTGAACTCTTGGGCAAATTAATGTTTTCATTGTCTGACATTACTTAATTTAAGCAATGTGATATTGTCAAAGTTTTCCAGGTTGACCATTAAGTGTCTGGCTTGATAGAGATTTGTCCATTCAGGCAGGGCTCAGAGCTGTTAATATGCCCTGGGCAGAATGTTCAACATTGTGTCATTCCCCAATCTCCTTAATCATTGCTAATGTGATGATAAAAATAACGCTATTCAAGGCGGAGAGGACGACGCCAAGGTGGTGACTCGTGACTTGTGGCATCAGAAATGACAGGAGAAGATAGCGCAGGCTGGAGGAATGGGTTCTATTTCTGGCTTTGGCCAAATTATCAGCTGTGAGCTTGGTGATGCTTTTATGTCTTCATTTTTAAAAAATTAGTAAAGTGAGGATTTCTTCATGTCTTTTTAAAACTATTATCTCCTCAGCAGCATCCTCAGCAACATCACCATCATCACCTTTACCATCTTCATCAGCCTCCTCAGAATTAGCACTTTTCCCCCATCCTCCTCCCCCTTGTCCTCAGTAGCAATAGTAACATAAGCACTTCAGCATCCTGCTCTCCCTCCTCTTCTTCAGCATCCCTAGCATTACTATTACAGGCACCACCACCATCAGCATTCTCAGCATCCTCATCCTCACCCTCAGAATCTTCAGCATCCTCAGTGTGGTGGTTCAAATGAGAATGACCCCCATAGGCTCATATATTTGAATTCTTGATCCAAAGTGGAACTGTTTGGGAAGGATTAGAAGGTGTGGCCTCATTGGAGCACAAGTTATCACTAAGGGCAGGCTAAGCCCATGCCATGTCTTGTGAGTACTCGCTCTCTGCTTCATGTTTGTTGTCTTAAAATGTAACCTTTCAGCCTCTGCACCAGCACCATGCTTGCCTGCCCGATGTCATGCTCCCCACCATGGACTCACCCTCTGGAGCCATGAGCCCCATTAAACGTTTGTTTGTTTGTTTTTGTATAAATTGCCTTGGTCATAGTGTCTTGTCACAGCAATAGAAAAGTAACTAAGACACCCGACCCCCACCTCAGCATCACAACCATGCCTAGCAGCAGGGAGCCAAGTGAAAATTCCAAGCCTTTGAAATTTCAAGACCTGCCTTAGGTCTATTGAGCCGGAAACTGGTCTTTAACAAGTCCTTGGAGTGTTTCTGGTGCACATTGATGTTTAGGAAGTACAGGGATTGTGGAGTATGTCTTTACGTAGTAGGTTAGTATTAAAACAGCCCAAACTTTCCATTCCTCTCTGTAGCCACACCGTTTGCAAGCTTCCCTTTGGAAGTAGTGTCTACTTCATCATCTGTTGAGTGCTTGCTGTCCCCATTGCTTGGGACAATGATGAGGTCAACATGGCAAGATACTATTTATGAGTGACTTGGTTTCTTAGGTTTCTTTTGTATTTCTGCATCTGTCTCTTGGTTTCTGACAGCTGTACACAGCCATGAGAGCAAGCCTGGGCTACCTTGCTGGAAGATGAGACTCATATGAGATGGATCTGAGTCCTTCCCTCATAGGCTAGCCCAGGCTAACAGGTCCTAGCCAGTTTCCCAGTTGAGTATGAGACACAGTGAGCTCAGGTGACATCAGCAGAGCCTCTCCTGGTCCAGAGGACACCTAAGCTAGCTCACAGACTTGACATACAGTAAGGGGTGTTCATGCAAGGTTCTGGAGACTTTAAATACATAGAATTTCAAGGTAGTACATAAGTAAGGGAAGATGGAAAATTCTACAGTTCTGGAAACCCAACTTTTCTGAGTTTCGATCTGTAAAATCACCACATCACAGATGGTGAAGCAGTGTGCTGGCATACTGCCTTGGCAAAATGTGTCTTTTCTACTGAGCCTTCATTCTCCCAAGGAGTGGGGAAGCCTGTTGTTTAATTTTTGGTTAGTTACAGGTAATCTAAGTCAACACGTTCATGCCACGTTTATGTCAGTCATTGACATTGCTCTCCTCCTGGGATCATGGTGAGATGGCCTTTCCTACTTCCTTGAAGCTAAGCATGGCCATGTGTCAGCTTTAGCTGATGCAATGTGTGCACATATGAGGTACTTCTGAGTGGAAGCAACTAATAATTTCTGTTCCATACTATTTATTCTATCTCCCTGTTTCCACAGCTGTGGAAGGATACACTGATGAACAATTGTCTTGACACTGGAGTAGCTCAAATACTTATTTACCATGCAGGGGACAACTTCCAGAGAAAGTTTCCATGGCCTGAGGTTGGTTTTTCATGAGTAGGAATAAACCTTCATTTCCAGCTGCATGGATTGGGTCGTGGTTGTTACCCCAGAGGGTTGGTATCCCTTACCCTTGTGGTTGCACTGGGCATTCTTGTTGATGAGACTCTTCTGGGCTTCAAACTCTTCCCCTGGAGAATTGGTTTGCTAGGCTTGTCCTCACAGTGTCTTAACATGGTCTTCAAATTGTATATGCAGTGCCCTGATTTGTCTGAGCCTAAGTTTCTTTTTCTTACAAGAATACAGGTAAGATTAGATTAGGTCTATCGTTTTAACTTAATTGCCTTTAAATTATTTTATGTGTATGGGTGTTTTTGCTTGCATGTACATCTGTGTGCCACGGGCATGGCTGGTACTCCCGGAAGCCAGAGGGCCCCCGGAACTGTAGTGTGGTTCATGACTACTGAAAGTTTATCCAAACCTGATAAGTCGTACATTTGGAAGGCAGGAGGGAGTGGTGGTCAGAATCCAAGGCTGAGGGTCTGGCGACCCTGCCCTCACTTTATGAGGGGTGTTAACAGTCCCGTTCCCCTAGACCTGGCTGTCACTGTGCTTTGCTTACTTTGTTGCTGTGACTACAAGGGTTGAGACAAGGCATGTGGCGATCACCATAGGAGTCTTTGCACTCCATGCTGGTCTGAGTTTTGGGAATGTGTCTGTGCCTGGGGATGGGCATGCCTGAAATTCAAGGCCTTTCCCCTGAGACCCCCATCCCCCCAACATTTAACTGCATCTGCCTGGCTTCTGTCCTCCCCTTCTCACATTGGGTGTGGCAAACTTGTACAATCCACTCATAACATTCTAAAGTCACCCTTTTCCTGGACTTTGGCTTTGAAGCTCCTCAGCTAAAACTTTGGCAGTTTTGTCCTGAAGCTGTGCTGCAGTAAGGCCAGCTGGGAGTAAAACACAACAAACTCTGCTTCGAACAAGGAGCAGGGAGCAAATTACGGGAATCACACACACTTTGCTTAACATATCAAAATATTTTGCTCCCACGTCAGAACGCACATCCTTGACTAATAGCATCTCTTCTTTGAACTCCAACAGATAAGACCATGAATTAAGCTTGAAAGAATTTGGCTTCCTTGGTGAGAAGTCAACAGCTTTGGTTCATAAGGCGGCTCAGGATCTAGAGAGTTTGGGAAAGCCACTTGGACTGTGAAAATGTCACTTGTTCATCTGGGCATACTTTATTTTTGGAGTTATTTACTTTTTTGGGTAAGGGTGTTCTGTATGCATGTATATATGTGTGCCATGTGTTTGCAGTGCCCATGGAGGCTGGAAGAGGGCATTGGATTCTCTGGATCTGGAATTACTGGTGGGTATGAACCACTGTATGGGAGCTGGGAACCAAATCTGGGTCCTCTGCAAGAGCAGCCAGTGCTCTTAACCTCTCAGGCGTCTCACCAGCCCCAAGTGACACAACGTTTGAAATACGGTGTTGCTAAGGGACATTTTCTATACAAGAGCACCATGGGTATTTTTAAGATAAGCGCTGTGAGAAAATAAGAACAACTGAGTGTAGAAATGAATCTGTGGTGGATATGAAGGAGAACACAAGTCAGGACTGATCAACAAACAGTACTTGTCTGAAAGCTCCCCATGGTGACTTCAAAACACCGAATTCCTCCAGTTTCCTTCCTGTTTTCACACTCTGTGAAGAATGCGCATCCAGGCTAAACTCTAAGAGTTATTTGAAGTAACAAAGAAGCTTCATTCTCTGGGATGGGTTCCTTGGTGTGATGACTTGGCTTTATACATGTTGAGATCTGGGTGACTGACAAGGGCTAGCTCATGGCCCCTCACCAATCATTTCCTGCCCTCTCCATCTCTTCAGTCTCACCTGATATTGTCTTTTATATTATACTGTCCTTTTTGCCATGTTTCCTTCTTCTTTCTCTAAAAGCCACACCTCCAAAAAATACTGAGAGATGCAGGTCACATAGTGCCCATGACTACAGCTGGTGATGTCGCTGTGGCTAGTGACCAAGGCCAGCAGTGGTTCTCCTCAATGCTGGCCTTAGCTTCTAGAGGACATGTGCAAATGCCTGCCGCTGATTTTGGTTATTGGAACCTGAGAGGTTATACTTTGGATAAAGGGTTGCTGGACTCCAAATGTTAGTGAGTACTCCTGAGGGTGAGAGATGCTGTCAAAAGCATCTTAAAACAAAACAAACAAAAACAAAAACAAAAGCACATTCGATTTAATCTCCCTCAAGTAATGTAAAAGATTTGAATGTGTTGCTAATGCTTTACATAGGAAGTGGGAGGTGTGTGTGTGTGTGTGTGTGTGTGTGTCTGTGTGTGTGTGTGTATGGGGTGTGCAGGGGTACCTGAATATGGAAACCCAAAACCAACTTCAGACATCTTTCTCAGTTGCTCTGCACCTTGTTTTTTTTTTTTTTAATCACAGGGTCCCTCATTTTCATCTAAGAGCTCCCTTGGATGGGCAGGCTGACCAGTGAGCCCCTGGGGTCAGTCTCTGCCTGGCACAGGGATTACAACATCTGGGAGCTTGATTAACATTTGAGTTCTGGGGATTGAACTCTGGTCCTCATGCTTGTGTGCTGGCACTCTACTGTCTGAGCTATCTCCCAAGCTCTGAGATTCCTTTTTCTTTTTTCTTTATTTTCTAATTGATTATTTGGGAAACTCACATCATGCACCCTGATTGTGTTCACATTCCAGTGTTCCCATGTCTTCCCTTCCTCCCCATGACCACCACCCCACAAAGAAAAGGAAAAAGCAAGTCCATTTTGTGTTGTCCATATGGGCCACAGACATCAACATGGCTTCAGGTGGCCACACATGCTGCTCACATCTGTAATGGGAGCTAGATTTCTTTAGTGAATATGTGGGGGCTTCTGAAGGACAGTCTCTTAAAAAGAGGCATATGACTTGTGGGAAACACCTGGCAGTGCATGTGGTCCTGGGCAACCAATGAGAAGGCACTCTGTGTAAGAAGGAAAGCCCAGGAAATTGGAAAGGGCTTTTGGCTTGGCATTCCTTCTCAACACTGCCTCATTTTGGCCAAAGGTGGGAGGAGCCCAGGTTGGGCTGAAGCCAGGTGAAACCTGGTTTTGGAGCTGTAAAAGCTGGGACCGGTGAGAAATGCGCAAGCAGCACCCTGCTGAGGGGCGTGGCTGCACAGAGATTCGGGACAGTGCCCTCCCTGTTGAAGGGTATGGCTGCAAAGCTACAGACCCTTAAGATCTGCCAGGGAACTTTGAGTTACCTCAAGAACAGCACCCTACTTAAGGGCGTGGCAGCAGAGCCCAAGAGAGAGTGCTCCAAAGACAGAGGTGCTAAGCAGATGTGAGCCAACTGCTGGCGCTGAGGAAAAGGCCAAACTTCAAGCAGAGATGTGCTAATCAGACTTCACGCTGCACCAGCCCTGAGGCGGTAAGAATCAGATGGTCAGGCCTTGGCACATAAGTGGAGATCAGCTAAGGAGCCAGCCCAAGAAGGCCGAGAAAAGGCTGTGGAGGACTGTGCCTGCCACAAGTAAGCTTAGGTTAGCACAAAGGCGTGGCATAGGACCTGTTCAGAGAAAGTTCATCAGAATCAGATGCTGAGGAGAGCCCCTCAGAGCTACCCAAGGCTACGCTGGTCTATGGGCCTGCAGCCAACGAGCGAGTGAGTGAGGTGTGAGGTGAGACGGTGAGGTGTGAGAGGTGTGAGCACTCAGTGAAGAGACGGAGGCCTCAAGTGAGAGATGGCAATGGCCAGCTCCTAAGTCGCAGTACAGCCCTGCCCCTGAGGTGGCAAGCTCTGGCAGCTAGCACCCGGGCTGTCAACCAACTGCGGAAACCTCAGATCCAAGAACTAGGCTGCAAGGCATAACACACCGTCTCAACTGACTGAGGAGGCAAGCCAAGCTGAAGTGAGGCTGCCATAGAAAGGCCAGAGCCAGGTGACCACTGAATGACCACTCTGGCAGTGTTCCTACAGAGAGACTGCTGACCAGTTGCCCTCAACAGACCTGCGCTTGAGGATTGGTATCCTTCTAAAGGGCTAGGGTTGGTTGGGTGGTAGATTTTAGTAATTGTTAGTAAATACAGTTTAAAATTTACATTTACACACATCAGCATAGCCCCTGAGGCAGCAAAGCCTGAGGACCACACCAAGGCATCAGACAGTGGCACAGACTGCGTATGTCCACATGGATCTCAGGGGTCATCATGGTCTGGGACCACAGCATGGACTGCAGATACCAACATGTCCTCAGATGGTATCACAGATCACAGTGGTCCTTTGAGGAAATCCAATCCAGGAAGTGAAAGTTTCCTCATCTCAGGCCTCCAATGTTGCCCATAGCCAGGGGGATCACTCAGCCTGGCAGCAGGTTAGGGGGCTAAGTCTGCAACTACAAAAGCTCCAGGCTGCTGCACACCATCCTGACCCTGCTGGGCAATGACAGCATATCTGCCAGTCCTCTCTCCCACCTGTCACTGCCATCATATCTCCACTTCCACCTCTTTTCGTAGCGTACACGCTACTCCATTTTTCTATCTTTCCCACCTCTCCATCACATATTTGTTTATCAGAGGTTCCATTCCCACCCCCCACCCCCACCCCACCCTACTTTCTAATCAGAAGGATCCAGCAACCCTGAGTCCCTCTGTGCAAGACTGAATAGAAGCCTCCTCCTTAGCAGGGTGTGTGCTCTGCACCACGGCTTCTTGTTTCTGGATGTATAGCTGTGTGGCACATGTTCACTTCAGTTACTTATATTGCCTTCCTGACACTTGTTGACAAGTGGTTTTGTGAGTTCCCTCGTCCCAGGGATGGCAGACTATGAACCACAGGACAAGCCTAACAGGCCATCTGTTCTTATATTTAGCATCAGAACACACTCATGCTGTGTGTTTGCAGTCTTCCATCACCGTTTTTGTCTTTCTGTCTTTCTTTTTATGTATCCTTATACTGTTGAACAGTAGCAAAGGAGACTACATGACATACAAAATCGATAATATTTCCACTCTGGCCCTTTGCATAAAAGATTTTCTGGGACCAATAAAAGATTTTCTGGGACCAGTGAGATGGCTCAGTAAGTAATGGTACTTGTTGCCAAGCCTGGCATCCCGAGTCCCATCCCTGGAACCCATGTGGTGGAAGGAGAGAACCAAGTCCTGCAATGTGTCCCCTGACTTTCACCTAATACATAAGTAAATAAGTGAATGCATCAGGGGCTGGAGTGATGGCTTAGTAGTTAAGAGGACTGGCTACTCTGCCAGAGGATCCGGGTTTGGTTCCCAGCAGTCACATTGTGCTCACAACCATCCATACCTCCACTTCCAGGGGATCCAATGACCTCTTCTGGCCTCTGAAGACACTGCACACAAGTTATGCACACACATACATGCAGACAAAATACACATACACATAAAAATAAATCTTAAAAAACAAACAAATAAATATAATAATAAAAAAGAAAGAAAAGCTTGCTGATCCTCAATGGAATCTGTTGAATTTATTGTCAGCTTTGATCTTTGGACTTAATAGACTAGATAGGCAACAACAACCTGTTCAATCAAAAAAGCCAAAAGTGAATTTCCATTAGGGACTTAGGCTCACTTAATACTTCTCTAAGTAGATCACTATAATGAAACATAGACAGCATCCTCAACTGAAGCATGGTAAGCATTTCTCAGTAGAATCTGTAGCAGAAGTCTAGTGAAAGTTAACACAAGCTAATTATCCCTGACCCTTTGTAATAGATGCATTCCCATCAGGACCAGCTTCACCTTAGCCATGGATACATTCCCATCAGGACTGGCTTTACCTTAGCCATGCATTTAATAAGGACAATGCCGCCAGCATTGTGGTCTTTGTCCGATCATCTGTGTTACACGAGATAAGGAATGGGAAATAGACTTCTTGACCTATTCGGTTTATTTCTCAGACACCAAATAAAACAAATACTGGGACTATACTTTGCTTGGTTCACTGGGTGCAGGCAGAGATCAGCAACCATTATCTGGAAAGGGTGAGATAGATTCTTTCTGACTCTGAATGCTGGATGGCTTCATTCTAACCACAGATCATTGTTAGCATGGAGTGAGAGCCATGGAAGATGGAAGCAAACAAATGGTTGTGGCCTCATGTCAATAAAGCTTTATTAGAACAAACAAACAAACAAAAAACCAGGAAGTAAGCTGGACCTCAATCCTCAACTACAGATGCCGCTCCCTGCAAGACGCCACTGGGAGTGGAAGCAGCTGAGGCACCAAATAAGGCAAAGTGACCTCATCTGATAATTTCTCATTTCCTGCCATCGCTCTGTGTTTCTAAATGCCCACTCTTCCTTCCATCCTGGTTGCTGGAAAAAAACAAAATAAAAACAAAAACAAACCAGGCATAGTGAAGTGAACAGGTGAATTCTGTTTCAGAGTTTGAAGCTAATTCAGTAGAAAGGAGGGGCACCTAGATCTGAAGGGAGGAGGTGAGAAAAGCACCCGCTTGCTCCAGAAACGGAGCTGGGCAAGGCTTCCGCAGGAGGAGGGGCTCACAGCAGAGTTAACTTTAAGCTCCTGATAGATATCCTGGCTCCCTCTCAGCCCCTTCCTTCCTTCCATCCATCTGCTCAGGTTTCTCAGACACATCCCATTTGCTACAGGATGTGCAGGCTGGAGTGCCAAATGGTAACTAACTCTCCTAAGGGAATTTTCTGTCTTTTTAAAAAATTTTTTAAAGGTTTTAAATAATCCTTTCTATCTTTGCTTTCTTTTGATTATAATGGTTAGATTTGTTTTAAATTAAAAAAAAATTGACAATGACTGAATAAGCATCACCCTTGGTAACCCACAGTGTATTCAATGTGACTTTCACTAGGCATTGTTCAAATAACCTCATATGTGAATTCATGTTTAGACTGAAAGAAACATTTGCATATTATATGCTTTGCTTGGTTCACTGGGTAAGTGCAGAGATCAGCGGCCATTATCTGTAAAGGGTGAGATAGAGTCTTTCTGGCTCTAAAGGCTGCATACTCACCTACCTCTATACACAGTCTTAAAGACCCACGGCAAACATGTCATCTGCTCATTTATTTTGTATGCATGTGTGCTTATGTGCATGTGCATGGGAAACATACCATGGCACATGTGGATGTCAGAAGACAACTTGTGGGTATTGGTTTTCTCCTTGTACCATATGGATCCTCAAGGGATGGAACCTAGCTTGTCAGACTGGAAGGCCAGTGCCTTCAACCACTGAGCCGTCTCAGCAGCCTTTAAACATTATTTTTAATAGCAAATCTTTGAGGTGTCTGGCTTTAGGTTGAAAGTGAGTTAAATAACGTGCCCAAAGTAGACAGCAAAATCAGAGCTCCAACATAGAATGACCTGGTTAAAAACACATCCATCTGACTGTTTTTTCAGTATACACACTTTTCTTTCAAAGAAAGATCTTAGATATTAAGATGATATGAGTTAGTACAATAGTTAGAGAAAAAGTCCACAAATACAAAATGTCTAATGCCACGACAAACAAGATAGTTGCATTAACAATGAAGGCAAGGTCAGCATTTTATGGTTCATAACAGTCTCTGCATCCTACTCTGCCCTGGGGAAGACAGAAATCATGGCCGCAAGGTGATGCACTGAACCTATCTTTTGATGTTTTATTAAAAAAAATATTTTCAATCATGTGCATGCCTGTCTGTGTGTAGGTATATGCACATGAGTGCAGGTGTCTGTGGAGGCCACAAGAGGGTTTTGGATCCGCTGGACCTGGACTTACAGATGGTTGAGAGCCATGGGTTGTGGGTGCTGGGAGCTGAACTTGGTTCCTCTACAATAGCAATAAGTGCTCTAAACCACTGAGTCGTTTCTCTAGAACCACCTTTCTTGATGATGATGATGATATCCAAAGGAAGACTCCCCAAAGACGGCACAGTTGGAAGGGGACAAACCTGGACACCTGTACAACTCTTGGTTTTGAACACCATTGTGATATTTAGGACTCCATTGTGATATTATTTACTTTGTGACCATTGCAAAGACACACTCTCTGGACCTCAGGTGTTGACATCCTCTTTGGAAAGGATGAAAATTGTTTATGCCTCAGGTGATTGGGATATACGGCAAGTCCGTTGGCACAGTGCCTGGCTTACCATAAAAACCTCAGTCGTGGCTCACCACCAACACCAGCTAAAGGTATCCTGTGGACATGCTTGC
>CAJQZJ010032083.1:4836353-4875606 GCA_907164525.1 Lophiomys imhausi
AGGAAAGATCCCATGGATGAATAGATTGTTTGAGGCAAGAACAGAGGGAAAAGAAAGTAGTTCTCCCTGAAGAGAAGTCTAGGCAAAACAAACTGTAAATAGTAAAATTATGAAGTGGGAATGGACAAGGCACAGTGAGCATGTGGGTGTGGACGGATCCAAGCAAGAGCAAGATTTGGCGCAAGAAGGTCACTGGAGGAGGTTGACAGCAAGAGGGACAGGATGTAACTGTCTGTGTTTCGTGGTCAAATCGGATGTTTGGAGGCAAATGGAGCAAAGGACAGAGGTGGGAAATGAAGACTCATTAATAATTTAGCCATGTGTCATGGTGGCTGGGCAGTGAGGATGGAGAGGAGGGGCTAGACTTATCACATATTTCAATAGAGAGCCAGCAGACTTGGTTCTTGCTGTGGCTATGAGATACGGGAAGAAGAGATATCAAGGACAGTTTCCTGTGACCTAGCTCTCCAGAAGGACAAAATCAGTGAAAGCAGACTTATTTTGATAGTTATATTTGTGTGTGTGTGTGTGTGTGTGTGTGTGTGTACATGTGCCATAATGCCCCTGTGAGGGTCAGAGGACAAGTTGAAGGATGTGGTTTTCCCTTCTATCATGTGTGGCCAGGGGTTAGGACTCAGGTTGTTGAGCATGGTGGCAAGCACCTTTACCTGCTGAGACATCCTTGTGTCTTCTTTTGGGTAGAAGAATAAGGAGATTGAACTCTCTCATTTTTTTCTCATTTCTTTATATTGTCACATGTGACTTTCCTTTTTGCTATGTGATCAGCTGATATCCAAACATTATTGAACAGAAGAGTATCAAAATTTCTCCCAAAGTTCAATTATTTATAATAAGAAACATGCTGTATTTTTTTAAGCTTGAAATACAGGTTGGTTGTGTCTCTGGCTACATGGTCTTCCTTTTTTTTTTTTTTTTTGAATGTTTCTTCACACATACCCTGTTCATGCTCTGTTCTATGAAGTACATAGCCACACCCAATGACAAAGAGGGAGGACCACACACCTCCCATCGGCGGCCTGGCTGTCCACTCATTACAGTAAAGCTACCATCCAGACCAGGTAAATAAACCCTGTAACCCTGAAAGAAAATCTCGCTGTTCACAGCTTAAACACCCAAGCATCCTTTGAGCAAGTTTCCTTGCTAGTGAGGTGGTCTCTGCTATTTATAAATTTATTATTTATATGATTTCCCCCATAACAGCCCTGTGTTCTTGGCTGTTCCATGTTTCACATGCAACTGCATGGTATGTGCCTGGTGAAGTACTGCACACAGTAATAGATCTAGTTTTGTGTTTGGAGACATTTTTGCTGCCAGGGCGTTCATCTAGAGATTGGTTTCTTTTGCATAAAGGGGATAAAAGGAATACAGAGAAAAACAGAGACACAAAGCAATTCAGACACCTTCTCAGGCTGAGCAGGAGACATACATGTGAGCTCTGCCAGGCTCTGGGACAAATGGGAGTGGTGGGGTGTTATAGCCAAAGTGGGGTGCTCCCGAAGGATCAAATTAAAAATATTTTTAAAAACAAGACAAAAATTCCCATGCTAGTCAGATAAAACTATTGGAAGGGCAAATTTCTTCAGACACCTGCCAGTCTGAGGAACCGTGAGGGAGGCTGGAATATTGGGGCTTTATCAGAGGCACATTTTGATTCTTGTTTTACTTAAAACAGTTGAGGCATGACAAACACCTTTTCCCTTAACCCTCCTTTACTAGGTTGTTCTTTGGTGGGAAAAAAATGAATCTGTCTACTTGAAACTGAGACAAGAACTAGCTAGAGGGGATACCTTTATTTCTTTTGCTGAGGATAACTCTGGAGATTAAAAAAGAATTCTCTTCGAGTTTATGAACCCAAGTCTCCATACAGAAAATCAGAGCACTTTACAGTGTGTCCCTCCGGTGCAGGACAGAGAGTGAGAAGGAAAGGGGCACTTTGGTGTCTTGCTCTGGCTCTGAGCTGGAGGAATTCTGGGAGGGATGGCTGGCAGTTCTTTAAGCCTTCTCTTGCCTAAGGCCTATTGTTTAGTCTCCTGAGGTCTCCCAAGTCCAGGGCTCTTAAACCCTATGCCCTGGAGAGAATTCCAAGATAGTCTCTCTCCACAGTGCTTGGGAGCTGGGATTATGTAAGATATAGGTCTTTCTTGCCTATGACTATGCTTCGTTTGGGTGATGCAGCAATTATAAAATTACATAGTTTAAAAATTAATTCCAGGTGGGATGGTAACTTACTTCATGGCATACTTGCCTGGCAAGCGTGAGAACATGAGTTCATGCCCCAGGACCCACACAACAAAGCCAGGTCTGTTTTCACAAGGCCTGCACTGGGAAGGCAGAACCAGGAAGATCCCCAGGGCTTGCTCACCAGTCAGCACTAAGCCCACTTGCTCTGGATCAGTGAGAAATCCTGTCACAAAAAGAAGAGAGATTCCTCATGAGGAATAGCTTCTGAGGTCGTCTCTTGGTCTACACGTGCATGGGTGCATGCATGTGCACACACAGAGTCATTTGTGTATACTTGTTCAAGCATGTGCACCTGCACAAGTGTGAATATGCATGTGCACACACATTGACATATGCCAATTAATTCCATATGACAATGTTTAGAAGCCAAGATATTTGGATATTTACATGAAGATTAGGATTCCTGGCTTCTTCTGGAATCTGAAAACTATCATTTTAGGACGACAACTGCCTGCCACAAGTGGCTGTGGAAAATGTACCCACATTACTAAAATTGCAATCCCTGTAGTTCCTGTCTATCCTCATCCAGCCCATTCTGCTCAATTGTTTCACATGGCTGGCCCATTTTAGACAGTCAGGAATGGACTCCTGACCTCTGTGTTTATGGTATCCATGGCTATGACGTATATTGCTGTAAATGCTTCAGATATCATCTTCAATTTTAACAGCAGCCTGCTCTTTAGTTCTCAACTTTGACTTAAAAAAAACCAGAATTGTTAATTATCCTGGCGTAGCCTTCTCTGCTTTAGAGCTGATAAAGTCCCCGTTAATGGGTGTGATCTTTGCTGGGTTAGTCTAAAAGATATCCTTCCTTTTTCTTTGCCCCTTCTGGTATTTTCCCTTCCCCAGCATCCTCCTTGCCCACTCACTCAACATGAGAGAAACCTTCAGGTGTTCAAGAGCCTTGGAGAACCTTCCAGGAAATGCTGCAACTCTGCCATATTGTTAGAGGATAAAAGTACAGTGTTCAATCCAAAAGCTTTGTGTAATTTTCTTTTCTAATTCAGCATCCAAGTTAAAAACTTGGATGCTTCTCTGTCTTACATTTTAATGAGTAGCTTTTTCTAAAAGGCTTAAAAAAAAAAAAAACCCGCATGCACAAAAGTTTAAATGCTTTGCCCAATAGCATGGAGTGCTGAAGGGATATGCTGTTTTTGTATCTTCCAAAAGCACCAATACTCAGATTGGGGCTCTCGAGATGGCTCAACAGTTAGGAGGAGAGCTTGCTGCTCTTGCGAACTAGAGTTCGGTTCTCAGCATCAAGGCTGAATGTCTCCACTGCCTGTAACTCCAGTTCCAGGGGATCTGACACTCTCTTCTGGCTTCTGTGGGCACCTGAGTTCATGGGCATATACCCACACCCACATATATAAATGAAAATAAACATTAAAAACATCAACAGTACTCAAACAGCAAGTGGGAACCAAAATATTGGACAAAGAAATACTGAATATTATGTTCTCATGTAGTAACTGTGTCAATGAAATATGCAAACCAGACAGTTTCCTATGGATTTTCCCCATTGTATCATTTTATAGGGATGTGTGTAAGCCTCGGGGTCTGGTAAACTTTTATGAGTCAAATCATTCTTCCCATTAGTTTTTGTTGTAATTACCACCGTGCTTATTGTAATTTCTGATTGATCTTCAATTGGTCTTTCCTAATAACACTTCATCTTGAGATGTCTACGCCTGCAGGCTGCTCAGTTATGTGGCAAATGATTTATCTATAAATGCTCAGTGTACCCGGGAGTTCAATATTTAAATGGATCTCTTTGTAAAGCAAAGAATGCTTCTAGTGTGCAAATAATATAATGGTGAGTTTTGCATTTGGATAAAAGTCGATGCTACCCTGGCCAGAAGTATGTCTCCTCTCCCCTCCTTTCAGCAATTGGATGGCGTTTCTATGTTGCTTTTTCAGTTTGCTTCAGGCCTATCCTTCTACTAGGTTGTAATTTTCATGAGGGCAGTAATGGTGCCTTTGTCTTTCTCCTCCTTCTTTCTTAAAGATTAAAAAAAATTATGCTCATGTGTCCGTGTCTCTGTGTTTGGTATGTGCATGTGAATGCAGTTTCCCTTAGAGGCTAGAAAAGGGTGAGGGATCCCCTGGAGCCTGAGTTACAGGTGGTTGTGAGCCACTCAATATGGGTGTTGGGAGCCAAACCCTGTTCCTCTGCAAGAGCAGCACATAGTCTTCACCCCTCAGCCATCTCTCCTTCCCTTTCTCTTCCAAGAATTTTGAGGGGAGTGAAATATGTGAGACATAGGACAAGCCATTTGGGTTTACTCAGCTTAGTCTGTTTGTACAGTTGAGTGTTACCAACGCCTGCTCCAGGATGCTCTGAATTTCCCGGACAGAAACCCCATGACTATTAAACATCAATTCCCTACCTTCTCCTCCAGCCCCAGCAAAACATCATCTGTTCTGTCCCTAGGGATCGAACTAGACCAGGTGCCTTGGATAAGTGGGAACATAAAAGACCTTGAGGTTCACACGACACCCATCAGAATGTCTTTATGTTTTATAAACATACATGAGGCTAGTTAACATTGATTGTTAGCTCAACAGGATCTAGAATTACCTAGGAGACAGGTCTCTGGGTGTTTCTAGATTTGGTCGACAGAGGTAAGAAAACTTCCCTAAATGTGGGTATTACTATTCTGTGGGTGGGGTCCTGAACTGTATACAAATAAGGAAGTGAACTGGCACCAGCATTCACCTCTCTCTATTTCCTGACTAGGTGACCAGCTGCTTCATGATCCAGTCACCATGACTTCTCTGCTAAGGTGGAGTACATCCTCCGCCAAGACAAACCCTTCCTCTCTGAAGTTGCTTTTGCCAAAGTAACAAGAAACCTAAGGCAACACATATCTATTGAAGAAATGATACACAAAAGCAAGGAAGAATCCATCCTCTGCAGTAGACAGCCCCAGACACACAGTAGGTCTTGGGAGACACCCTCTTCTTGGTTTGTGGTAAGGACCCAATTGAGCCACCGAGGTGGTTTTTGGAATACAAGGACCAACGTTCCTCCTGCATGTGTTGTTTAAACCCAACATATGAAAAGCAACTCTGTGGCGTACTTTCTTGGACTTGTAATTTGGGTTGCCTTCTGCTGGCTGCTAATTAAGCAGTTGGTGATGCGCTTTTCTCTTTTCATCTGCCTCTGAGCTTGTCAGGAGCCAATGACAAGCCCAGTGAAACCAGGGGCTACTCTGATAATTAAGGTTTGGAGGGTTTCTTTACGGACCCCACCATGGGCCAATTGCTTTCTCTGCCTCCAGTGATGGGCAGCTGACATCTGACAAAACACTGGCCTTCTCTCATATGTACAGCAGCGGGACACTTTCCCACCTTTTAATGGCTGAGCACATCTCATCCCAAGCAACTCTGGCAAAATGAAAGTGAATTGTCAAAGTTGTTTGTGGAGACGACTGATTAGAAAAAAGCCTGGATGCATCAGAACACACACTCTTTATTATTAGCCTGCAAATGAAAAACCTAAACAATGCAAAGCTTCCTTTGAACTTGTAAATGACACAAGGAGAGGTGGTTTGGCGGTCCATGTTCTGCTGGCATCTCCTTAAAATACAATGGAGAGGGGAAAGAACAGGCAGGCTCCGCAGAGTTCCTTTCAAGTTGATGATATTAGGATTGGAGAGTTGGTTCAGTCTGTAAAATGCTTGCTTTGCAAGTAGAAGGAACTGACTTCAGTGCCGCAGAAGAGAGGAAGTGTGAGAGGTAAGGTGTGCATATAACTCCAGCACTGGGGTGTGAGAGACAAGTGGATCCTGGGCGCTCACTGGCCAACCAGCTTAGTCTATTTGATGATTGATTCTAATGAGAGACTCTTTCCCTGAAAAATAAGGTGGCTGCCTTCCGAGGAGCAACACTGAAGGACTTTGGTAAACCTCTGGCCTCCACACCCATCCCCACAGATGTACACACATGCACACATACAAGCACACACACACACGCATACACACACGCATACACACATGCATGCACACATGAAGGCACACATTTCTGATGAAATCCTCATTCGAAGCCCTTGCATTAGTCATGTGATAGCATGGAAATGCTGCAAGACACTTGTGACAGTGATTGTGCATTCATACTTAGTCACTCTAACTCTTCCTTTCATCTTCAAAATTCGAGGTGCTCTGACAAAGCCATTGACCCCAGACTCACTGAGTTAGAATCTATTTTTACCCAGTGCCCCATGCAACTCATGTGATGTAGAAACATGAGGGAACCGACTGTCTACATCACGTATCCCTCATGGCTTCAGCTTCTATTCCTTTCTTTTCCTTTAATACTTACTTATCTATTACTTATTTGTTTGTGTATGTGAGTGAGTAATTTAGTGCCAAATTGAATGAGGAGGCCAGAGAACAACTTGTGGGAATCACTTCTCTCCTTCCACCATGTGGATCCTGGAGGATCAGACCCAGGTTGTCAGACTGGGCATCTCACCCCCTCTTATTCATTTCGTATCCAATTGCTTTCTCCTGGTTTTTGACTATTTAAACATGAGCACAAACAAGTATGACAGAACTCAAGTCCTCAGGCCGGTCAGTTCCTTCCCAGTTCCTCAGAAGGTGCTTGGAACACACTGGAGATGATTGGCTTGTTGAGTGGTCTGCCGTGGAAAACCCAAAGCTTAACTAACATGGCTACCATTTACCCATACGTCCAGCCGTCCACTCAATAGGCATCTCTGTTAGGAAGTTGGCTGGGCTCCCTCCCTAGAGCAGACACTGTGAGCTTAGCACACGAAAGGAGTATTTGGAAGTGCTAGGTGCTAAGCAGAGAGTAAGAAAGCAAAGCTGACCCAGGGACAGACATTGAACTTGGGTGGATGTAGTCCTTCAGTCCTTCACCAATCCAGTGGAATGTTCTGGAAAAAACACTGTTCCTCAGACTGTTCTGTGTTTGGCCCACAATGGCACCCACATCATTACATCCACACCTTGCACTGTCCCTGGGTACACCGTGGGGACAGCAGAGGCTTCAGGTGGGTGCCTCTGCACAGGTGAAGATCTTGGAGAAGCAGCTGGGTGTCCACACTGCAGGAACTGGGTAGCAATCCTGCCTCCGAGGCAGATCTGTGTGGCCCATGTTTATGCCCACCACAGGTAGCTAAAGAAAGGGAAGTAGAGTAGCATTTAAGGATGTAACCATGTCAGCTCCTTTTAGCTTTGGCTTCTGGACCAGCCACTCTCTGGCTGCTTGATCCTGCCTGGTCAAGTGGCATCTTCATGGGTGGGCTTCTTTCCCATAATGTGGTGTCAAATATCACCTGTCTGACAAGGCAGTTTGAGAATACTGTGGGAACAGTGGATTTAGACACTTAACTTAGGCTATCTTTATACTATGATACTATCTCATAGATAATTAACAGCTATGAATTGTATTATTATTATATAACATAAATAGTATTGTTTTATATTTTTATATTTAATGTTTTATATTTATATAATAAATACTACTGTATAAACAGTATTATTAAATAGTATTATTATAGAAATAAATGGTCATTTGCTTGTAAGAGAGCACACCAGAACGGTAAATGTAGGGAGGGCTGCTTCTCTCATAATGAAGAAGACAACTGTGTTTTACTCTTGCAGGTTTGAGAACCGTCTCTGCCTCTGCATGGAAGAGATGAAACACCTGTTTCTGGCCTGCTTGCATTTTCCTTTCTTGCCAAATTGACAGGAACTTTGACTCTTGCTTTTATCTTAGATATTTCTGGAAAGGAGCTGACGATCAGATTTGTAACACTCCCCTTCCCCTCCAAGCATAATAGGCTCCACTCTGGCTGGGCCAGCTCCCCTCAGTTTGGTGCTTCAGTGACTTCTTCAGGCTCTCACCAGGGATCCTAACGGTGAAGATGTAATGCTGAGATTAAGCAAGGTTGGTTACACGGGTAAATGAAGAGGGCTCAGAGTTTTGTCTGAACAAATCAATGCTGTAGATCTTAGGGAAACTGAAACTTTGTCAGAATTTCAAGGCTGCTGTGCAAACCCACATGACGGTGACTGCTCAGGCTCTAGTGCAAATTGTACATTGCCTGCTGTGAGGGCTGTCATTTGTGTTTGCATGCATGGTTCATTGTGCATGTATGATCATGTGCATATATGTACATGTAGGTACATGGGCATGTGTTTGTATGTTAACTGTGTACATGTATGTATGTATGTATGTATGTATGTATGTATGCATGTATGTATTTGGAGCTCAGAGGACAATCTCAGGAGTTCCTTGGGTATCTTTTGTGACAGGGACTCTCATTGGCTTGAAGCCTGCAGAGGTAGCTAAGCCACCTGGTCAGCAACGCCCCAGAGATCATGTCTCCACTTCCACAGTGCTGGGATCACATGTGTGTGCCACCACACCTGTCTTTTCCTTCACGTTGCTTCTTTTCCCTTTGTAATAAAGCCTAATCTTTGAAAAGTAAGACCATGGTTTGTTTTGCATAGATTTCCCCAGCCCTCAAGAAGTGGCTCAAACACAGTAAGAATTTATTTCTACCTTACAGAAATAATGGTCTAGAACGATGTAGTGACCCTGCTGTGTAAATGTGTGACAAGCTGGGACTGGCTTCCCCTTGTCTGTTGCTGTCCTTCATTGTAATGGTGTCTTTGTCTTCATGACTCCCAGTCAAGAGGGAGGAGAGGGGGACCAGCGGGTCTTTCCATTTCAGGGCAAAATAGGCATTTCTATTTATTTTTTTGAATAGGGTCTCATGTAGCCCAGGCTAGCCTCAAATATATTATGTAGTCAAGGATGACCTGGAACTTCCAATCCTGCCTCCACCTCACAAGTTCTAGAGTGACAGGTGTGTACCACCATGACTACATTTTGTGGCTCTGGGACGCAAACCTGGCTTTCTTGCATGTTAGGTAAGCACACTCCAACAACTGAGCTACATGCAGCCCTGGGATCCTGTTCACACACTGTTTAATTACATGGTCCCACTTATCAGTACACAAAACTGTGGGACACAGACACTGCATGGTGGAGCTTTAGGAGCTCAGTTATCCCTTAAGACAGGCGAAGATTCTCTTTATGCTTTCTATAAGATTGCATCTGGGGGATCTCTTATCCTCTCTCAGATGATCTGACAGGGTGGGATAGGGGAGCTTCATCCACTGCTGGCTGGCTCCTGGGTGGGCACATGGGCTGGACTTGGTTTGTCCTTGGCTCATACTGATGCCTAAGACTGGTATACAGATGCCCATGCAACCCACTCTGGGACTTGGTCCTGCATTGCCACTGTGACTGGTGAGGCTACTTCCCTGGGAAAATGACATTCTGGAGTCACTCTTGTCATCTTTGTTTCCTCTTGGATTTATGGAACTTTATTACCTGTAGAAAAAAATGGCTAATTAAATTGTTTACCCCGTATTTATATTATCTTTAATTGGTTCGGCAGTGTTAATCCTTAACCCACCATTATAAATGAATACACATAGACACCGCGTGGATTTTAACAAGCCTAGGCCTGAATTGTGCAATTCTAGCCCATCTAAGCTAGCTCACAATTCTATTACCCAAATATAACCCCATATATACATACGTCCCTCTGGACTATTATTTTCCATGCTATAGCGATTTCCAGGCCAAGTGGACGGATCTTCTTTAATCCATCCCATGTTTTGTCCTCCTTGTTTGCTCCTGGCTTTTTTCTCCGGCAAGATTCTTCTTCCCAAGATGCTCTCTCTCTCAAAAAGACCGCAGAACTTAGTCTTACCTACCTCCGTCTTTGCCCAATCTCCAGGCCTCAGCATTTATTTAACCAATCAGAGTCAAAGTAAGTAACAGACAGCAAGCAGGACCAATCAACATTTAGAATGCTTAACATCATCCCATAACTTACTCACCTAGCTAACTCCTAGACCTGGGGTTTTTAGCCCCAGTGCTGTGTCTCCAAAAATAGTGTAATAGCATCTGCAGACACTGTGGTTGTCACACCTGAGGGACTGGTGCTATTGTCATCTTGTGGGTTACATATGCTCATGTATAGTGTCCCCCCCCCCATTCCAGACCACAGACCGCTTGTTGAACTGTAGCTGACTGGGACCACTCATGTGCTTCTGCTTCACCAAGTGTGGTTGCTAGTTTCACTGATTGATGGGGGAGGAAGAGAGGGACCAACCCACTGTGGGTGGTACCATCCATCCCTTAGCAAGTGGTCCTGGGTTGTATGAAGCAGGCTGAGCAAGCCTTGGGGAGCAAACCAGTAAGCTGTACTCCCCCCTATGGCTTCTGCTTGTGTGTATGTGTTTGTGATAGCTAGAAGACAACCTTGGTCCACTTTTAGTCTTTGGACACAGGTTTTCTCACTGGCCTGGAATTCAGCAGGTATATAAGCCCCAAGATTTCACTTTTCCTACCCAGTTCTGGGATTACAAGTGTGCACTAGCACACTTAGCTTTTTTTTTTTTTTTCCTACATAGGTTCTGGGAATGGGATGGCTGTATTCCAGCATGCTTCCCTGACTGAATGATGCCCTCTGCTCTGGACACAGACCTCTGCAGTCTTTCCTCACATGCTTCTTATGAATAGCCCGTCCACGCTGAGTCCCATTTGCAACTTGATCTCAGCTGGCTGGGGCTGGTTGAGTCACATTTTCAGATACCAAGAACAGTCATTGCCTTAACTGGCACAGAATCCAGGAAACCCCTGGGCACTCTTCAATAGAACCACAGGCATAAAGTTTTCAGGGCCAAATAGATTTTTTTTTTTTTTTGTGGCACCTGTTTCCTGTAGCACATGCTGCAGACTGAACTTTCAGGAGGCCACATAGCACATTAGTTGGTTGCGTGTGCTCCTCTCAAGGGGCTCAACACTCATCTCCCACCTTTCCCTAAAGTTCACAGGTCCCACTTCTATGACACTCAGTTTGTTTGGTGCCCTTTATCCTCCCTTCCCTCTTTCTCACACACACAGCCCTTAAAAAAAGATGACTGGCTCTGCCACCGATGAAGCTGTCTTATCTTCTGCGAGTTCTGCAACCCAGAGACATGAACATTTTCTTCCATATTAACTTGCATTTCCACTTAAAATATATAGAAAAAAAGTAGTTACTATCTCCTCCATGTTGGTCAAATGGCCTTTCTGCTAATGAAGCAATTAGTGAAACGATACAAGACAAAAGGGGGTGGTGGAATCTTTTCAGCTTTGCAAAGGCAATGAAGGGGCAAAATTCGCCATGTTTGCTGTGTGTGCAGAAATATCCCTCAGTGCTGTGCTGCAGTAATGTGTTCTTGGGGGCAGCGATTGTAGTTGCAGAAGCTAAGTCAGAATAATTTGATGACTGCTTGGAAGATGAACTTCTGGAAACGCTGCCTCCTGACGGTTATCAGGTTTGGTTTGGAATGGGCAGGGTCCCTCTGTCACCCTGGTCACATCTAGAGTGTTTCCTTTGCTGGGACTTTCCTTGCCAGGCCCCCCTCTGTTACCTTCTCTCCAGAGCACCCCCATTGTTTCCTTCCTAGAATCCTGTTTCCTACCAAACCTGTAACCAATTAAAAAAACAAAACCAAAACCAAACACATTTTTCTCAACAGAACCCCCAGAGCCTGCTCTCCACTCAAGGAAAGCGATTGTCCCTGAATGCCTTGTGTCCTGAGGCAGGTGGTTTGGCTGGTGGAAGTCTCACTCATTGGTCATGTTATCTCACATGAAAGTCTGTTCGGTCGAGCCTTTGCTGGAGTGGGTCTGGAGGGCGCTGAGGGTGACTTCAGCACATTGCTTCCCATCTTCTGCCTCCAATTGTGTCATATTGGTAGTTCAAAATTAGCCATGATGATAGCATTCAGTTGCTGGGCAAAGATTAGCTTTGGGAATGAGATGTGGATTTCAACATTTGCTAGGACACCATTGGTCTTTACCTTCCTCCTGGTTGCTCTCCTCACTTGGAGACACTTTTGGATCACAGTGTTCTTTTTACTGTCCTGGTCTGAACAGACCTTTGGCATGCTTAGCCAGTGAGCCAGGTTCTTTCCACATGCTGTCCTGCAAGGGCTTGTCCTGAACAATGTGGGATTGTTTCCCAATCCACACAATTTTCTAGCATTCCATTACAGAGGTCACCAAGGGGGGAAAAAAGCACTTGGGTTATAAGAATCTGGACCTAGAACCAAATTCCATTTTATAAATAGCTACGAGTGTCCTCTGTACAGTCTGAACACGCCCTGTGCAAGTCGGAGGAGAGCTCTGCCCTATTTGATCTGGAAGCTCACCAAGAGGTCTTTGTTTTTCTTTTAAAAAAATCATGTCTGTCCCCAACCCCAGGGCCAACCTGGCACTTGGGTCACCCATTCATCACACCCTGGCTACACATTCAAAGCTGTTGCATTCTGGGGGTTTTACAGCTATGTGAGCATTAGAATATTACATTTGGTTTTCTAGTGACCAAATTCCTTTTTTTTTTCTTTCCAAGTGTAACCTAAGCTGGTATAGAACTCATGATCCTCTGGCCTCAACCTCCTGAGTGCTGAGATTTGGGAACATGGTAGAAGTCTGTGGATTTTTATCCTAAAGTTAGAGCTTCATAGTGAGTTTTGAAAAACTATATACAAGAAAATGTGTTTTTAATTTCACTCCAGGCTAGCAAAAGGGAGGGAACTGTGACCGGTCTCCAGCAGCTTTGGTTTCTTACCTGTTTCCTTTCTACTTCATTCCTGAGGACCTTCTAGACACACTTGGTGTCAAGTCAGTTCCACTTCTGAAACCCCAGGGCCACTTTTGGAGGCAGTGTCTGGTATTCCCTCCTCTCATACTCATTCTCTTCATCATCTACCTCAGAGAAACTTCCAGATTATGGATGCCTAATTTTTTCCCTCCTGTCTTTTCATTTATGGCTGTATAGTATTCTGCGAACCTTGTGGTTGAACAGGACATTTAAGGACAGGCCACTTCCAAGATCTTGTTGCTCCATGTATTGTGACTCCTTGGGAGAGGAGTTGAATGCTCTTCTCAGAGGCCGATGCACACTGGCTTCTCTGCATTCTAGGCAGTGTTGTTTCAGGAAATGACAAATGTAGATAGAGTTCACCTACCGGGCCATGCTAGATGTTCACAGAGGTATTTGTCATGCCTTCAGGTCCTATGGGCCAGCTTCTCTAGTTTCTAGTTTTTTCCTTCTCCATAGATCACTCTTAGGCAGGCATCCTCCTCTGA
This sequence comes from Lophiomys imhausi, assembly GCA_907164525.1. Lineage (NCBI taxonomy): Eukaryota > Metazoa > Chordata > Mammalia > Rodentia > Muridae > Lophiomys > Lophiomys imhausi. Next base: position 4,849,806 of record CAJQZJ010032083.1, read on the forward strand.
GTCACCTTGTCCCAGCCGCCTGAGTTATGGTGCCAACTCTTACCACCCTCCTGCTCTCAGTTCCGCCGTACTCCATTCTCTATCAACATCCCTCTTCTAGGATCTTTTGATGGCCCCCTTCTCTCTAAGGGGGAGCACCCAACCCCAGTGTGGCTGTGTGCGGTGACCACAGGCCTTGCAGTGACATCTCCCACTGCTCTCTCACAGCTGTGCTTGGCCATACTTATCTCCACAGCGTCTTTGCATTTGCTTTCCTCCCATACTCCCACCTATGCACAGCATGGCTTCTTCTACTTCCAGAGCTTTCCACACATAGGTCAAGGAGGACCGCTTAGCCACCAGTAGTCCCCTCTGTGAAATAGTAGTCCCCTTTACCCTTATAAGTTAATAGTCTCCTCCACCCCTGACTTACTTTTCAGCATGACCCTGACAACAGTTTGACATATTTATTGCTGTCTTCAAGGAGGGGGCTTATCCTGTTTAATTTTCCTGGTTCCCTACCTCTACCTGCTCTTCCTCTTTCTCTTCTTCCTTTTCTTCCCCCACTTCCTCCTCCTCCCCGTTTCCTTAGTTTCTTCTTACCTCCCTCCGTCTTTCCTCCCTCCTTCTGTTCTTTTATTTGTAGCACCTGATATGTAGCAGGTCAGGGCCAGGTATTGCAAGCTTTGCAGCTGTCAAGCGTTTATTAATGGAATTTTATGAAGTACCCCAAAGTTATGTGTACTGTGCCGCACAGGTTGTTAAAGGAATATTAATAGCGATAAAGAGACTTTATTTGCTCTCACACCCCCTGAACTCTGACCCTGCCATGAAAACAGCCACAGACAATACTAAGCAAACAAATATGGCCACATGCTAAGAAATCTTTCTTTTACAGAAGAACTTTCGTTCTTCTGATGAAAACCATGCAGAAACCATTCTTAGAGCCAGCTATGTCTGGATTTAGGCTGCAGGCTGTGTTTTGCCAACTCCTGTCCCAAGTGTTTCCGAGGCCTGTGCTGTATGAAGAAGGGTCCATGTAGGATGAGTTACCCATTAAAGATATTTGCAGCATTCATGAAAGCCAAATATTCAAATCCAACTGTCCTTTGGACGGCAAAGCCAATAGTGTTTGGAGCCAGGATCTGGTTTATCCAAAAACTGTGGTCTAGTTGATCCACCTACATCCACCATCACCAGGTTATTACATCCATTTTAACAAGCAGGACACAGGTAGGGGCAGGGCAGGCATGTTTCCAGCTCTGAACATCCATGGCTTTTTCTTTACTTACAGCACTTAAACTTCCTGAACTTCAAGTCCTGGTCATCATCTTTTTTAGCAAACACTTGGGAAAAAAATGTAGACCGTAACACCCCAGGAAGAACACTCCGTGTCCTCCCAGAGAATAAGTTAAACATAACAAATGGAAGCTTGCAAAAGTTGGAATTGTAAAACTAATAGGGCTGTTAAAACCAGCTTCCCTGAAAATTATGCATTGGTTGGTCTGTTTCTTATAATGGCAAATAGTGACTCTTGATCATTCATCATGGCTCATGCCATAAATTAGGTTTTGAGAGAGGCTGCAAAATTCTTTATGGCCTCACAGGAAGCCACCGTGGCTGCCTTCAGAGCCCACTGCTGGATTCCGCGGTGCCACGCAGATCAGATCCCTCAGTGAAAGTTTTAAAATGGTAACAAGTTGTCAAATGTTTATCAACGGAATTTTATGAAGGACTAAAAAGTTATGTGTACGGTACTGCACAGACCATTAAGGGAATAATAACAGCAATAAAGAGACTTTATTTTCATCAAGACTTATGTGGCAGCTAGCTTTCCTCCCCAAACTCAGTTAATGGAGGCTGGGAAAGATGAATAACTCAAACCTGGAAGGAGAATGGTTTGAAGCATTAGACGGAGAGCCCGTGTTATGTGTTGAGTAGGCTGTAATGGATACAAAGGGAGCTAGCTCTCCAGATATGTAGATCTCACTGTATTTACAGAGAGAGATGATCAGACTTGAAGCTTCACAAATGCCACTCTGAGGGTGGTTAGAAGATTCTGCTCAGCGCAGGAAGATGGTGGGCTCAGTTTCAGATCTTCCCTCAACATCTTTATGTTCCTTCTCCACCAAAGTTCTTTTTTGCATAAGAGGAAGGCTGGGAATGAAAAAAAAAATCTACCTTAACAGGTTTATTGTAACCTTTAAAAAATAAAGTGTGTGGGTACAATGCGCATATGGAGTCAAGATCCAAAATAAAACTTTCATAGTTGGGTGTGGTGGCATGGGCCTGTAATCTTACTGGGGAGGCTGAGACTGGAGGATGGGAATTTAAGGCCAGCTTGGACTGCATAAAAGACTTCTCAGAACAATAGCAGTAAAGATCTCATCTCTTTTACCTGGTAGGGTTAAGGTCAGTGTGTGTCCCCACCCCATCTTTCCCTTCCTCCCTCCCTCCCTCCCTCTTCCCAGTCTGTACCACTATACCCATTTACAGCACCATGTGAAGGTTTACTGAGATGTCTTGCACAAGGAGCCTAATGCAGCATCAAGGGAGGACTGGAGGGCTCCAGGAACTTTTCTTGAGAGAGGTGCTGGCACTAAAGATGGCTGAACTATATTTCTCACAATCCCTTTCACTGCAGGTGTATGGCCAGGATTTTGGGCTGAGATGAGGGGGGCAGGCTCTTTGTGGCTCACTCAACTTGTCATTGCTGTCTTGGCCTGTTGCAGCCCGTGGCCTGCTCTTGCTTCATCTTGTCCCAGCTCTACCATTGCTCCTGCCACCTTAGGCCAGGTGTGTGTCCTGCTTTGTGGTTAGTGCAGAATACAGGGAACACAGGACTGTCATCCTGTCTGAGGCCTCATCAACTGGCCTGGGTTTTCTGCCCATTTCCAAGCCCTCTGGCTTTAGCTTGTAGGTTCTTTCTTGTCCCTGTCCTCCTCATTCCACACCCATCCTACCAGTAGTGGTTGGCCACCGCCAGCCAGCATGTAGCACAGAAATGACAGCCTGTCAGAGACAGCTTAGGTCACCTGCCTTTGGTCAAATCCGTGGAATGGACACACACGCTTGTGTGTTCATCCTCACATCTGGCAGTCTTAGGCTGCCATTCTTAGCTCTGAGAGAGCACAGTCTTGGTCATTCTCACTGCTTCAGCCACAGTGCCACAGCCCGGGTGTCTTGCAAGCAACAGCATTTCATTTCTCCTAGCTCTGGAGTCTAGCAGTCTGAGGTCAAGGTGCTGGTGTAGCCAGGTTCTGCAGAGAGCCTACTCTTGCAGTGTACTTGTCCTCACATTTCAGGGAACAAGCAAACAAACTCTCTATCCTCTTCCCATAGTGCCATTTGTGAAGCCTCCCCGTCCTCACCTTATAAATATGAAATACTCCTCCCTGTAAGTTGTTGCTGTCAAATGTTTTGGTCACAGGTTTGCAAAAGTAATAAGTGCAGGCCCCAAGACTCCAGTTCTTAAAACTATCACACCACAGGTTGAGGATTTCAACATATAAAACTTTGGATGGGGAGGAGGGGGGAGACCGCTTATAGATGTTCACTGAAATGAGGCACACAGGTAGCCAGCCGCTGGTGACCCCATTAGAGATGGTCAGCTGTGGAATCTATACCTTACACCTTGCTCTAACTCAGCTCTCTCCCTGAACGCACCTCAGTAGAAGGCAGCCTAGCCTCCTGGAGCCTCCCAAGAATGACAAGGAATGGAGAGAGGGGTCTGCAGGATCAAACGAGCTCCAGGTTCATGGGTGCTCTAGAGACCACCATCCATTTAGTTGCATTCAATTTATTTCTTGAGTCACGAGCCCCACAAAAGGTACTCAGCACTTATGGAGCAGTAGTGAGCTAAATGTGGGACAAGGACACTGGACTTCATGCACATAAGCTCACTGCTAATTCTAATATGGCAGGTAATTTATTGGGCACAACGGAGGTTTTTGTTCTCTCTGATATATTTCCCCTGCCATAGAAAGAAGGGAGTGAGGCTTTGAATTTGCCTGGTTGAATTTCAACAAGTTGGTTTAAATGCCTCATTTAGCATTTTGCAGCAGCTTGTGTGTGGTGGGGCCAAAGGCAAAGTTTTCCAAGCTTAAAATTTGGAAAACTGGAAGTCATCTAAAGGGTACTAAGCTGGTGGGGGTGTAAAGGGGACACTTCTGGGACACAGAGAGGTGGAGGTTGGAACTGAAGAACCAGAGGTTGGAAGGCAATGTTCAGCCTGCAGTAAGATCTGGGTTTGCATTCTGTTGGTAGAATGGATCCCTTTCCTGTTTGCAGAGCCCAGGACTTGGCTGACCCTTCTAGGGGAGGTCTGCATGGCATGCATAGCCAGCCTCTGTTCCTTAGGAGTGAGACTCAGCATGCAGCAGTGGGCATGGCTGTTCTTCGAAGCTAGATTCCTTCTCAGAATGTTTGAGCTTTGTGCCCTTTCTGGGGTTCCCACATGGATCCCAGGGAGGTTTAGAGACTCCCTTCCTGGAGATGACACGTGACATTGGCCTAGTCTCACTCTGTCGCTGTGATGAATACACTCTGACAGAAAGCAGTTTGAGGAAGTAAGGATTTATTTCAGCTTGTTACTGAGAAAAACCTGAGCAGGAGCTCAATGCGGGAACTGAAAGGCTGGCCTGTTGTCATTCTACACAACATCACCTCTGACAAGGGAGCTCATTCACAGCCGAGAAAGAACAGGTTGCTGCTGCTTGCTGTATCAACCACAGGCTCATGCTCGGCTAGTATTCTTACACAGCACCTGCCCAGAGGGAATGGTGGCGCCCACAGTGGGCTGGGTCCTTCCACATTAATTAACAATCAAGGCAGTCCCCCCACAGTCATGCTTACAGGCAAATCTGGGCAATCCATTAATTGAGACTGCCTTTGCAGGTGACTCAAGGCTGTGCCAAATTGGTAGTTAAGACTAATTAGGGAAGGCAGTTTCTAGACTGAATGTCGCTCTCTCTCCTCTTCTGTCAGTATGCCATTCATGAGGTCTCGGCACTCATTACCTTTTGAATCTTAATGAATGCCCTTCCCCTTAAGTTGTTGCTCTCAAGTATTTTGGGGCTTGTGATTCCATTAGTGGCGTCTCTGATTACAGACCATCCACCATTTGAGGTGCTGTGCTAGGTGACTTGACTAATTTATTAGCTAATTTAATAAATATGCACTGAGTACCTATTTTGTGTCAGACACAGTCTTTAGGTCAGTGATTAGCGCTAGGCATCCAACAGAATCTAGCACATGGAGTCCCTCAAGACAAGGAGTCCAGATCATGGTGGGAAGTTGCAGGAGGTGAAGGGAAATAAAACATTCTCCCTGCTCAAATTACATACTGCTCATCACAAGTTAGGGGAGTTCTCAATGGGAAACCTTTATGCTGTCTGGGGCCTTTTGTCCAGTTTTTAGGATGTGACCTTTGTTCTGTTCTGAGTGTGACCTTGATTTCTCCCGGGCATTTCCAGGGAAATGCAACCTGGGGTGGATCCTGGTTCTTCCAAATTCAGTAGATTCCCACACTAGGAAATGTTGGCATAAGGTTATTATGTAATTCAAATGCTGATTTCTGTACCCCCCCCCCCAATATCTGACTGCAATCCTTGTTCTGAGAACCTTCTGTCTCAATATTGTGTAAACACTGCTCCCGAATTGTCCTCTGACATGCCAATAAAACAGCTTACAGCCAATCCATGAGCAGGGGAGAGAATAGGGCTGGAAAGTTTGAGAAAGAAGTAGGAATTCAGCCACAGGCAGAGGTGCAGGAAGCATAAGGAAGATTCAGCTGAAGCAAAGAGAGCACTGAAGTAGAAGTAGCTCAGGGTTTTAACAAAGAGGGAGTTAGAATAACATAGAGGGTTAAGAACAGACTTAAACTGCTCCAGACTGTGCTGCAAAGTAATATAAATGGTCTCAGTTATTTGAATGTTAGCTGGGTTAAGAGAGAAGCTGAGAACCAAACACAATCAATTACAAATTTGCATTAACAAGGAAAGAAATCAAAACAGCTTTACTTATGGACCCTGGGTTGGGAAGATGCAGCAAGTCACGAGGGGCTGTCCCCCCATCCCCGGCACTGATGGTTAACACTGTCAGCTTGGAAGAGTCTGGAGCCACCTAGGAGACCAGCCTCTGAGCGTGTCAATTAGGGAGTCTCTAGGTTACGTTAGTGAGATAGAAGGCCCACCCTGAATGTGAGCAGACCATGCCATAGGCTGGGACCCAGGCTGAACAAATACGAGACAGTGAGCCGAGTACCAGTGTTCATTTCTCTCTGCTTCCTGACTATGGACACAATGTGACGCCCTGCCTCAGGCTCCTCCTGATATTTCCTCTCTACCTTGATGGACTGTTCTTCCAAGTGGCGAGAAAAATTAAACCCATCCTTGCTTAAGTTGCCTTTGCCCAGTATTTTGTCACAACAATTAAAGTCGCTAATGCACACATCACAACAAGATTTGAGTAGAGAATGGATATGGGATATTACTGTAGGTGCCATAGGCTCCTTTCCTCCCTCCCCTCCTCTCCCCTCCCCTCCCTCCCCTCCCCTCCCCGTCTCTTCCCTTCGTTTTCCTCCCTTTCTTTCCTAATTTCACCCTCTCCTTTTCCCTTCATCCCCTCCCCTCTTTGTTTCTGTTCTCTCTGTAACCCCTCATCCGTCTCCTGTCATTTCCATTTTCTTCTCCCCTCTGTTCCACCTCCCACCCCTTTCCCTCCTCTCAATTCCTCTAGTAGCAAAGCAAGCTGGTAGCAGTTTCCAGCATCATAAACCACCTTCGTTCTGTGAGAGGAAGATGTATTTACTGTCTTGCTTTCTTTCTTTCTTTCTCCGGAAGTCTAGGCAGTCAGTGGCCCCAGTGGCTGACAGTGGCTCTCCTGATCATTCTTGTATCACTCACTGGACTACTCCTAACTGGCTGTGGAGGATATGACATAGCCTGGAATAAGATCAACTTTTTTTTTGTTGAATCATGTAGTAAAAGGTTTGCAATGAGGAGAGAATGAATATTGAGAGACTCCCAAAGACATCCACCATCGTCCCGTATTTCACTGCTTTCTTTTGGGGGCAGGAGGTACAATCTGGCTGACTATAGGTTTGTCTTGCCCCTTCTGGAGGACAGACAGCCTGAGGCCCTCGTTTGGCCTGCGCCCTCATCTACTTTATCGTGCACTCTCCACTTTTCTCATTTAGTTCCCGAAGGCATTGGGGGTTGGATTCTGCTTCTCCACCCAGGGCCTGCCACACTTGTGTTAAGTGGCTTTTCCATCGACGCTATCCAAGCATGGTTGGATAATCGATCAGAATGATTGCTAATTGCTCTTCTCTCTCCTTCTAAACCAGTAGATGCTGTTTGTTAACCTCCAGGATTGACCTCTCTCCTGCCGCAGCCACCTTCCCTTCTGTCTTCCTCCTTTTGGTGATACAGTGATTTCATGGGGCACAAAAACACAGAAGTCCTGGGTCCCATTCAAGCCTCTGTGTCAAGGTCTCAAGAATTTGGGTCTTCAGAAACCTGCTTCTGTGGTGAATTAAGTGGAGAGAGAAAGCACACAGTGTCCATCACGGCTGGTGACAGGTGCGATTAACTGAGGATCAAATCGCAGTGAGATGGATGGTAGCAGATGCCCTATGAGTCCAACAAAGGGATGTCGTGGTGAGCATCCCTGGGGGAGGGCAGACGCCTCCGCAGAGCTGTGCAATGGAGGGACACAGGGTGAGCTTGCTACAGCTTCAAATGCTATCTATCATAGTGGAGGGAAACTCATAAATGGTGCCTCAAATACTGATTCCAGATCAGAATTCATTGACTGCTGTGGCACACATATCTTCTCAGTTTTGATTGTTCTTGAAACCTGAGCTTCTAGAAAAGTCTAGCTTGAAATTTTGTAATCCCAGATTGTCCTCATTAGGAAACAAAGTCTTATAGGGAGGTCAGAGGAAGAGGAAGAAAGGACTCTGAATGAATTCGTTCTCCGACATGTGTGTCTAGGTGTTCGGGATGTATTAAGGAGTAGTTTGGACACCACGATGGCTCCCTTTAGGTATCAAACTGACAGCTGTAGTGCTGAGAAGGCTGATAAAGCAGTGAACAATACACTGATTTTGGAGTGATAGATGCTGTGAGAAATACGTGTGTTGGATACGTGTCAAAAAACGCCTGGGGGGAAGAACAGAAAGGAATAGTGCGTGCAGGCAAAAGTTCAATCTCTGGCTGCTTGGGAGCTGGGAAGCCAGGCGTGGCTGTGCTTGCCTATGTTTTTGGTGTGGATACTCTTGGGGAGAGCTTCACGTGGTGAAAACTGAGCCCCAGCACACCCCTGGCCCCGGCTAGATTATGAAGGGACTTTGAGCTAGGGACGTTTGGCTGAGATGTGAATACTACAGAGTTCCAGGGGGAAGTCCCCCGAGGCAGAGGGGGCACGTTGCAAGCACCAGGGTCCTGAAATGCAAACAAACTTGGTGGGTTCTTCCGGATAAGACTGTTGGGGAGGCGGGGCCTGGAGTTTGGAAACTGAAAGCAGAGCAGGGGATGAGAGTCAAATCACGAAGAGCCTTCAAGGCCTTTTTGAGACGTAACTGATTCCATTAGAAAATGTGACGGGAAGCTGTATTCATTATTTTTCTGATGGCTGACGAAAGGTCCGACAAAAGAAACCTAAGGAACAAAGGGTTGAGGGTAGAGTCCATCCTGACAGTAAAGGCATGGAGCAAGGGAGGCGGCTTGTCACACTGCATAACTGTCAGGAGGCAAAGAGAGACGAATGCTTTCCTTCTCCTTCAGTCCTGGACTGTGTAGCTCACTGAAAGGTGCCACCCACATTCAGGGTAAATCTTCCACCTTAGTGAACCCAGTCTAAAAACACCCGCAAAGGCATGCCTGCAGTTTCTTTCCACAGGGACTCTACATCCTGTCCGGCTGACATGGATAGATTTCATCCCACAAAATTTAAGTAGAGGATCAGCCGTGTCCGTGTAGTGGGAGGCTGCCTTTAAATACACGCAGGGGGTGTGTGATTGTCTTAGAGCAGAAGACAGAGGAGGAAAACTAGCTGGCTTCCTTGATTTTTACTCTCTAGGTTTTGATGGACTCTCCAGCTGATTATGAACCAATTTGCACAGGACCCAGCTCTCTTCATGTAGGAGATAAATGTTAATTATACCAACAGTGGTGCATCGCTATCTCTGAATGAAGCCCAGAAGCAGGACACCAGAGAATGGAGATTACAACGAACCTCAATCATTTGCTGAATATGTGGTTAAAAACCAGCCACACTCTCTAGCTTTTGAAACTTGGTCCAGGTTATATAGATGTCAAGGTGACACATAGCCCTCAGAGATGAGAATTGGCTAGCCCATCAAGCCTGTTGGATTCTAGAACTGTCATGAATTTATTCATTTTCTCTGATCGGGGACTCCCATTCACCCCCTGAAGTGGGTCCCATCTGGCACCTTCACACTCACCCAGGACATTTTAAGTACAAGAGTATGAAGCAAAGATTCTTCAGGGAGAGGTACTTCCCTCTTTCTCATGTTGATTTCCTTCCCTCCTACTTTCACAAACTAGTAAGTGAACATTGCTTAAAGGAGGGCCATAGGAATACTATGTGCATTGATAGAAAATAAGCCAATGTCAGTAATCATAGTATACTCCTTAGTTTTCATTGTCAACTGGACACAAAATAGAGACGTTTTGGAAGTGGGACATTCAATTGAAGAATTGCCTCTACCAGATTGATGGCTGGTGGAGCATTTTCTTTATTGCTGATTGATGTAGGAGTGTAACCGAACTTTTAAGTTATTATTTAACACTTATTTATTACTAAATTCACTTATAACAAACACCAGCAATTTCTTAACTATTAATCCTATAAATTCCTACAACCCCTTTAACCTATCCACTAAACCTATTGATAATCATAACAACTATTTTCATAACCTTTTAGAATGATACAGTCTCTGGGGCAGGTCCTCAGTCGTCAGGAAACCAGTCTCGGGGGTAGACTCTTTAACGCACTTAGTAGTCCTTTTTCTGGATCTCTCAGACGCAGGTTCGTCAGGGTAAATTGGCTATCGAAGTCTCACTTTAAATAAGGCTTGAGGCTTTCTTCTCTCTGGGAGACCTCAGCGTCTGTAGGCCACCTTACTTCCTTCGTATCAGCAACTCTGCCGTTCTGCCTCAGTCTTTAAAGCTGGCCACAGTTCCGTTCAGGCCACTGTTCGGACAGGTCAAACCCCTCTAGGCAAAAGCTGAGCCACAGGGTTTAGTCCTTGGCCTTTTGCTGTCTTGCCGAGGCTTTCTCTGCTCACCAGCTTCCTTCTGCCTCAGGGAGATCTGGCCATTGGTCTACCAGAACTTTCTCCAGCAGGACTCTCGGAGCTCTCTCATATCGGGGGCCCTTAGCATGCAGCTCTCTGGGCTCATCCACTTGTCCTTAAATAGGATCACTCCTTGTTCCACCTGCTTCAGCTTAATTTGGGCTCTGCCCACTTAGCAGTTGAAAGCAATGCCAGGTCATAAAGTCTTTCCTTGTTTCACCTGGCTTCAACCTTGTTTTTCAGTCCAAAGAGACTCCCCTCATTTCACCTGACTTCATCCATAAGCTGATAAGCTAATTGCTCACAGCAAAGTTGATCTTCATGCCCCGAATTAAAAGACTGTATCAGAAACTTAGGTATTCACTAAATCTAACTTATATTAACCTATCAGCCCCTACATAGGAGACTCAGTCCACTGTGGGCATTTCCATCCTTAGGAGGTAGGCATGGGCTGAATAAAAAAGGAAACTGAGCAAGCCAGAGGAAGGAGGCCAGTAAGTGGCTTTTCTTTGTGGTTTCTGCTTCAGCTCCTGCCTACAGGTTCCTGCCATGACTTCCATTTATGATTAACTCTAACCTGTAAGATGTAATAAACTCTTGCCTTCCCAAGTTAGTTTTGACCAGTGTTTTGTCACTACAACAGAAAGCAAAGTCGAGTACATAATATTTATTGAGGGATCACAAGACACCCAAGTAGTGGTCGCAACACTTGGTATGCTCAGTTAAACGTTGGAACGGCCTTGTTGTGTGGGGATGTTATTGCCCATTGTTTATGTTCATGCTGTTGCAATAGAATACTTGAGACTGGTAATTTATAAACACAGATTTATTTTCTCACAGTTCTGATGTCGAAGAACATGGTATTGGCATGTCCTAAACCAGTTAGAGTCTGGTGTCTGCTTTCTAGGTGACACCTTGGGTGCCCAGTTTTCTGGAGATGATGAACCAATGTGCTGTCCCCACACAGAAGAAGGTGGAAGCATGAGAGAGAGTCCACAGCTGGTTCTTGTTGGTCTAATCTCTCCATAAGGGTTGGTTCTTCTCTCTCTGTTTCTCTCACATTCAGTCTCCCCCTATGACCATGTGTTTTGTCTTATTTTTGGTACTGAGAGTTGAACCCAGGGCCTCATGCAGGCTAGACAAAGATAACAGCAGCAGACTTCCTCACGAACCATTTTCTTAGTGTTACCTCTAATGTTCAAGACCCAATCTCCCCACTTTCAAATTTATTTTAGTTTTATTTGTGTGTTGTGTGTGCATGCATCTGTGTGAACATGTGTATTGTGAGTTCATGTATGAAGATGCCCATGGAAGCCAAAAAAGGATATTAGGTCCCTTGGAGTTATAGGTGTAAGCTGCCCAACACTGGTGCTGAGACCTGAATTCTGCTCTCCTGCAAGGTCAGCAAGTGCTCTTAACCACTGAGTCATCTCTCCTGCTCCCCCCTTATTGTTGTCTGATATCATCTTCCATTGAGCTCTAAAGGACAGCTCTGAACAAGTGTACCATGACTTTGAGGACTTGGTGGCTCCTTACTGCATGAGCAGCCTACCTCCAATCCTGGCAGATCTTGATATCATCGAAATCACCTGCTATTCATGACAGAATTCTTTTTAGGGATGGCAGCCTCCATTCTCGGATCTTGTGTGACCAAGGACAGGATTTGATCACAAGTTAAACCTATTCTTGGCCAGCACATTCCTTTCCTACTTGGTTGGAAATTTCACTGTCATTTTCCTTACTCCCAAGTCTTTTCTCTTTGTCTCTCTCCTCTCTCTCTCTCTCTCTCTCTCTCTCTCTCTCTTTCTCTCTCTCTGTCCCTCTCTTTGTCTCTCTCTGAAGCAGAAAACCCACAGCATTTCATGAATGTCCCCCAAAGAGGTTTAGCTTGTTGTCACTGTTTGCACCTCCGGCCCATGTGACCACCTGAAGGTCAAGTGATACTCCTTAAATTCTATGTTTGGCAAGGCATTTGGGCTCTGCTTCAGTTGTCTCATAAATACACAGCATGGAGTAGTGGCCATAAACAGGCCTGAATTAAAAACTTCCAGGTCAAATTTGCTCACGCTACTTACAGACACATACTGATGGACACATGGCAGCTGTCCATTGGTCTTTCCTATCTGTTAAACTCGGGTATCACTATTCTCTCCACAGACACTTGGGAAGACCATAGAAAGAAAGGTTTTACAAGTTAGATGGTAACTTCTCAATAAACAGCAGGGAGAAAGCCCCCTGTCTAGGAGCCTTACAAAGACTGTTGTAGGATTAAATGATCAGATTTTGATACTCTCCTCTGACCTGGCAGTGTCTTGGTCAGCCTTCTTCTGCTGTGACAAAATAATTGGGAAAAACTTCAAGATAGAATGAATGATATGGACTGGGGAGATGGTCCATTTGGTGAGAACACTTGCTGTGCAGGCACAAGGACCCGAGTTCAAATCCTCAGCATTGACATAAAGACCAGGCATGATCATGTTGACGCCAGAGCAGGGAGAGATGTGTGGAGACAGGGGCATTACTTGGATTTGTTTGCAGGCTGTCAGCCTGGATTGAGGCTCAGTGAGAGACCCTGTCTTCAGGGAACAAAGAGGAGAGTGATTGAGAAGGCGCTCAATGTCTGGCCCTGGAGACGGGGAGGGAGAGAGTCAGTCCATAACCATTTTCCAATTGCCCACTAACTTGTGAATCTATCATGTGGTCCATGTGCACGTGAGCTCAGAGCCTTCACGTCCCAGCCCCTTCCCAGAGACTCACTTGGGACGTCACTGCATGGGCATTTTGGGTAATAAACGCAAGCCACAGCAGCAGCTGTCCATCACTATTTACCTGTGAGCACGTTCCTTGGGCTCCGTCCAGGGTGGTGACTTCCAGTTGCGTAGCTTCTCAGACGTCAGTTTCTTCTTCTATAAATGGAAGTCTGAGATCACATGCAAGTTATGATGACATGGAAAGGCATTTTATTTGGTGAGCACAGATCTTACTACATAGTGTTCTGATTCCCATCAGTGAATGTTGGAATTAAGAGATGTAAGGTACTCAGCACTGTCTGGAACACTGTGGACAGGCTCAGTGAGGTCAAATGTCACCACCATGTAGCCATCTTCCTCCTCTTCCTCTTCTTCACATTATGGGGAAGACTGATTACACATTGCAATCATAATAGATACTGGTTAACCAATGGACTGGATGGAAGACAAAAATGGAGACCCTGTTTAAAAGACAACATTTTACCAGAAGTTATGTTTATCCACACTTTCCCTAAAAACCATGTATTTCATTTACTTTTAAACTTTTGTATATGACAGTTGAGTGTATGTTGTATATGCTTGAGAGAAAGAGATGGATGGATGGATGGATAGATAATAGACAGATAGATAAGAATGTATTCCTGGGCATCTGCATGTGGAATCCAGAGGAGGGTGTTGCCTGTCCGACTCTATTGTTCTCTGTCTCATTCCTCTGAGGCAGGATCTCTCCCTGAACCTGAAACTTGTCATTTCAGCTAGGGTGTCTGGCCAGTGAACTCCAGGGATCCACTTGTTCCTCCCCACACCTGACCCATGCTCGGCTTTTACATGGGTGTTGGGGATTTGAACTCAGATCCTTGCTTGCACAGCAAGGGCTCTCACCCATGGAGACATCCAAACCATTTCTTGATGATAGACACCTACAGTTTTTCAGTTATTTATTGATCTCTAAATATACTAAAAATTTGCCTCACAGGGCTGTCTGGGGGATGTGGGATTTTTGACCCACCTTCTTTGTGCTGAAAATGAATTGATGCAATTTAAATACTTTGTCTAAAAGTTATTTGGCCTGGAAAATACCAATCTAATTCTTCCACAAGTAAGAAAATTATAAGGAGAGAGATCTAATCAGTGAGCAGAATATAGCCTTAGAAAATGTGTATCAGCATACCTTAACGAAAGTAGAATAAATCTTCGAACTTTAATATCCCCCTTTCTTGGACCTAAATAGGCCCCCTTGGAAAACTATTTTATTGTTTCTCATTAAATTAGAATTGTGCTGAGGTGCCACTATCTACCGTTTTCTATTATTATTAATGTTAAAAAAAACCCCATTGTATATTCAGCATTTCCCTGGTTAAAGGCAACAGAAAAAGCCTCCCTGATTCTGTGTTTAACTCTGGCTCATTTTTAAACAAAGTCCCCCCCCCTTTTTGTTTACATCTGCATTTAAAGCCAGCAATTCTTTCTAGTGACAATTAAGGAAATGTAATGTATGGGTGTTGTCCCCGCTCTGTTAAATTACCAGCTTGTGTCGAAGAAGCCAGGGAAGAGTTACGGAGCGAAGAAGAGCCTCATTAACCTTGGGAGGATGTGGTCATCTCTGGGAAACAGGACTTGGAGGCATCGTTTTTTTAAAAAACTCAGGTAGTGCATTAGAGATCAGACACTCAGCTTTCCTCACCCCAGGTGGGTGAGATGGGCAGTCCGGGGAGGGATGGAACTGACGGTCTTTCAGGTGTTTACAAGGCCTTTGGTGTTCTTGATGTTTCTCAAACATGCTGCATTGCAGCGGCTTATCACTTTCATTTTGTCAGGAAATAGATGCTGAGTGACAAAGGGGTGGTGCATCAGTGGCCTAGAGGCACATTTGGCCCACAGATGTGTGGCAGAAGGTGTAGGGTGTAACTCTTCCTGGAGAGACATGAACAAATGTCTTCCCAGACAGGGTATCAACAGCACACCAAGGAAATAACTCCACTCACATCTTGTTTTATGAGCCAGTGAGTTTACTGGGGTTGTTCACACGAGCATGGGCAAGGGTCACCTACAGAAGCATGGAGGATGAAAAGGAAGATGCATCGCCAAGAAACCCCAATCATAACCTTAGCATGGCCGCCTCTCAGGTAGGCAGGCAGCTCTACCCAAGAGTCCCCTCTCCCAGAGATTCTTCACTGTTTACATAACCTTGAGGGAAGGCCTTGTGAATCTCTCAAGTTTTTGAGCTTCTTGACTTAGATGAGAGTCCCTCCTCCCTCTAGGAGGGAATATTTCATTTCTGAGGAAACAATTTTGTATAGCCATTCACACCCTCAGGAGCTCCTTGGTTCTTTGGACAAAGCTTTCAATTACCGCATGCAGAGCCCCGTGGGTCACAAATGTTATGGGCTGTGACCTGGATGGGTCTTTGCTCATTCATCTGTTAAACGCCTCAAAGTATTAAGGAGTGGGTCCTCTGAGGTGTGACCATGCCACAAGAGCAGTGCCCTCATAAAAAGGTGAGGGCCTTTTTAAAAGGGCTCAAGGGAGCAATAGGTTGGATACTTTCATCCCTCCCGCCATGCTGGACACAGAGTCCATGGTTTAAGGAAGGAGCTGTGTTCAAGGTTCCATCTCTAAAGCAACCCCCAAGCTCTCAGGAGAGCATGCTGACACCTTCACCCTGGACACTGTAGCCTTGGAAACAGAATTTCTGCTCTTAAGAAATTATTTGGTCTCAAACGTTATGGAAGAGCCAACAGGAGTGGACTGAGACACCATTTTAGGACATAGCCAGCAAGTTAACAAAGGCAAGGAAGATGGGGAGACTCTTTCCCACTCATAACAATTCTCAAAGTCCTCAAAAGCTTATAACAGTCGTAAGTGAGCTTTTATGCTGTCTACCCGCCTGACCTTTCTCATCTCATCTGCTTCCCACTGTGTTCTCTTATCGTTAGCCATATGGGCCCCCTTGCCCTGGCATTCATGAGCCACTTTGTCACCTCTGTAGTTTTGGTTCAAAGCCTGCCCCAGCAGTGTGACTTTTCCTGGTTACCCCTTTAGAGCTTGTAGGACCCGATTCCATGCTAGCATGCCCTTACCCCACTCCAGAGGTAATAAAATGAATCTATTTTTTTAAATCAATTATTCACTCCTGTGTGTCTCCTCTAAGCTAGACTGGGAGCTCTGTGAGGGCAGCGACTTTATCTCCCTCACCTCTGATTGCTCCTACAGAGTGTGGGTCCCTGACAAATGTGGAGAACAGCGAAAGCACAGACTCACTGTGTGCTAGCAGAGGCCCAGGAGGCTGGGGGGTAGACCCTGTGGGCGGAGAGACAATGCAAAGGTGAGGCTGGGGAGTAGACCCTGTGGGCGGAGAGAGACAATGCAAAGGTGTAATAATGGTGCTTATATTGTGGAGGTAACCAACAACTAATCTAATTGGATTTAAGACCTTCTCAACAGGAAGGATAAAAAAGGATATCAAAATTGACTTAATATTTAAAGAAAAATGTAAACTATGATAGTATACCTTTTCTTAATTTTTTTGTGAAATAACTCTGTTCAAATAAAACAACACAAATATGTAATATATACAACAATATGCAAACATTTTTATTTTCCTTTGAATTTTTAAAATTTGTTTTTAAGATAGCATTCAAAGCATTGGGTTTCATTATGTTGTTTTGATACGTATCTGCCATTATGTTTGTCTTTTTAATCCACCCTTCCCATCACATTGACTACGCTTGATTGCATTAAGTGCCAGCATTATTTTTAATGCCTACTTAATGCATGGGGACTTAAGGCCACTTCTCCTGGCCATATGCCTTGGGGACTGGTTATCATTGCGGGTTGCTGGTAGAGCTGTGCTCTCAGGCTCAGCTCAATGTTACAAAGGTTCTCTAGCTTGAGGAGTCAGGTGGAGTCTGCGTTGAGGCCAAGGGCTCGAGGAGTGAGTCACCATGATTTTACTCGTGCGAGCATTCTGCTTTATACTTCGTTTAATACACGCAGCATGTAAATAAGTTTCAGAGGCATAAAAGCTTCAAAAGTAAACGAAAAGGAAAATTTAATATCCAGCAGATTTTTAGACTGTGCAGTAAATAACCTGCTTTTCATTGGAAGAAAGGGGAGGAGAAAGGCAAAGTTTATA
The DNA here is from genome assembly GCA_907164525.1 of Lophiomys imhausi. Taxonomy (NCBI): domain Eukaryota; kingdom Metazoa; phylum Chordata; class Mammalia; order Rodentia; family Muridae; genus Lophiomys; species Lophiomys imhausi. Next base: position 4,866,994 of record CAJQZJ010032083.1, read on the forward strand.
CACATACATAACAAATTAAAATCTAGTATCTTGGGGGTGTAGATCACCTTCCATGAGCCAAACAATGTGGCTCCCATCGGGTCTCCCCCAGGCAGCCATCTTGCCTGGGAGTCTGTGCATAACTCAGCCACGGTAAGGCAGGTAGCTACCAAATAAAGGCTAAAAACTAACATAAACCATGGCCACACACACAGCCCACCTTCTGCCCATGATGCTGTGTGTATAGCAGCATGCTTGCAAAATGTGTTTGCAATGATCTTACCAGGGCTCAGGGGCTGGGGAAGAGAAGAAATCATAGTGGTACACCCTTGAGACTCCAGCTGCTCAGGTAGTTGAGCCCGAAGGATCATCAGGTCCAGCCTGGGTCACAGAGTAAGCCTGAGGCTGGCCCGGGCAGCTTAGTGAGGCTCTGCCTCAGAACAAGGAGTAAAAGAGAATTGGAATGAACGAAGCTCAGGGATAGCGTTTGCTTAAATGTATGGAGGTTCAAAAAGGGAAAAGAAAAGAAATTAGGGTAAAAATAAGAAATTGGTCAAACTGTGGGCAACTCTTTTGAAGTCTAAGGTGTAGAGGTCAGAGACGTAATTGGGATGATTTTGACACGGGGGATAGGGAGGGACCCATGGCAGCATCTGGAGTACTTCTGATCATCACACTGGGGAAGTACTCCTGTCACACCTGGGAAGGTGCTCTTGGTGGGAAGTGATGGCAGATGCTATTAAATACCAGAGAGCATACAGGACAGGAACACAACAAAGAGGTTTTTTTTTTGCCCCTAAATGTCCACAAGGATGGAAGCTCTAACTCTGGATGGGTATGCCATTGTTCTAGTTTGCTTCTCTGCTGCTGTGATAAACAAAAATAAATAAAAAAAAGGATTTATTTCAGCCTACACTTCCACATCATAGTCTAGCATTAAAGGAAGTCAGAGCAGGAACCTGGAGGCGGGAACTGAAGCAGAGGCCGTGGAGGAGTGCTGCTTGCTGGGTAGTCCCTAGGTTCATGTTTGCCTGCCTTCATGCCTTCGTTTGTTCCTTCCTTCCTCCTTTTCTCCTGTCCTTTTGTTTTTTTTTTTCAACCACCTTTCATATACAACCCAGACCTACCTGTCCAGGGATGACACCACCTGTAGTGGGCTAGACCCTCCTACATCAAAAGAGATCGAGGAAATGCCCTATAGACACACCTGTCATGGAGATGGTTCCTCAACTGAAGTTCCTTCTTCCCAGGCATGTCAAGATGACAACCCAGATCAGCCACCACAGCCTTCTCCCTTAAGTTGCGTTTTGTCAGGTTAAGCTCATCACAGCAGCAGAAAGGGGGTGAGGTGGATGTCCTTTCCAGAGATGGTTCAATTGAAGGAAACTCACCCACTGGCTTTTCATTTCTTGGATTTGATGAGGAGTTAAGGCTGACAAAACTGGTTTTGATTTGGCACCAGGCAACAAAAAGACAATGGAGTCAGAAAGACATCTCATGTCAGACAGCAACAGAAGGTTCCATTTCCCCTCAAATGGGTAAGAAGTCCTATCCAGCGAGGCCTGCCTGGGAAATGGCCACAGAGGAGAGATAAACACACACCACAGAGCCTGTTTGTCCCTGGAAGTGTCTCCCCTGTTGGTTTGAGGCAGGGCAACCAGGAGGGATGGAGGGTTTTCATGGCCTCTGTCTACGCCACACCCGGTTTGTGGTCAGATGGAAGATTTTTGTCTCCGGAGCTGTCAATCTATCACTCTTTAATGGCATCAGATTTGTTTTTAAAAATTCATGCTGTGGGCTTTGAGGAAATAATTGTAACTCCAGAAGTTTGTTAAGGATTGCATTCGATAGATTCTTTTTAATGGGCAGTCTGATGCTTGGGTATTTTGTCCTTTGTGATAGTACATTTTGAGGAAGGAAAAAAGAATGCAAGCCAGAGGTTTGTTATCTAGTCATTTTTTTTTTCCAAAACAAATTTCCACTCACTACTTGCTGTCTCTGTCCAAGTGTTTCTGAACATTTTATTGGAGGGAGATTTTTGTCTTTCTTATGCTTGACTGAAGAATGTGTTAATTTAAGTTTAAAATCAGCATTTCCTCAAATTGAAGAACAATGAATGCTAAAGTATTTCATGGATTATTATACATTCAATTTGCACAAAAGTTTGAAAGAGTCAGAGCAGCGGCACTGGAGTGGTGCCTCGAACCATCCCACGGGACTGATGGCCGCAATGAACGGTACTGGTTCTGTAAGCTAATTATTTTTATCATAAAAAAACAAAGTATAGCCACCCAACCGAGTGGACTCCCAATCCAATCCCTGTCATTGGCCGAGACCCTTAACACAAAACTGCTAACACGGCAATTCTAACAAAAACTCTTGTGTTTCTTTGAGAGAAAAGTCCTAAGTTTTACTATTTTGATGTTTTTCAGACTGTTCCCGGACTGAGTATGCGAGCGGCAGCACAGTCTTTGCAGACTCAGGGCACAAGGGGAGCTCGGTGGTTAGATGCCCTGGACCCAGGCCAGCCACACCCAGCAGCCTCCACCCACAACTGCCCCAGGGAATCTGTCTCACTTACCGGACTGCTGCACAAAGTTTTGTGTGAGGTTAGGAATTGATGGCTGGGAGGAGTCAGAGGCCAGTCAGAGTATCTGTTGAACAGTCTCTAGGGCAGTGACTCTCAACCTTCCTAGTGCCGTGACCCTTTAGACCCTTAAATACGTTTCTCATGTTGTGGTGACTCCCTACAACCATAAAATTATTTGGTTGCTACTTCATAATTGTAATTTTGCTACTGTTACGAATTGTAATGTAAATATCTGATATGTGGCCCCTGTGGGGGTCATGACCCACAGGTTGACAGCCATTGTTCTAGGGGAAAAGGTTTAAAAGACTTTTTAAAAAATTTGTTATCATCATTTTATGTGTGCAAGTTATAAGAGAACTTTGAAGTTGATTCTCTTCCATTTCTTCCTGTGGGCTCCAAGACTTTGAACTCAGGCTGCCTGATTTTTGTGGCAAGAATCTTTACCCACTGATTCAAACTTCCCATCCTACTATATATATATATACATATATATATATGTATATATACATATATACACACACATATATATGTATATATACATATATATATTAGTAATTTATACATTTTGTTATATGTACTATATATCGAATGTCATTAAGATAATGCAAGAGATTTACACTCAAGAGAAAAAAATGAAAGATTTTATACACCTAGTGGAAAAGCAAAAAGCAGAATGTATTACAACTGCTCATGTCAGATAGTCTGTGAAATGTAATTAGCCATTAACCAGCTTGCTAGCTTGCCTCCCTCTCTTCCTTCTTCTCTCCCTTCTTTACTTCCTCCATTCCTTTCTCCCTCTCTCTCTTCCTCTCTCTTCCTCTCTCTCCCTCTCTCTCTTTCTCTCTCCCTCTCTCTTCTCTCTCTCTCTTTCTCTCTCCCTCTCTCTTCTCTCTCTCTCTCTCTCTCTCTCTCCTTTCCTATACAGATTTATCACAAGCAAGACTTTATTTCTTTCACTTTTTGGGGTGGAGGTGTTGTTTTTTTTATTCCTGGAATATCCTGTGTCTAAATTCTTCTCCTTTCAGTGCAGGGATCCCATCTGGTTTTGACTTGTGCAGACTCTGTGCATACTGCTGCAGTTTCCATGAATTCGTATGTGGCTCGACCCTGTTATGCCTAGAAGGTCTGTTTTCCTTTGTGTCTTCCATCCCTCTTGCTGACTCTTACAATATTTCTGCCACCTCTTCCACAAACTTCTCTGAGACCTGAAGGGAGAGGTTTGACGGAGCCATCCCATTTAAAACTGGGTGTTTCAAGGGTACCCACTCTTCACACTGTCCAGCTGTGGGGCTGTGTATTTTTTCCCATTTACTGCAAGAGGAAGCTCCTCTAACGATGAGCGAGCAAGACACTGATCTATGAGTATAGCAGAATATCATTAGGAGTATATGCTACATTTCTTTAGGAGAACAATAGTCTTTTTCTTTTTCCCTATGTCCATGACCTATCTAGTCCCAGGTTTTTGGTCACTCAAGCAGTGTCAAACATGGGTTCTATCTCATGGAGTAGGCCTTAAATCCAATCAGACAGAGATTGGTTACTCCCACAACTTTTGTGCCACTGTTGCACCAGTGTATCATGTAGGCAGGTCACCATTGTAGACCAAAGGGTTTGTAGCTTGCTGGTATTTACCTTCCTCCTGTGGTGGTGTGCAGAGTACCTTCTAGTACCATGAACAGTATTCAGTATGAGTGAAGGCTCTAGGTAGGAACCAGCTTGAATTCTTCATGCTTGATGAGATATGTAGGTGTTGTTGTCAGCGATGGGGCCTTACTATCAGTTAAACATGACCATTTCATACAGTGTAAACACTACGCAGGGTATGGGACAGAGCTATCTGATAGGCGTGGCTCCAGCAGAAAAGAGAGGGAACTGTTTTGAACAGGAAACTCGTGTAGGTACCAGCTGTCCAATGCTGGCCTTCCACTGCCCACTGCATAATGTCAGGAGGGAAAGAATCTTCTATCTGGTCTGATTGTGCTTTCTGAAAAAGCAGACATAGCTCGGGCAGTCACCAGCCTGCTGTCTAAGAACCATTTCTGACCGAGCAAGCAAAAACACCGAGTTTTGTGGGAGGGGATCCTTTCCTTCATGTTTCCCTGCACCGATGGCCTCTCCTGTTATGTACTAGCAGGACTACCAACTCACTGTCATAGATTCAGCTCAGGAAAATGAATGTGATTTGTTTTGCATCTTTTTAACAGTTCGACCCAAGACCTGAAACATGAGAAAGAGCCACCACATCCGTATGGGGAAACAGGCTCACTCAGAGAGAATAGCCACTTCAAAAGCATGGTGAGGAAGAGCTGGTCTGAGGAGCACTGTAGGCTACCGGAGCATGGCACATGTATAGGCTCCACATGTTGTTATTCTGTCTACATTTCTACTCTTCATCAACATTCTAGGGTATCTGTGTTAAAGTTGGATGTGCTTAAAGTGGACCACATGAATGTTCTGTATACTTACATTGATAAACATGCAGACTCTCAAGTGATGACGACAGTCAGGCAAGTCACCCGCCATCTCATAAGCTTTCTCTCCATTTTCTTCCTTTGTGGTAATGTCCCGTTTTTGCAAATTATCTGCATATTGTATAGCTTACCATGCTGTGTGATGTTTCTTGGATTTTGTTCATGTTACATAACTATAGCTTCGAACAGCATCACCATACACAACAGACTTTTCTTTTTAAGTGAAAAAGCAGCCTTCATATTGAAAGTATTTTGAAGAATATATTTAATTAGGACTCATCATCCAAAATAAAATATATAAGGAATTCACACAACTCAACAATGATGACAATAACAACCACAACAAAACGACACAATTGACAAAGTGTGTAAGAACTGAAGCAGACATTTCCGTAAGAAGACACAAACATGGTCTGTAGGGAGAGAGGTGCTCAGGGCAAGTCATCATGTATATTCAAGTCAAAAACCATGGCAAGTATATGGCATGGTGTAGATATGGAAGCTCCCAAGAAATCAAGAAAAGGGACTATGCATGGTGTTGCATAACTGTAACCATAGGACTTGGGAGGTGGAGGCAGGAAGACCAGGAGTTCAATGCCAGCTTCAGGTGAATGAGTTTGAGACCAGGCTGGGCTATATGAGACCTCATCTCAATAAACCAAACCAAACCAAACCACACCAGACCAAACCAAACCAAACCACCACAGTGGCCATGTAATGAGACCGGTGTTCTGAATCCTACACAGAGCTGCCATTTCTACATTCTAGACTGGAGTAAGACAAGCCAGCCTTGTAGGGATGGACAGTGTTCCCTGAGACCAGCAGAATCCCTAATAGGTGTGAGGTTACAGTATAGATCCATCTTCCCTAGGCTCTGGTTTTATCTGGTCCTTAGGCTGAGCACAGTCACCTCAGCTGCTGTAACCCTGGGCAACGGTCCAAACTCACATTCAAATTAATTCTTCTGTAGCCATGGGCTACATAAAATATCTTTGGAAAGAGAAGGTGGATTTGGAGGATCCAGTTGGCCGTTCTGGGAAAATTCTGTTGTCTGTTAGCCCCCTCAGACTTGCAGCTTTCCTCTAAATACGACTGACTCATTTTATTCATCAAAAGGACCTTGGAAAAGTAATTTTTTGATCTGTTAATGCTGTCCTAGGTTGGGAGTCACATGCTAATTTTACTTCTTTCCCCCAAAGTTACAAGACAGTGAAATCATTTATGGAATCTTTGGAATATTCCATACTACCAGAGCTATCTGTACTCACTCCTTCGTGCCTCGATTTGAGCACATAAAGATGAAGTCAGCAGAGATTTCAGAATATAGATATGCTCTTGACCAGCTCCTCTGCACACAAGCTCAAGGAATAAATGACATTGTGAGATTATTATCACCTTCAACATTAACCTTCTTCAAGGACAGAGAACAAGCCTTGTCTATTTCTACATTTCCTTAAGGTAGACGTTGCTGTCCCCCCTCCATTGGTCTTCCTTCCTTCCTTCCTTCCTTCCTTCCTTCCTTCCTTCCTTCCTCCCTCCCTCCCTCCCTCCCTCCCTCCCTCCCTCCCTCTCTCCCCTCCTCACTTTCCTTCCTTTTTTTTTCTTTTTCTTTCTGTCTTTGTTTTGAACTTTCTTCTCTCTAGGTAACAATGACACTGACATTGGAGGCGGAAGAGCCAACAACTCAAACATATCTCCTTGCCTAGTACAAGGTTCCACGGACACTGCATAGGTTTGAGGGCTTCATGTAACTTGAAGTGGGAACATCCCTGAGCTGTTTAGAAAAGCGCCAAAGCCCCAAGAAGACCATTTGGAAAGGTTTTGCCCTATGTCTACCTAAGGCAAGAATATGATAGGCCTGACAGTCACTAAATCTGCAACTGCTTCTCCCCCAGAGTCTCTTCCTTTCATTATCTTCCTCAGTTGTGAAGAATGTACCTCAGCCATCTTGTCCCCCAGGGTTTGTCTTCCTCAGGGTGTCACAGACCCCAGGGTCATACAACATCCCCGACACAGGCCACATGTCCTCTCTGGAAGGAAAACAGTCTCTCTTCAGACTCCTTTTATGTTAAACAGGTTCTTCTGCCTCTGGTTTCACCCAACTCAATGAAGAAAGCTCAGCGAGGATGCGGAAACTGGAAGACTGATGAAGACGGTCTTGTCAGAGCTGAGAAGGTTTAGGAGAGAGCTGCTCAACAATTCTAGGCAATTCCACTTTCTTCAGGGCAGAGTTTCAGAGCGCCTCTCCAGAAGGCTGCCTCCATCCCTGAAAGTCTCTGCGAACAGAGTGAAGAACCAAACTAAGCCAAGTCTCCTGTAACATGCCACTCTTCCCATTATAATGCATGGCCGCTTTTGTTTTGTTTTGAAATAATTGGTGATACTAAAAGCTTATTTCTGGTAACTAATGATATGTTTATAGCAACTTCTTTTTTTCCTTAGTTTTCAAAACTTATTTTCAAATGAAAAAAAAAACCCACAGATAATGAAATCTTACAATAAGGTATTAGTAAAAAAATCCTTAAAGTGTCCATGTTAAGTGTATTTTCAATGCAGACAAAATCCCAGTGTGGAGCTTTTGACAATTGACAGCTGCTGGGAGAGGGAGACTCGGTTTCCTGTAAGTGCAGCCCTGTTGTGGGCAGATCATGCTTCAGCGAAGACCACGCATCCAGGAAGACATGAACAACACAAAATGAACCTCATGGGTTTATATTTATTTATTTATTTATGTTTTTTTTTTTTTTTTTTTTGTTTTTTGAGACAAGGTTTCTCTGTGTATCCTTGGCTGTCCTGGACTCACTTTGTAGACCAGGCTGGCCTCGAACTCACAGAGATCCGCCTGCCTCTGCCTCCCAAGTGCTGGGATTAAAGGTGTGCGCCACCACTGCCCGGCTTATGGGTTTATTTTTAAAGGACACAAAGTTGGGTGTGTAGGAATGATTGAATCACTATTCCCATTTTAGTTTGGCTTCTTCTGTTATGCAAACTCCAGTCTGTGGTTTGCTAGTTGAAAACAAATGAAAATAAGGAGTTAAGTACTATTAAGTTCTCTCTCTTTCTCTCTCTCTCTCTCTCTCTCTCTCTCTCTCTCTCTCTCTCTCCCTCCCTTCCTCCCTCCAGAAAAGTATGTGATGGATAGGGATGCTTTTTTTTTAAAAAAAATATTATTTTTTAAAATTTATTGAGATTGTCATTTCCCATTCCTCCCTCCAAGCCCTCCCATTTACCTTTCCTTGCACTCTTTCAAATTCATGGTCTCTTCATTCATTGCTGTTACACATATATGTGTAATCTCTCTCTCTCTATCATCTATGTCTATATGTCTATGTGTCTATATCTACATCTATATCTATATTCATGTCTATCTATCTATCTATCTATCTATACATCTATCATCCATCTATCTATCATCTATCATCTATCTATCATCTATCATCTATCTATCTATCTATCTATCTATCTATCTATCTATCTATCTATCTATCTATCCATATATCTATCATCTATCCATCATCTATATATCTATCTATCTATCATACATCTATATATCTATCTATCATCTATCTATCA
>CAJQZJ010032083.1:4875616-4889678 GCA_907164525.1 Lophiomys imhausi
TATCATACATCTATATATCTATCTATCATCTATCTATCATCTATCATACATCTATCTATCTATCATCTATCTATCTCTCTATCTATCATCTCTCTAGATCTATTAATCTATCTATACCTATGCCTATATCTACATCTATGTCTGTATTCCTAAACACATAAGTACAACCTGCTTAGTCCGTATGATGTTACCTCTGTGCATGCTTTCAGATAAGCAGTTAGTGTGTTCTTCCCTGGGGAAGTCTATTTACCCCACTCTCCTTACTTGTCTATGGTTTTTGAGTAGGGTTAAGGGCTCCAAGGCTCTCTTTCTTCCACATTAGCACATCTGTTGTCCTTATGCTCACAGATAAATGTAGTCCTCACCTCTCATCAAGGATACGTCTCTTTGCAACACACAGAGACCATAACAGAAAACTACAACCAATCAAAATGCAGGTTTGTAGAGTTCAGTCCCAACTGATACATCTACAACACCACTCCTACACCTAAGGCTCAGGGATCATTGTGGAACAGAGGGATGAAAGATCGTAAGAATGAGAGAATCAGGGAGTTCAACCTGAGATCTTGTCTTCTAGGAATGTCAGAAGCTACACCCATAAAATCTCACCAACATGGCTGCTTAAACGTGAGCTGAACAAGGAAGCCTTGTTCTTATGTAGGCTGATGAGTACCTCAGAACTCATCCATTGGCTTGCCTAAATAATCATGTTTTTATTTATATAATAAAATATTGACTATTTTAGGTTCCATGCTTGAGTCTATACGATATGTAACGAAATAGATTCCCTAGGTATTACACTTCAAATGAGCTCGCACTTAGTTGAGCTTTCTGTCAGAGAACTTTTATACTGTTACAAAACAGAGAATACATAGTGCCATGTGTGTGACTGCACAGAGCTAGAGTGCATGACAATGCACGCTACAAGATAGGCAGCACATATGAAAATGGGATTGGGTAGGCTATCGACTATGCCACGAGAGCTTTTGTTTGCCCATTTGTTTGTTTTGGGACAGGTCTTTCTATGTATCCCATGCTGTCCTAGAACCCAAGATCCTTCAACTGCAGAGTTCTGGGATTAGAAGCATTCACCAACCTACTTGGCTAGATCACCATTTTTATTTCTTGTTCTTTTCTTCTTTTAGTTCACATGGTTGAATCTGTATATGATGCAACCGTCTAGCTATCTACCTCATGGGAGTGTTATGAAGAACAATGGAATTGTGTATGACTGGAAAATTTATAAGGAATACATGATATAGACGGTATGGCACCCCATAGGTTCATATATTTGATCCTCAGTTGGTGGAATTGCTTGGGAAGGATTGAGATGGGTGATTTGTTGAAGGAGGTGTGCCATTGGGAGCGACCCCTGAGGTTCCAAAAGACTCTTGTCATTCCCCAAGTATTCTCTCTGCCTCCTGCTTATGGATCCAGATGTGAGCGCCCAGCTGTTCTGCTGCCAGGTTTTTGCGCCATCATCATGGATGCTAACCCTCTGAAACAGTAAGCCCCCGAATAAACTCTTTCCTCTGTGAACTGTGTTGGCTGTGGTGTCTCATCACAGCAATAGAAAAATAACTAAAGAAGTGATGATTGAGAGGCTACAGAAGATGTAAACAGCATTGATTCAGAAAAAAAATGATGTATATGGAAGAATGAAGGGGACAGACAAGGTGACAAAGTTTGTATTCAGTTTCTTTTATTTATTACTGTTGATTTTTCTCTGTTAAAAATAGGAAGAAAATCTGAGACAAACGACATTATCAGCAAAATGGATCAAGACAATAAAAATAAGATTAAAAAAAAAAACAGACCAGCATACTCCCAGACAGAAGCCTGCACCCCTTTTATTCTCCCTGAGGACCTGACTTACCTCACACACTTCTCCTGGACCTCTGGGGTGAGAGGGGACCATGCCTTAGGCACACACAGTGACACACTCTTATCTCTTCTGGCGAACAGGGCACCTAGAGCAGTTCTAAGATATCAAGCCACGCTGAACTTTACTTCCTTAAATGATGATTTAGATCTTTAATATCATGTTATAAAAAGAGAGCAGGCAGGTGGTGAGGAGGAGAGAACTCAGATCAAAGGGTTCTAGGTCTTTCCTTTTCTCAGAACACATTGCCCAGCTCCAGATAGTTCTCTGCATATGGGAAGATGCATCATCACAATCAACTAAAAAGAGTGAGTTGAAATGTCATTGGCAATAAATACTCTGTTTAAATACAACATTTGGTTGCAGAAATTGTAGACATGCACCAAATGTGAATAAAGATGTAATGATCCCCTATTACCTCCCCATCTAGTGTCAACAATATGAGGAGTTTTGCTACTTTAAAGATATACAGTACATCTGGCTACACTTTTTAGCCTGTGGATGCTATGGGTCTTCACAGGTCACAGCGATGGCTAACTGGCCATCTCGTATTTCATGTTTGCCTCCCTCTCCTTTATTATTTTCTTCCTGGTAGTTTTTAAAAGAAACATGTAGAAATTTTATGCATTTTAAAATATTTTTTATCACATTTATTTATTTAGTGTATGTGTGCATGTGTGCAGGTCACGATGCACATGTGAAGGGTTGTCAGGAGATCATTTGTGGGGCTCAGTTCTCTCCTTCTACTGTATTGACTCTGGGGGTCAGACTCAGGTACTCAGGCTTGGTGGTAAGCACCTTTACCCGCTAAACCATCTTACCATCCCTGGCATTTATATTTGTAGTATAAATGATTCCGTATGATTACTATAGAGTAGGCCTAAGAATGTAAAGAAAGTTTAAGACTACTTTCTTACTATTGCAGAGATGCGTATACCACTTTTGAACTATAGGTTGAACATAGCAGAGGGAACGTGCCTAAGATGTATGTTGCTGTACAATGTGTGCTTGCTGCCACAGGTTGTTATGCCGGCTCTGATCACCAGGTCATTGCAGAATTGAGTGAAGCCACCAGCAGCAGAGATCTGCTTAGTAAAACGCAAACAGCTTCGCTCCAGAGTATGCAGGGCTGGCCGTGCCTGATTCTTCATTATATTTTTGTCCTTTTCCTTCCATTCTTGTCTGGGTGCCAGACACACATTAATTAAAGAGGAATTTGGCATTAACTGAGCACTTCTGTACCTGTGCAAGGGACAGGAGTCCCAAGGGGTTTCATTGATGTGATCTTGTTTGATTAAGTGGGTATTATTATCAGGCTTTAATTGTGAAGAAACCAACCTGAGAAGGAGTAACTACTGATCCCATTAGAAGTGGGTTCAGTGTCAGGATTTGAACCCACCTCTACCTGATTCCACTGCTCCTGACCCATGCTTCAGTCACATTTAGGGTGAATCACTATTTTCCTCTTTGTGCAAGGGTACTGATTAGGCTTTTTTTTTTTTAAAGTCCATATGAAGTTGTTCCACCTACATTTGCTCATGTGACCCTTGTTGCAGCGTGATGACATAACTCACTCTAGTCATCAATGTGAGTAGCAACAACTTATCTTCCAGGACCCAGCTGGGCTGCTGTCATTTCCAAAGAGAAATCTCTGAGCTCCAAGTTGGGGACATGTCCCCATGTTGAGTGGCCATACCTGCATTTGCATGACCACCCCCTTTTGACTCCTACAACTAAAATACCACCAGGGAGCAAATTCCAAGAGAGGAGAAACCATGTACCTGGCCCCCAGGTGCTCAGCAGACATCTGAGGGTGAAAGTAGTTTCTGAGGACAAGGGTGGCCACTGAGTGTTTCTGAGAGACACTGGCATTGTGATAGTGCATGATCGTCCCAGGAATGGAGTTGGACAAGTCCACCGCATTGTAGGAAGCCAGACAGGAACTCGAGTACAGTGGCTATTTACTGAGGAATGTGCCTCCTGGACACAGATCTGTTCTCTGGCTCAAACTTAAGTTCAGCTTCCTGTGTAGATACTGGGAAACGGAAGAGGGAGGGAACTGCTCACACTCCTGTTGCAGAAGAGATGGCTTCAGTCCTGCTTATTTGGGAAGGTGAGAAGCAAAGGTGTTTGTTTGTATATATACACGTGTGCGGGTGTGTGCATGTGTGTGTGCATGATGTTTGTGTGTGTGTGTGTGTGTATGTGTGTGTGCATGATGCTGGGGTGTGTGTGTGTGTGGTGAAGGTCACCTCCTTATTCTCTATGTATGACAGGACCATGGGAAAGGAACAGAAAAGAAGGGAAAGATGTGTCATGAAGAGACACATCTTCAGAGGCCACATGGGTAACATAAAAGTGTGAAGGGGTGAATAAAGTAAGGGAGAGGTGAGGACTTTAGCGCTCTGTCAGATCTATATTCAGCCTGAAGATATTAAAACAGTGTTGAAAAGAAAGCTACCTGGTGGACAAGACTCAGGCAAGCTCAAGGATGACCATGGAATTCAACTCTGTGATCCCTCAGGAGATGGAGGAGCAGGGCAGGAGAGATACAAGAATTTACATAACTTTGTGAGTCCCAGGCTATTGGGGAATCTTGGGAGATTCCTATCAGCCTTGTCACCTCTTAAACTCTTAAGTTCATAGAGGCACCTCCGAGGCTTGAGACAAGGGTGTGCAGGGTTCCATCCATACTGTGGTAGTGACTACACCATAGATTTTGGTTTTTCTTGGCCTGTGGTGAGAGGCTGGCCTCACTTGGGTAAGAGAGTATCTTCTCTCTGTTATCGTGGCCTCTGACACTGTTTCAGGACCAAAGGGGTTGAATTTTGGTTTAGTGAATTCTAAGATTATTGGAGTCTTCCTGAGGGTCCTGGGTGCGTCGACTCATGGCTATTACTCCTCTTTGTATTAATTTCTGATTTGGCTTCCAGGGTATGACAGGCCATCTGTCCCCATTATTTTTAATTAAGGTCTTCGCCATGGCTGTCTTCAAAGCCTGGGCAGGTGATGTCACAGTGCCTGAGGTCTGGGTCTGGGTCCCAGGTTAATGTCGCCCCACAAAGTGCACAAAAGTCATTTATTGGGCTGGACTTCCATTTTATGTTTAATTATCTTAAACGTTGCAAGCTCAGCTGTTCATGTGGCTGGGGAACATCAGATAGTGAGAATGCTGATGGAGTTTCCTTTAAATTCTGCCAGTGTGTGTGTGTGTGGGGGGGGGGTCCAAGGTCAGAGACCATCCAAACGAAGGGGCCCTGAAAGGGTCTGAACTGGGTAAAATGACCATCAGCCAGCACTTGCTTTTTCAAATGCATCCCGAGGCAGAGGACTAATTGAACTAACTGCCCAGAAGGTGGATATTTAGTGGGTGTGAAAAGAAGCCCTTACAGATGAACTCTCAGTATTGGTATTTAGCTCTACTATGCACGGGTGCTTGGGGAAGGTGGAAATAAACTCAGAAACCTATTCCATCCCAAGGAGGATGAACATGGCTTCCTGTAGTCAAATCTGGCCCGGAACACACCATTTTATGTTCTTTAAATATCTGTTCCCCACCGGTACTTCGAAGCAGCAGGAAGGATGAGGTCTTTGCCACGAAGGGAGTGCAGGAGGCTGCAGAGCTTCACGGAGCTTCACATGGTCGGTCCTTCTCCTGATACCTGGCGGCCTCCTGCTCACAGAGGCGGTCCACAGAGCTGCAGCCACCAACTCCCTGGTATTTGTCACTGCCACTTCACAAGCGCTCTGCATTGTTCAGGAAATCACATGTGTAAAGCAGACTGCTCGCACCCCACTTCGACAAGGGAGCCGCGTGGCGAGGGGGCTCCAAACTGAACCACGGGCTTATGTGTCCTATGATGGGCCCCAGCAAGAGTCATAAATAATCGTGACAAGTTCTTTTCTCTTCCTCATCCCAAGTGGCAGTCCTTGACTCTGCCTCTTGTCTCCTTTCCCCTCTGCCTCATAGACTAGACCTGCCAGGCTGTGGGATGATAGATGTTACCGGGCAGCAAATGACAGCTGGATTGGGTTTTCAGTTGGTGCTTTAGAGGGAATCAGATGTGCTGTATAAAGCAATAAAAAAAAAAAAGCACACTCATAAGGTGGATTAAAAATATCCAGCGCAGCGCAGTGCTAACCCACTTTGTTGTTTATACACGGTGAGTCGGAGGGATATGTTAATTTCTCGGACAGTGCTCTTGACAGCCACGGGGGGGGGGGGGGGGAGAAAGAAAGGAAAGGAAAATGAAAAGAGAACGAGGAATAAATAAAAACAATCGATCTTTTCCCAATTTTAGTTTCGTTTGTCTAACGAGCATACACACTTTCCATTTTGAGTGCTGTCTAAGAAGAGAGATGAACTCTGAGCACCATGGCATCTTGCTACGTTTTCCCCTTTCTTAGTCTTGAGTTTCAAACATAAAATTGGGAATTGGGGTTTTATGTAGGTATGTACGCCTCTGTTCATTTAATATTCTTTTTGCATTTTTTTCGTATAATCTTCCCACACCTACTCTATTGATCTCCGCTCTGTGTAATGAATGATCTGGTGTTCCAGCCTCGTTGGAAGTATCACGTAGGAGTCAACACAGCTGTTTCCTAAAGAAATACAACGTTCTCTGAGTGTGTGTCAAGCATTCTGGTTTGGCTATCTCGTGTATGGATGGATGCACAGAATTTCTACAATGTGATCCAGTGATCTGTTCTGCACCCCAGTACCCGGATGCAGCTAGCTGAGGCATCTCCCTTTGCCATCCTGGAAAGAGTTGCTGGGAAATTTAAGAGAGCTCAGTATATCAGATGGCAATGCCATTCCCCCTTGATTTTTCTGATGAATCACGTTAGGAAGGCTGTAGCTTTCACAGAGCTGCTTGTGGCAGGAGGTGGAGAGGTGGCACAAAATGTTTACTGAGAAAACATCTTTCAGGCTGGGTGCCAGGCAAAGGCTGGGGGTGGGGCAAGGAGACTGATGTGAGTTATGTCTCCATCATTCAAATCTGGGGACTATTCAATACGGGTAAGGTTACGTTTCTAGCTTATGGAGCTGAAGGGTATTCTTGAGCATTGTTTACGACTTCGGTGGCTGTAGCATTATTGCCACAGGACAATCTCCATGAGGAAAATCTATTTATCTGGAACTTTATCACCACTGGGTTCGGTGATTTTTTTCTTTCTTTAAATTTTTTTTTTTTTTTTTTTAGTAGACATAAATTGATGAGACATAAGATCCAAAGGGCAAGTTTGGATTTCCTGGCTCAAAATGTCATCTCACCTTGCTGGGTCGTACTAAATGAGTGGCTTACACCCTCTGTGCCTCGGCATTTTGAACTGGGAAGCCCAGGCCATAGATATTTCCAAGCAACGGGCTGTTTTCAGGGACAGAGAAAACGGGCAGGTGCTATTTACACTTTGAAATGTCCTGTGAGGCTTAGGTTTTGAACTCTTGCTGACCAGATGTTGATGCCATTTTGGGACATGATAGAATCTGGATGAGGTGAGATCTACTTAGCAGAAGCAGAATGCCCTGAGCGGGCCTTGCAAGGTCCTGCCCCCTCCCCCACCCTGCTTCCTGCTTATCTCTCCACTTTCTGGTCCATCATAGTGTGAGCACCCCTGCCAAGGCACCGGGCTACCTTGCCACGCCTTCCCTTCTGTGATGGACAGAAGCTGCTGAGGCCACGCCTTCGCCGCTGTGATGGACGGAACCCTCTGGGATCCTATGTTGTTTCTGGTAGGCATTCTGTCACAGTAACACCAAAGTAATCGATACAGTGGGTCTCTTGCAATTCCTCCTGATACATGCAGAGTAAATGACTTTATTATAATAACAATGTTTATGGCTCTGCACAGCCTGGTTGTTTAGTCATGAATGCTTTCAGGCTCTGAGTCCTTCCAGACTTGATGAGCTTAGGCTGAAGAGCGATGGAAAATCAGCGTAGAGACGAAGCTGTCTTTGAGGCTAGACACATGGCCACATTTTATGTCAGTTTGGAGGAGTCTCAGACAAATAATCTCCATAGAAGGGCAGATATTCTGTGGGATGATGACAATGCCCACCTAAGCGACTTCATCTCTTTTTCTTCCCTCCCTCCCTCCTTTTCTCCCTCTCTTCTTTATTTTCTCTTTCTCTTTTTTTTTCCCTATGGGGTCTCCTTTAGCGCAAGCTGCCTTTAACTGGCCATGTAGCTGCGGCTGCTCTTGAACTCGTAACTCTCCTTCCTCTACGTCCTGCATGCTGGGATCACGGGCATGCAACACAGTGCTCGGTTTATGCATTGCCGGAGATGGAGCTCAGGGCCTGAGCATCATAAGCCAGTGTTGGTTCTACCAGCTGCACTATGTCTGCAGCCCCAGCTCCACATCCTCCTCATTGGAAACCATGTTTCCTGAGATGCTTTCTGTGGATATGATTAGTCAGGTTCCTAGCTGCGCTCATCCTTTCTTGCTCCATTTTTCTCCTTGGTTCACCATCTTTCCACCTATCGTAGACATCCTTCAGTGGGAGGCATGTTATGTCAGTCCACTTTATTGAATCATTTGTCCCATGAAACATTAGTCATTCTTCCCAAGTCTGACACACTCCAGAATTTTTTTATTCTTTTCTGTTTTGTTTTTTAAAATGTTCTATGGTAGATCAGGGTCTGCAAACTCATTCTTTAAGAGACCAGAAATTGATGATTTGTCCCTTTGATGATATGTGATTCTTGTACGAAGACAGCAGCAGCAGAAAAATGCTGACCAATGGCATAGCCATGCCCCAGACCCCTTCCTCATGGGCACTGAAGTTAGAATTTTATATTATTTTTCTTGTGTTACACAGCACGATGCTTCCACCAATCATGTAAAAACACAGGCCAAATAAAGTAAGTAGGGGGTGGGACATTGCTCAGTGGTGCTTCGGGTGTGTCCAACCTTATGACGTGAAACACTATGCTTGAGTTAACACCCAAGTACTGCTCCTAAGAGTTAAAAAACTTCATAATGTTGGGGCCAGAGAGATGTTTCAGTTCTTAGGAGCTCTGGTTATTCCTCCAGAGGACCCAGGTTCAATCCCCAACACCCACATGGTGGTGGTGGCCCACAACCATCTGTAACTATTCCTTGGGGATCCAATGCCTTCTTTGGCCTCCAAGGGCACTAGGCACTCACGTAGTGCACAGACCTGCACCCTGGTAAACCTTTACTCATGTGATGTAATGACGTGATGGGGTTTGATGACAACAACAAACATTGTTTTCACAATCTCACAGTTGTCCCCGCCTTTTCATCCATGTGCCACTTTATTTGATTATAACAATGGTCATAAAAGATGGTCACTGAGTTAACAAACCCAGGAATCTCAGTAATTTCCACAAAGAACCCTGAAAATTGTTGGAGAAACAGCAACACTTAAAAAAAGGTTTATTTTTATTTCATAGGTATGTGTATGTGCACATATATATGGGTACCCTCAGAAGCCAGAAGAAGGCATCAGGTCCCCTGGAACTGGAGTTACAGGTGTGAGCTCCCTGATGTGGGTGCTGGGAACCAAACTTGGGTCCTCTGGAAGCACAGCAAGTACTCTTAGATGCTGAACCATTTCTTCAGGCCAGGAGGAGGATTTTAAGTGGGATGTGGGAAGGGTTCATGACTGTAGTTTGTCTGAAGAATCTGGTGGTTACATAGTGGTGTGTGTACATGCTCTCACATAGGGCTGACTTCAGAAAAGGCAGAGAAATATGATTGGGACCGTCTATTTACAGAGGCATGTGTATACTTCTGTGTAGTTACTTTTCTGTTGCTGCCATGACCAAGGCAATCTATAGAAAAAAAAAGACTTTATTTGGGCCATGGTTCCAGAAGAATAAGAAGACATGATGGAAGGGAGGTGTGGTGGCAAGCAGCAGGGGTGTGGCTGGAAGAGAGAGCTGAGAACTCATATCTTGAACCACAAGCATGAAGAAGAGAGAGGGAGGGAGACATGGAGAGAGGAGGAAGGGGAGGGGGAGGGGAGAGAGGGGAAGAGAGAGAGAGAGAGAGAGAGAGAGAGAGAGAGAGAGAGACAGAGACAGAGAACAGGAAACAGGGCAAGGTTATACTCAAATCCTATCCCCAGTGACATACTTCCTGAAGCAAGGTTGTACCCTCAAAGGTTCCATTACCTTCTCAAATAATGTTTCCAGCTGAGGACCAAGTGTCTAAATGTGGAACCCTCTGGAAGACATCTCTCACTCAACCATTTTATCCTCTAACAGTACTACTGAGAGTTACCAAGTACAAGTTACTTGACACGTCAGCAACGTCACTCTTCTAGCTCTAGCCCCACAACAGGCTTTTTCAAGTTAGAGAGCCAGAGTTCAAAGTGGCCTCCTAACAACAAGCCAGCATCCCCTTTCTATTTCCTAAAGGTTGGAGGATCCATTTTAGAGCCACTCAAAATGGAAAGTTCCACTAGGGATGGGGAGCTGTCCCAGTGGGCAAGTGCCTGCTGTGCAGACATGAGGACGTGGGTCTGAATCCTAGTACCCTGTGGAAGTCAAGCATGGCACCGTGCGCTTGTAATCCCAGCACTGGGGAAGGGGCAGAGACCTGTGGGTCCTGGGAGCTCACTAGGCAGACAGTTTAGCTGAAAAGAAAAACTTCCGGATCAATGAAGAGACTCAAAAACTTAAGATAGAGGGTGGTAGAGGATGACAGCCAGAACCCACCTCTGACTTCCATATGCATGTGCATGCACATGGGCATGCACACAGATACACAAACACACACACAGAGACACAGACGCACAGAGACACACAGACACACACAGACAGACACAGACACACAGACACACACAGACAGATACACACACAGACTCACATACACAGACACACACACAGATTCACACACAGACATACACACACAGAGAGACTCACACACACACACAGACACAGACGCACAGAGACACACAGACACACACAGACAGATACACACACAGACTCATACACAGACACACACACAGATTCACACACACAGACATACACACACAGAGAGACTTACACACACACAGACATACACACACAGACACATAAAGAAAGACAGACACACACACACACACACACACACACACACTTGGGTTCCTCAGCTTCTGCTTGGGATTTTCCTGCAGATCTGAAGAGGATCACAGACACTGTTGGAGTTGGACTCGGCCTCTAAAAGACCAAACATATAGCAAGCCCCTGCAAGGTTCTGTTTCCCCAACAGAACCTTCATGAAGATTATTCTGTTTCTCTTTAAAAAAACAACAAGAGTACTTCAACAGCTGTGAAAAGTCAAGTTACCAAAGGTCAACTGGGTGAAAATAAAAGAGGTGGGCTAGTTAATTCCAGTTGGAAACCTGAGAGCCTACCATTCTTTAGACGCTGTGAACACGGGAAGGAGAATGGAGGTGACCTCGGGTGGCGGCACTATTTTCAATTAAAGAAAGTTTTAGAGGAAGGCTTTGAAAGGCTGTGCTGCATATTAAAGTTCCTGTCTCCTGGTGGCTGGGGATTAGATGTTCCACACAGTACCTGGAAGTTTGTAAATATTAATGGAGGATTATTCTAATGAGTGTGTGCTTATTTTTTTGAAGTTTTGACTACGGGGCCAAGTTAAAACGATCACTCCCTTTTCTGGCATTTTGAAACAGAGATTTGGCCTGAAGTGTAGCCAACTTGTCAACTTAACAGTATGCCCAGGTGCACTGTGGGCTGAGTCCCTTTGTCACTCAGGGCTCTGACAGATCCTTCCTGGCAGCGACATGGAGTGCAGTCACTGGCTCTCCATCATTGTATTTCCTCCCAGTTGTGTCTTGTGATTCATCTGACTTTCCTTCACATCTGTACCATTGCATCTCTGCCCCCACCCCTGTCCCAGACCAGTCTCTTGAGACAGTAACACTAGCTTCTACATACGGGATCAGCAAGCTTTGGTCCACAGGCCTCTACCACCCCATTTCCTGTTTTCATTCTGACTCTTAGGTTTGAGTGCTAAAAATGCTCTTTGTGTTTTAAAAATCCTATTTTTTATTTGGCGGCATTATTCAAATAGGATACACTTAAGTGCTTTTTTTTTAAATGTGATAAATGGATTTTATTTACTACTAGTGGTTATTTCTTATATAAAATAATGGGTTTCATTACAGGATCTTTATATGTGTATTTATTATTACTTTGTCTTTGTTTTGTACATGCGTGTGCTTCTGTATGTGTACATGTGTATGCATACACATATGGAGGCCAGACATTAACCTCTGGGGTTGCCCCTCAGGAGCTGTGTGTGTGTGTATATTACACATAAATGATTCAGGGTCTTTCCTCACCTTGGGGTTCACCAATTAGACTACAGTGGCTTATCAGCAGGCTCTAGATATCTGCCAAGTGTCAGGATTACAAATGTCTTGGTTTTTTAATTTTATTTTATTTAAATGTGCATGATGGGGATCGAGCTCAGGTCTTCCTGTTTGCATGCCAAGCACTTTACTGACTGAGTCATCTCCTAGCTCTGATCTTTGCAATTTTTTAAATGGTAGAAAATGATCAAGATATTATAACATAAAAAGAACTTATGTCAAATTCAAGTCTCAGTGTCCTTGTGTGACACTTTATTGAGATATCTCTGTATCCACTCACTTATGAGTTCACTTAGCATTTCTGTGTTGAGCACTTGTGGGCGACTTGTTATTGAAAAGCCTAAAGTAAGTATGATATGTGAGGACCTACCTCATCTGAGGAGAAGGAGAGTACCAAGTAGAGGAACAAGAGGGAGGGAGGGAGGGAGGGAGGGGGGGAGGGAGGGAAGGAGAGAGAAAGGGAGGGGCCAAGAGGGGAGGAGGGAGAAATCTATGTTCTAGAAGTAAATAATACTTTTTTAAGAAAAGAGTTAATAAACTTAAAAATATAATAAAAATACTATATAAAATTTTCAAACTATAATTTACCTTACTGGCATGAAAGGAAAATGGCCTTAATTTCAGATTAGAATGTTAGACTGCAGGTGGCTACAGAGATTACACAAACTTGATAGCAGCTTAAAAGTTTTTTTTTGTTTTGTTTTTTTTTAGAGGTATAGGCTATTTTCATGGTTTGGCATTAAAAAGCAGGTAACAGGTTTAAAACACTGTAAATAAATTAAAGGTGACAGCTGCTCAACCTGGTTTTACAAACCTCCAAGAGTTGAAAAAACTTAGAGCTAAGGTAAAATAATACATAGTGTTAGCCCATGCCGTTACCTCCAGTAGAGACAGGAGGATCACTATAGAGTTAGTTGTCTTATAAATTCTAGAGTTACAAGAAACAGGGTGGTGATGGTGAACACCCTTAGTCCCATCATTGGGGAAGAATACACTCTTAATCCCAACACACTAGAGACAGAAACAGGCAGATCTCAGAGCTCAAGGCCACCTGATACAAAACAAGCTCTAAACAGAGAAAAACTTTGATCCAGGGGTGGAGGAGCACATCTTTAATCCCATCAGTTGGGGGGAACCACATGTCTTTGATCCCAAAACATAGAATGCAGAGACAGGCACATAGGATTTGGAAAGATTTAAGCTTAAAAACTACTTACAAAAGGCAGGCTGCAATTCAAACAAATTGTCCTTTGAGATCTCAAAATATATACACTAAAGGTTTGTTTAGCTCCAAAATATCAAAATAATTTCTTCTTTAATCCGGATTGAAAAGTAATACTTTATATATTGTCAAAAAAAAAACAAATTTGCTCCAGGAAAAATATTACCTGACCCCCCCCCCAAAAAAAAGGTAAATGTCCCAGAGTTAGGATTAGGGCAGGGCTCTGTTCTTATCTTTCCAGGAGATTTAAAGCATCCATTCAAGGAATCCAGGGACAACTGGACAATGGAAACCTCAGCAGAAAACAGATCAGACACCAAAGAAGACGAGTGGCCCAGATGATTCAGCCTTGCAGACTTCTTCAATAGCAATTTCCTCAAAAGTCTACAACCACAACAACTCAAAATCGTGAAGATCGTTCAGCTCCACAGACTACTCCAGCCAGATCTTCAGTAAAGCTCTGAAGATCAGCTTCTGTCTATGAACTTCTTAGGACATCTAAATAGCTGAGCACAAAAGGACTGAACATCAAATGATTCTATTAACATTTTTAACCATTTTTCCATTCTTATTTGGGCCCCAAACAGGTTTACTACGTCCCAAA
>CAJQZJ010032083.1:4903538-4941262 GCA_907164525.1 Lophiomys imhausi
TTTTTTATTTGAGAACATGTATCTATTTAGTCCAGAACTTCATCAGTCGGGCTCGCTTCCTATCCAGGAATCCCCCTGTCTCTACATCCTGTTTCACCATCCCTGGGTTGGTAAGTGTGCACCACTGTGTCAGGTTTTTAATGTGGGGATCAAATTCAGGTCCTCTGAGATGTAAGCCCCTCAGTGACTCATCTATCTCCTTAGCCCCATAAAACAACTGTGACCCAGAACGTCTAGACCACACACCATGCAAATGTGGTACAGAGCAATGGGCAATAACAGCAACCTGCACCTTCTCTCTCCTTTGAGAATTCCCTACATGGATGCTTAGTGCTTTCCCCTCAAACCAGATGCACAGCAAAGTGAAATGGAACAGAACGGCACTGATGAAATAAATCCTGCAGAATCAGGAGACTGAGCCCTCATCCCTGACACGCACTGAGGATGCTGCATGGGTGACCCTTTTACACAACTCCGTACTCTTGCCAGATAAGCCTGGGCAGGTGTGAGTGGACAGGTGGGGGCTACAGCCAAATGGAACACATGTCCCTTACTTGGGAGTGTTGCCTCCCTGTTCCTAGCTAGTTGCTGCTGGATCTGCCAGAGAACTCAGAAATCCAGACTCTCTGAGGAACCGCAGGTGATTGATGGGCCAGCCTGTGCTGGTTAAACCCACCTCATGTCCAGGAGGGTGGGACGTTTGCGCAAGTGGAACCCTGGGTGAGCTGCTCTCTGGAAACCCCATCCACATCTATGTCTTTATAATTTGAGGGAAGTCTCGTTTTTTTTTTTTTTTTGTGTGACTCTTTAGCCTATAATCTTGGGGAGAAAAAGTAATTTGTAAAACTCAAATAGATTTCGGCGTGAACTTAGCCGAAATTGACGCCTTCTATCATGAGTTAATATTAAACAGAGCTTGTCAGCGCCTAAACATTTGTCTTAGGAAGACCCACAGACTCCATTTTCTTCTGGGCTAAGTTGTAATCTTTGGCCTGATGGCTGCAGGATATAACACTGGATAAATCATGCTTTCTCCAACAGAAGGACGCCAGGGTGGTTGTATACAGATGGGGGGCAATGTGTCGACGGATGCCTGAGTTTTGGATGCGTCTACTGCAAACAGCAAAATGCCTCTGCAGTGAGCCTGTTTGATGGTTAAGCAGTAACCTCTCTAGACAGATTGATGCTGCTGGGCTCAATCAGGCTCTAAAGATTTCGGATGCTCACCATTAATGAACCATTTGCTTAATTGATGGAACACTAGAAAAGGGTTTAAGGAATTGGTTCAGAATCCTGGACAGACTGTCACTCCAGGGGACATCTTCAAGGGTAAGATGGTGAGATCTTGAAGGAGTGATATAGCATTCACTGCTTCCCAGCCTCGCCCCTCCACCCCTGTGTGATAGGAGTATTAATGCATGCCTAAGAAAAATAAAAGAGGAAAAAGAAAAACAGTTGGTTTTATAGTTCTTCAGTTCAGGCTCAGACTCTGAAGATGAAAGTCTCATTGGTACCCGGTGAGTACCTCCGAGTGTACCTCACTTTCTCTCTCCCGGCTTCCCTCTTGAGCGCCTGCATTTTATTAATAATGGAATACACTGGGCATTTTAGAAAAATGACTAACGACACTCTGGAAACATAGAAGTAAATAAGTCAGGCTTCAATATACGAGTGCATGGGCCAGATAGAAACCCCAGGGTAGCCATCTTTTAAGAGGTGGATGTACGGAGTTTAACCCCAGCCCGTTGCTGCAGTACTTAAAGTCTGGCAGCCCCACGAGTTATCACCCTGCTGTGCATGGGGCTTTCGATGAATTTGTAATTTGAAAAGTTAAATTAACCCCGAAGTATATTATTTGTTGTCTGTTTTCCCACTCAGGAAGGCGATCCTCATGCAAACAGAACTTCTCCCTCTGGCTGATGTGAAGATGAGCTGGGCATAGATACTTGTCCAGTTTACTGTGGCTGTTATTTCTCAGAGCACAGACAGTCAAAAATTTTTTTTATTTTTATTTTTTAAAGAGACACCACCACCACTATGCACAAACATTTTCCAAGAGATTTCTGGCGCTTCCTCCATGGTTTATGCAGTCCTGTGATGTTCTGCTGAACACATACTTGCTGCATTCACTGTTTGCCTTCCTACTAGAATGTAAGCTTCGTGAGGCTGGGGATTGTGATTGTGTTTTTAGTTCAGGACTCTTTCTCTGCACTGGCTACAGGATTCCTGGAACACAGAAGATACTCCATAAATGCTGGATGAAGAATACAGAAATATGAATTTATTTTGAAGAGAAAATGGCTTTGGAAATCTTTGCTGTCATGGGGACTCAGATATTGTTACTGCTGTGTGAAGAGGCTCATTTGTTTATTCAACAGGTTGTTATTGGGGACCTGCTTTGTGCCACACCCTGTTCTAAGCACCACAGTGATTACTAATGCACAATGCATTGGTGGCTCTCATTACCCTTTGTGTGTGTGTGTGTGTGTTGTGGATGTGCATGTGTGTGTGAAAGCGCACATGAATGTAGAGGTCAGCAGTTAATTTCAGGCATTGGTTTTCCTCATATACCATCCATCTTAGTTATTTCTTATTACAGCAGGTCTCTCACCTGCCTGGAGCTCACTGAACAGACCAGGCTGGCTGATGAGGCCCAGCAACCCTCTTCTCTGCTTCGCCAGTGCAGAGATTACAAGTAAGGGCCAGCCTCCGTGCTCATCTTTTGGAAACATGAGATCTGGAGATCAAACTCAGGTCGTTGTCCTTTTCAGGTGGACTGCTGACTAACTGAGCTAGCTCTCTGTTCCCTATAAGATCAATTTAATTAAGAGTCTATTTCTTTTTTTTTAAACATTTATTTATTTATTATGTATACAGTATTTGCGCTACATATGTGCCCGGGCACCAGATCTCAATGTAGATGGTTGCAAGCCACCATGTGGTTGCTGGGAATTGAACTCAGGACCTTTGGAAGAATAGCCAGTGCTCTTAACCTCTGAGCCATCTCTCCAGCCCAAGAGTCTATTTCTATTTTGAAGGAAAAGATATGGCGCCCCAAAGCTTAGGAGACTGAAATCCAACTCAGCTTTGTGGAGAATGAGATAGCTTTCCCTGAGGAGGCAACATTGAACCTGACACCTCAGGGCGTATTAGGGTTGGAGGGCACCTGAGGTTCATGGAAAGTCTCTGAAAATGGC
This sequence comes from Lophiomys imhausi, assembly GCA_907164525.1. Lineage (NCBI taxonomy): Eukaryota > Metazoa > Chordata > Mammalia > Rodentia > Muridae > Lophiomys > Lophiomys imhausi. The sequence goes on from CAJQZJ010032083.1 coordinate 4,906,736, forward strand.
CTGAGGGAGGAGCAGCTTAATGTCTGAAACATAGCATGCAGTGAGTGAAAACGATGCAGAGGGGGGAAGAGTGGGATTAGGGGAAAAATCTTAGGACCATATTTCTAGGCCAGTTTCAGTCTGACCTGAGAGAAATGAGATGAAATTACACTGAGCCAAGAGTGATCCATTGTATTTAAAAAAATTAATGAATAAGTGAGAAGTAAACACACATGCACAGACACACAAGGTACATAGACACAGACACATAGAAACACAGATATTCAGACAGACAGAAAGATACACACACACACACACACACACACACACACACATTTGTTTTTTTGTGACAGGGTCTCTGTATAGCCCTATATGTCCTAGAACTCACTATGTAGACCAGATTGGTCTCAAATTCACAGAGATCTGCCTGCCTCTGCCTCCTGACTGCTGGGATTAAAGGTGTGCACCACCACCATCTGGCTAAAATAAATATGATTTTAAATCATGAAAGGAGTCTACCATTGTCTTTGATTTTTTTAAGAAGGAGAGTACTAATTGGGAGTATTCAAGTAGCGTGAATTAAAAAAGAATAATGGCTGGGAGCAACAGGCCTTCCTCTAACTACATGAACAGGGATGGTTTGGTCAGTTCTAAAGTGATGTGAACCAGGGATGTTAAGAGATCAACTGGTTTTGTTGTTTGTCATGTATGTCCCCCTTTGTTGGGGCAGAATGGACACTACTATCAACTCCAGAGGTGATTTGGTTAGTATATTCTTCATTTGTACACAAGCAGACCACAAGTACCTTTTAAGTGTCGTGCCTCAGTTGCCAGGGCTAGAGGTAAATATAAAAGTATTCTACAGGGGCGCCAGCATTGGTGGCTAGCGAGTGTTTGATGGCTGGCTGGTTGATGGATACAGGATCTCCAGTGAGGAGTGGATACACAAATCAGAGATGAAAGAAGAAATGCTGCTGTGGGAGCTGCCACCTTCCACATAAAGGGATAGAAGATGAGAGAAGATTCCAGTGTAGGGGTAACACATGGCTCTGGAAGCCTAAGAAGCAATCTGAGATTGCTGAGATTCCTGTACAAAGATCACCAAGTAGAGCTGCTCACATATGGTCACTTTGCAATCCTAAGAGGACTGCACCTCTTACTCAATTTAAATATACTTAAAATTGTTCTTCTAAGATATAAGACCCATGAAGGTTTGGCTTATTAAGCCTTTATTTATTCATAATGTACATTTAAAAAATAAACACATGCAGATGGCTGATGCAACATTCATATTTATTTTCCTCTTTACAAATATTTATTATTATTATTATCATAATATCTATGTGTATATGGTATATGTGTGGGATTAACACATATGTACAGACATCAGAGGACAACTTACAGTGGTAAATTCTCTTTCCGCTGTCTGGGATCCTGGGACCAAACTTATGTCTTCAGGTTTGCATGGCAGGAACTTGCTGCATGAAGCCATCTTGCCACTCCCTAATTTACTCTTTTTAACTGAACCCCAGTGTGTTGGGCTACCCACTTTTCCCACACACCCGTGAGCATTGAGGAAAGCTGATTGAAGAACCTGAGCCTTCTTAACCAGGTAGTTTAACCTTGCTCCCTCCGAGGGTGGGGAGGAGTCCACGTGATCCAGTTCTGGACAAGGAGAAAAAAGAAGAGGAGATTTCTGAGAAACATTTTCTCATGCTTGCAAAGATGCCAGAAGACATTTGTGCATACATGGAGCTGTACGTCCAAACTCACCACCATGAGAGGGGTCAGCTGCAGGTGGTGCTCGTATGTGAACAATGGCAGGGTGGCCAGGCTTGGTGATTGCTGCTCACACTACGAACAGTCCAGGAGGACCATCAGTTTGAGGTCAGCCTCAGTTCCAGATCAAGTTCAAGGTCTATCTTGACAATTTAGTGAGAACTTGTCCAATTATTCTTTTTAAGTAAAAGAGAACTGGGGATATAGCTCTGTAGGTAGAGAGCTTGGTTATCATGCATGAGGATAGACTAAATCTTCAGCAACACACACACACACACACACACACACACACACACACACACACGAGGATAGACACATGGAGAGAATTTTGACATGTGCGATGTACGATGGTTTATCTTCACTGGCAACTAGACTGGATTTAGAATCACCTAGGAGACTCACCTCTGGGCATGCCTGGGAATGTGTTTCTGCAGAAGTTTTATTGAGGAGAGCTTACCACCCTCTATGTGCTGGAGTCTCAGAACAAACAGGAGGAAGTGAGCTGGGTGCCATTATTTATCTCCTCATACTTCCTGACTTTGGATGTGATGTGATCAGCCACCACACGCTCCTGTGGCCACCCCTTTTAAACTGCCAGCTAGGGTAATTCCTTCCACCTCAGGCTGTTCTTGTCAAGTGTTGGATCACAGCAACAAGAAGAGCAATGGATGCAAAGCAGAGGAATAGCCTACCCATTCCAAACAGCAGCTGGGGATGGCTCTAGCCCTGGACCCATTGATAGAGGAAGGAGTGATGAAAAGCCAGCTAGTTAACATCTCCACAGGAGGGGACACAAGGATATCACATGACTATTTCCAAGCCAAGAGAGAAGACAAGTCCCCACCTATATTTATTGATGAAATTACAAATACAACAATAATAACAGTACAAAGTGTGCAATATAGGTATAGTTAAGAGAATGGCATTCTTTTAAATATTTTGCTCTTCAGGATGCATGCATGTATGGTGTGAGTATATGTTTCTCTCTCTCTCTCTCTCTCTCTCTCTCTCTCTCTCTCTCTCTCTGTGTGTGTGTGTGTGTGTGTGTGTGTGTGTGTGTGTGCCAGAGGTCCACATGGCTCTTCTTCCTCTATTCTTTTATTACCTTGTTTTTTGAGACAGAATCTCCTGGACCAAGAGCTCACAGGTACAGCTGGATTGGTTGGCCAGTAGGTCCAATGAATCCCCTTGTTTCCACCTCTCCAGTGCTGGGGTTATAGATAATCACCACTGGGCCTGGCTTTTATATGGGTGCTGGGGATCCAGACTCAGGCCCTCACCCTTGTGTGACAGACATTTTCCCCACTGGGCTATCTCCTCAACTTTTTTAGTGTTCCATGGTACTAATGTCTTGCACTGTCTCATCTGTTAGAATTTCTCTTTGTTGGTAAACTATCTGCAATCAGGTAACAGATCAGCTGTGGGACTAACGTCTCCAGGACTTATTTTAAATTAACTGTAATTTCAAGGTTTTAGTGGTTGAAAATTATTATCCCTAAGTAATCTCCAATATGTGCATCTGTGTCCATCCTAGTCCATCCACAAGGAATGTTAAACATTTCTCTATGAATTGCCCCTCATTGCCTCACATCTTGAAAAGGCAATTGGCCAACTTCAGGAGTCATTCATTAGTTACTTTTCATGTAGATTCCACAGATTTTATATGCAGGAACTCATTTAATTTCCAAAAAAAAACCCATCAGGTAGACAGGATCCTACCTGCCTTTTGGGAACTGAGGGAACTGTGCCCCGGAACACCACATAACTCCCTGCTAACGTGAGCTTCTGTCCCTTTACGTCAGTTCCGGTGTTTGCCTGCGCTTGCAAACAAATGAATGGTGCCCACAAACCTGTCTCTGAGTCTAGTTTCTTATATTAGCTGACACATGGACGTGTGTGTGTGTGTGTGTAGGTGCCAGATATGGAAACAAATGATGTTTAAAAACAAAACCCAACCACCATTACATTTCTTTATGGCTATGGAGCATCTGGAGCAATTTAAGAAGTTAGAAGAGCAGTAGAATGCTTTACAACATGATGTGCCCCAGGATTGCCATCCGAGTGGGAACGGGCTCGTTGAATGACGACTCCAAGTGTTTCTCTTTGGGTTTGCTTTTTCTAGATCTCCACAGTATGATGCAGCAAAGCTGCAGCTTTATTTATTTAGTTTAATTTTTCTTCTTTCATTCTAGCATTCCAGGGAATAAAGTAACACTCCAAATGATAACACACATTAAGACACGGGGGGAAATCAGACCCATTGTAGGGCAGAACAAAAATAAAAACAGGAGTCATAAAAAAGTTAAGAAATAAAAAGATTGTAAATAAACTCGTGTAATTGTGTGCTACTAAAAGAAAGGCACCCAAGTGGTTCAGTGATGACAGCACCAACTCCATTGATGACCACGGAGTCCCTCTTGGTCTTTTCCTCACAGGAGTGAGGGGGGCACAGAGGGAAAACATGTCTTTGCGACCCATCTAAATATGAGCCAAGATGCCACTGAGCCCAACTGTAGGCGATTTTAACTTATCATCTGTCCCTTCTTCTGAAGGATTAAGCAAAGGGAGAAGTACGAAAAGAAGTGCTCAGGATGCCTTTCTAACCAGACAGCCCAGCTGTTTGTCCCATCCAAAATGAACTCAGAAAATGGATGCTTCTATAATTAATTGAATTTAAGGATAAATATTAGTAGATACTTTTGTTGCCCTTTGAAGCTGTGTAGCTGCCATGAATATTTCTGTTGTTTCCAATTACACTGTTACACAGAAAAGCATTTGATAGGAGGCCGGAGAGGTGGCTCTGTGCATGGAAGGGCTTGCTGGCAGCTTAGTGACCTGCGTTCCATCACTGGAATCCACGTGAGAAAGCTGCATGTGGAAGCAACCATTGGTAAGCTTAGCCCTCTTTTGGCCAGATGGAAAGTGGAGACAGAATTATCTGGAAGCTAGCAGGCCAGTTAGCCTAGAGTGGGCATTGCAGTGGCAGAAATAATAAGAGACACCCAGCTCCTAGATGGAAGGAGGGAGTTGACTCTCAAAAGTTGCCCCCCCCTTCCTCTCTTCTTCCTTCCCTTCCCCTCCCCTGTCCTCTCCTCCCCTCTCTTCCCCTCCCCTCTCCTGTCCTCTTCTCCTCCTTTCTCCTCTCTCTTTTTCCTCCTCTCTCATCTTCTCTCCCCCTCCCTCCCCATGTCCCTATCCATCCCCTCCTCCTCTGCTCTCTCCTTTCCTCTCCTCTCCTTTTGGATTTTGACTGGGGACCCAGTGTATAGTGCAAGCTGGCCCTGGACTCTCCTCCCTCCTGTGGCTACAGGCTCCCACCAGCACACCTGGTGTTTACCTGGTGGATGATAAAGTGAAAGCATTCTCTCTTTGCTTACCCAGAGCCTGAAGTGCTGACCACCTTCCTGCTAGATCCCCGAGCCATTGGTTCATGAAACAGACTCTGTGCCAGTCTGCTTTCTGTTACTGTAACAAATACCTGAAATGATCAACTTATAGGCAGGCGAGCCTAGCCTATAAAAGGAAGCTACTTGAGAATAATTCAGTAAGTGGTATTCCTTCATGGTTTCTACTCCACTTCCTGTGGGGAGTTCCTGTCCTGACTTCCCTCAGTGACCTGAGAGTTGTAAGATAAAATAAACCCTTTCCTCCCCAAGTTGCTTTAGGTCATGGTGTTGACATTCTCAGCTAACTTGTAAGATGTTTTTATCTGGCCTCCTGCTTTCTGAGAAGGGAGAGACATAAACACTAGGAGCGCTGACCTTTAAAATTAAATTTCCCATATTTCGAAAGCCATACACATGTCTGTTTGGGAAGTTTGGGAAATAGAAAGAAAGTGGAAAAAAATCCTGCATCATCTCACTTCAGTAATGTGTCACCTCAATATCTGTGTAAACAAGCAAACCTGGGAGATACTTAACATGCTTATCAAGACAAAAGGACTTTAAAACCACAATACCCATCGGCATACACCCATTAAGCTAGCCTGCCCAATAAGGACATGGAAAATGTAGGAAAGGGAAATTTTCTCAGAAATTCCCACCATTGGAAGAACCATTGCCTGAGTCTGGGTCTTCCTTTAGTATAACCCTTTCCAAATTTATTCATTCCCATGCAAGTCTCGCAACTCCACGCTTCTCTGCAGCCAAATAAAATTCTACCATGTATATGAACCACAGTTTTATTATCTGTCCATTTCTTGAGGGACACCTAGGCTGACTCCATTTCCTTGTACCACAAATAGAGTGGCAATGAACATGGATGGACAAGCATCTCTGTGGCGGGAAGCACAGCCCTTTGGGTGTGTTCTCAAGAACCTTCCAGACAGGATGCCTCCAGTACAGGAAATGGCCCCTAGAGTTAACAAACGAGACTATGTAAAATTAACAAGTTTCTACACAACAGAGAAAACTGTCAACAGATAAAACAGTCTACTGAATAGTAGGAATTATTCTTTTACTTAAAAAATTCATTGTGTGTACTCACTGAACATGGTACTGTGTTACATAGGATTTTCATACGAATGTCACTGTGTGTCTAGTAGTTTTTCTTCGTGTCCTCAACACATGTTATTCTCTCACATCCTTGGCACTTCTAATTCCATTGAAACTCTCTCAGTAGTAGACATTTATAATATTTACAGGATTTTTCTTAATTGCAAATTAAGTTTTCAGAGCTTGCTGTGTATCTATTGAAGATTTACTGTTAGTCTGGCACCAAAAAAAAAAAATAGTGTCATCTTCAGGCAAAGAGTAAGGTGTCTTCATTGAGTAACTGAGGATCTGAGACACAAATAGAAGTCAAACAAAACAAGGCTCTCAGAACTGGGAATTGAAACCAAGAACTAGCAGAAAATGAAATTAGATCCCATCCTGTGAAAGACCAGCACAAAGTGAACCAAGGAGGCTGGCCGGCCACAGAGCCACACTGCAAACTTGCCCCTACACCCAGATTATTTTTGTTGTGGGTTCTAGGGATGAAACTCAGTTCTCTGCTTGCTTACTGACATCTCTCCAGCCATGTTGCGGGGCGGCATGTTAGCTGATGCATCCTCTTAGCAAGGTGAACCCCTTGTTACATCTGAAAGAGGAGCAGACTTTTAAATCCCCTTCTCTCATCTCCCAACACAAAATCAGGGGAGTTGACCTTTCTAAAATTAAACTTCCCACACTGAGACATTTTTCAGATACAGCACCTGGGTGGAGGGATGTTTAGCTGCAAATATTTCCTCTGTATGAAAAATGAGAGTACATTTTTCTGTTTCTGTCTTTTTGCTGTTTAGTTTCTGTTTGCTACCAGAGGTATCTGGAAACCACACGAAAGTTGTTATCAGAAATTGGCTTCATGTCAATCGTCCTGGTTTGAGCTCGAATCTTATTAAGAGCTAAGCAGGGCCCACTCAACAAGGGCCTTGAAAACCATACATCTTGTCCTCATTTTCTGCCATTCTTGTTCACCCGTCCATCTCAGAATTACCATAATTCTGAGCAGAATTACAGTTACACTAAGCTTACCAAGTGTCTATGCTATCTGTGTCTCTGTTTATCAATGTACACTCCTTCCAGAATAATATAAAAGAAATATTAAAGGAAGAAAAGAAGGAGTCTGAGAGAAGTTTGACTTGTTAAGAAATCCCTTTCACTCCATGGGGCTCTACAAGGACCCTGGGACATAAATACATTCTTGAACTGCAGGAGTTATTCCTAGTCTTGTGAATTCTAATAATTCTCTGAAGTCTAATATGGATCCCAAACATACTAATAGGATTAGAAATAACATCTCCCCCCCCAAAAAAAAACCCCACAGAACAGAACAGGGCCTGCAATAATGACTTTCTCTCTGAAATGCTGAAGGTACACCATATTTACCTGGAAACGTGTATGTAAAGTTAAAACTATCCAGAAGACATCCATCTATTTTTTTTTTTGAAAAGCTCATTCTCAGTTGAAATTCCACTCTCAAAGTTTGTACTGCCAGCTCCCAATTCCTCGCCTCACCTCTCTCCCGGTTCCCTCTATTGCCTTCCCTTTATGAGCTTTTTTTTTTTTTTGGCTATGTACCTTGATTTATGGTCATTTGTGTGATGGCACTGCTTTGCTGTATGGGAGTTTATGTCATCCTGGTCTTGTCATAAACGACTACCATAAAGCGAGGTAAAATATCATAAAACATAAGTAAGTCCCTGATACTCAAGGTTCTTCTGCCTCAGCCCTGACAGGTACCAACCGCAGAAGAACAGATTCAGCCTTTTGAAGGGAGAAGCATCTGACACTAAAATTTTTAAAAGTTAAAACCACTAAAGTCTTTCTGTGTGCTAGTCACTGAGTAGAGCTTATTGTATACATGATGTGCAGGATCCTTGTTACTTCTCTAAACAGAAAAACTGTGACCAGCAAATTTGTGCAGATGGGAAACCAAGGCGTGGGGAATCTCAAGACAGCCATTGCATGGGGCTTTGGTACAGTCCTCACTGTCCCTGGGGTTCTGTGTTCTTACCTACCAAGTGTGGCACAGGCTGAATTCCATCATTTACAAATAAGAGGTGGAGCTGGTGACAAAGTGTACTTTAGCATTAGTGGGCTGTTGTATTATACATTCCCAGAGAGAGGAGAACAAATGTCTACTCCTCCCAGATGAGGAACTTACTATAGACCAAAGTATGGATACCACCAAAACCCAACTTGCTGAACCAAAGACGGTTTTGTTGTTGGTTTTTTTTTTTTTGTCTTGGGATTATTTACAGAAATATAGGTGAAGGGCTACTTATAGGAACAGAAATATCTTAAACACAGCTGCATCACCAAAGCATGTGTTCAATGAAAACCTGGAAACACGGATCACATTGCCCAGCCTACAGGCAGCTTGACAGATTAGAGTGTCTCTTCCAGGTAGCTCTGCTGTTCTAAGTCTCTCATTATTTCCTCCTGCTTATTAAATTTGGGAAGTGTGATAACTAGTGTATCTGGTTGGTTTCAGGGACTTCCTGAAGCCACTGAATTGTTTGCTATGAGAGTTTTAATAAGCCTTCCATTAGAACATCCTGACTTTTAGTCAGATTCCCAGCAGGATGGAGTGTATTAATTTAGGAAGTTGCTAGCACTCAGCTTCCAGGGTTCGTGTCTTCTTGTCATCTCCATTACTCTCCTGATCCTTTAGCTCATCATTTCCTTCCTTCCACCCACCCTGGAGCACTCTCATTCCTGTGCACATATGCTGTGATATCACCCTGCCGTCTAGTCCCGACTTTGTGTGCCAATCAGTCCATTCCAGTTTCACTTCTGCTACCACGATAAAATGTCCTGACAAAAAACAGCTTAGAGGAGAAAGGGCTTTTCTTTGCCTCACAGTTCCAGGTTACAGTGTATTGTACAAGGGAAGCAAGGCAGCAAGAGCTCGGAGTAGCCAGTCACATCGCATCCACAGCCAAGAACAGAGAGAATTGAGTGTATGTGTGCCCAATTGCTTGCTTGTGCCCAGCTTTGTTTCCCTAGTCTTACACAGTTCAGGACCCCCTGCCTTGGGAATGGGGCCGCCCATGGTGGGCTGAGTCTTCCTGTATCAGTAAATTAGGTAAGACAATTTCTCCACAGAAAGGGCCACAGTCCAACTCGACGCACACAATCCTTCCTTAAGACTCTCTTTCCAGGGGACTCTAGGCTGTGTCAAATTGGCAGTCAAGGTGAGTACTCACCCCATGCCCTTACCTATTCCCCAGCTCACCCCTGACTCTGTCCTTGGGTGTCGCAATCCTGCTTGCACCATCTCATGCCAGGGGTCCTCTCCTTCCCAGCTGGCAGCCCTGGCCTTGTGCTTCTTCCATGCATGTCTGTCCTTTCTGAAGAGGACATTTATCTTAGTCGCCACTCTGCTGCTGTGAAGAGATACCATGGCCAAGGCAACTTTTATGAAGGAAAGCATTTAATTGGAGGCTTGCTTAAAAGTTTCAGAGGCTTGGTCTGTTTTCGTCATGACCGGAAGCACAGCACAAGCTTGGTGCTGGAACAGTAGCTGAGAGGTATATCCCTATCAAAAAACAGATATAGATAGATAGATAGATAGATAGATAGATAGATAGATAGACAGACAGATAGATAGATGGATCGATATATAGGTAGATAGATAGATAGTTGGATAGATATATAGGTAGATAGATAGTTGGATAGATATATAGGTAGATAGATAGATAGATAATAGATAATAGATAGATAGATAATAGATAGATAATAGATAGATAGATAGATAATAGATAGATAGATAGATAGATAGATGGATGGATAGATAGATAGATAGATGGATGGATGGATAGATGATAGATAGATAGATAGATAGATAGATAGATAGATAGACAGACAGATAGTGTCTGGACCTGGCATGGGGCCCACCCAGAGTGACATACTTCCTCCACAAGGCCACATCTACTCTAACAAAGCCATACCTCCTAATCTCTCTAATCCTCACACAGCTCACTTCCTGGTGACTAAGCAGTCAAATATATGAACCAGTCTTTTTTTTTTAATGTTTATTTATTACTTCAAGTTACATCTCCATCACAGTGCCCTCTTTCCACCCCTACCGGTCCCACCCTACCACCCTGTCTCCCCTCTCCCAACTATCCTACTCCTCCAGAGTGGGGTGCCCCTACATATCAGCCTTCCCCCCCAGTTCAGCAGTCATATGAGGGCTAAGAGCTTCATGAGGGCCATTTTTATTCAAGCCACTGCAGCACTCATTCTCCTGAAGGTGGCTTTTGTCACCTCTCTCCAGCTGTTGGAGAGTCCTATATTTACAGACACTCTCGTCCATGTCTCCTGCATGTTTAAGAGTCAGAAGAAGCATTCAGAAAACTTCAGCTGGTGCTGGGAGTGAGTGAAATAAACCTGTGAATCATGTCACCAGCTTTATCTCATACTTTCTGTCTCTTGCCCTCCTAATTTCTGCATCTTTGACCCTTGGCCACCAATTACGGCAATCAGATTATTACCATGGACACAGACCAAAGAAACATTTCCACCCAGGTCTATCCAGTGAATTTTTGAGTAGTTCAGGAGCAGGAGTGACAGGAAAGCAGCTACTCCACCAGAAAGCCTACCCCAGAGCGGCCAGGGACTCACGAAAGCTCCCAGTAGTTCCCCGCCAGATTGTTGGCATTTCACCCAACAGATTCTGTCTTTCTCCCAGCGATTTTCAGTGTTATGGAGCCCTGGACTCCGGTCAATTTCATTAGCTCCATCAGGTTCCTGAGTCTTAGGAGCATCCCTCTCCATCCTCCATAAGGGAATGTTTCAATTTGGGCAGAATAGCTATACAACAGGCTGGAATATTTTCTGTGCAGAGCGCTTTTCATACCCACGTGTTTTTTTTTCCTGTCTGTTCCCTGGTCCCAACTCCTCACTCACACTAGCCCCTGTCTTTGTCTATCTCTTCATTCTTTATTTTCATACCACTATCACGGTGATGCTTTCCTTCTGAGCTTGGGTCACACCACGGAAGGCTCTGTTTCCTAGGAGGTGGTGAACTAGCTCCATGGGGACAGGACCAAACCTGTCAGGTCTACAGATGCATTCCTGGTAATGGGCACAGGGCCCATTTGGCCAAAAGATGCTAAACTTGTTGTCAGGGCCTGGGAGGACAGAGGTAGATCATCTTTCATCCCACATGTTAGGGCATGCACATGCTGTCTGTTGGCCTGACAGGGCTGTTAATTTAGCATGCCATGGCTGACTGAATTATAGCCACCGTCAGAAAACCTTGGCTCACAAGACTGACAGTGAGCTGTACTCACTTGCACGACTGACGGTGGAGGGGTTATGAAAAGGAGTAATGGCCTCAAGTCAAATTAGGACAGCGGCACCTGGGCTCATTAAGGGACATGGTTGAGCTTTTTGATTATAAAAAGAAACAGGAAGAATAGGAACTTGGAGGAAACAAAATCAGTACGTTTCTATTTTTGCCCTTACATCTACGGTTTTTTTCCAAAAATCTTTCTTGGTTTCCTCTATCACATCCACAGTGAAGTGTAAATTATAGTTTGCAATATAAATGGCCATTTCCAGCAAATTTTAGTGAGGAACAAAATTTTTATCTGAGACTGAAATTTGGCATTCTTTCACCTTTTCATGCTGGGAACAATTTTTTTTTTTTTGTCTTTACAAAATGTGATGAGATGTAAATCCAGTTGCTGTTATCTCTAGCCAAACCTACACCCAGCTGAAAAAAATGGACTGGGAAAATGGGAATGTCTCTGAGGCAAGGCTGGCCCTTGCCATCCTAATGTGTAGCAAGTGCCTTATGCCAGGTGGAACCAAACCAGGACTCTATAAACATGAAATACCATTTTAAATGGTGGTCACTTCTAATCCCTTCCTCTCCTTGACAATTTCTTTTTGCCCTGGCACCTCTAGCTAACATCACTGCCATTCATGGGGAAGCCTGGTACACCCTGCTGCTGAGATGGGGCTGAACTCTGTTTAGAGGACTGGCAACTTGAAGAGCTATGGAGGTCTTCAGAGGGGTGTCATGGATGGTTGGCTCAGGCTGCTCCTGTACAGTTTGGGTCAGGGTTTGTTGTTGTTGTTATTGTTTTGTTTCTGTAGAACTTAGGGTCAAGTCCTTGGGCTCACACTTGAGTGTGGCATGTGCTCTAATCAAACGCCATCTCCTAACATTGCCAAAGTTTTTTGGGGGGGTTAAAATTACCACCTGGTGGAGAACTGCTAATAGTTATTTGAGCCAACTGAGGGCCTCAAGGCTGCTGATGCTTTGTAGTCTTGAGTGGATAGTCTAACATTTGAGGTGGCCAGTGTCCAGTATGTACCACTTATATTCCATATGTGTTTGATGGCTAGGAGATTGAATAATTCTGCTAAGGTGGAGGCTGGAGAAATTACCCTAAAAGAGTTATTATAGATTCAATGCAAAAATGTCCCTTCTAGGTCACATATTTGAACATCTGATCTTCAGCTGGGAACCTTTAGGAGGTGGGGCTGGATTGAAGGAAGTAGATTGGTGAGAGTGGGACTGGTGGTGGGTGTTTATGGTCCAACTCCACTTCTGGCATGAGGTCTCTATTTCCTGGTCCACAGTAATGAGGTAAGAAGCTGTGATGGAAACACTCACTGCCACCCAGAGTCACTCCCACCAAGGCTAAGCCTTTCTTGCCATGGACACAGGGGACTGTGTTCATTCAGACTGTAAGCCACTGTAAACTTTTCCTCCTGTAGCTTGTTTCTGTCATGTATTCAGTCACAGTAACAATAAACAAGTCTAACAATGGGGTGATGTCAGAGCTAGAGCGGGAGGAGCTGGGAGCTCAGGCATTGCAGGTAAAGAGGCAGGGGTGAGCACAGACCAGAGGGACTGAGTAGGACTCTCTCAGGGACACAGATCATCTTATCCTCTATGTATTCTTAGGTCATGAGAAGCATTCAGAAATGGTGAGCAAACTTGAGAGAGCAGATTGAGGGTGAGTTATGGAGATACTCTTCCATCACCCTAGCTGATACCGATTATATTTAATAAGCACAGTGGGACTTGAGAGATGGCTGAGAGGTTAAGACCACATACAGCTCTTAGTTCAGTTCTTGGCATCCATGTTGGGTATCTCCCAACTGTCTGTAACTCCAATTCCAGGGGATGTGATGCTCCCTTCTGGATTCCATGGGCATTGAACTGATGTGCACAAACCCACAAAACCTACACACGGTTCTTAGAAATTAAATACAACATCTTAAAACATATAAGCAGAACAGCCAAATGTAGAAAGAGCAAGAATGGTGCTACTAGCATCACAACCTGGACCCAGGATCTTTCTCACTGGGACAATGTGAGTTTCTTATTCCTTAAAAAAAATGGCTATGCATTCATGTGAAATTAAGACATATGGATTGGGGAAAATATAGTTAAATTAAATGAAGAAAACAATCATCCAGTGTTGCTTTCAAGCAGAGACTACCATATTAAACCATTCTGTTTCTATTCCTATCTCTATTACCACACACAGGTGAGCTGGGGCCAGGCTGTGACTCCTGTTTGAAGTCTGGAAGAGATTGGCTCACCCTCCTAGGCTGTATGTGGACCATCCCTTATACCAAGTGTGGGAACCCAAGAGTATTTTCCATGTTAGACTTTGTTAAGTTTGAGGTATGTTCACATACTCCATATCTCTATAATTCAGCCTCATTCTTCTAGTTCAGTTTTGTATCCCAATTCTGAATGCCTCTCCTGACATAAGAATATATGGAGGATAAGATGATTCTGTGCCCCCGAGAGTCCCATTCAGTCCCCTCTGGTCTATGCTCACCCCTGCCTCTTCACCTGCAATGCCTGAGCTTCCAGCTCCTCACCTTGCAGCTCTAATGTCACCTCCGTTGACTTGGGGACCAGACCTCACTCAAAACATGATGCTCATTTGTGTTTCAGATATACCTCAGACACATCATATAGTGTTTTGATAGTTTTGTATGTGAAATAAAGTTTTGTACTGTGAAATTCTGGATTTTGAAGCATTACAAGTTTTGGAGTTTAGACTGTTGAGTTAAATATGCTGAAGGTGAAGAAGAAAAAATGAAAACACTTAGAAATTCTTTTCTTCACATCCCTATGTGATCTTGAAAAGATGGGTCCCACGTTCATGCTTAGGTTGAGTTACACATTTGAAAATTCACTATGTACTCTGTACAGATGGCTTCTGTTTTGTGTTATATTGCTGGAGACAATAAAACTCAATGGCTTTTCTGAAGGCTTGGAAGGATGAAGGAGGCATCTGTCAATGCTGGACAACTACGGAGATAATAGTCTCTCTCTGCCCTATCTGCCGTGGTCGGCTCCCTGGTCTTGCTCAGTCTTCTCTTTCCTCACCTCCTTCTGTCCTCCTTTCTGCATCTCTTCTCATTTCTCTCCAAGATTTGCAGCTTAATTCATCCTCTCTTTGATCTATTATGGCGGCCCCCAATTCCTGTAGCTTTTTCTTTTTATTTCCCTTTTCTTTTTTGTTGTCCTGGGGATTAAACCAGGGACTTCTCAAATGTTGGGCATGAACTATTTTCTGGTTCATTTTGTTTACACATGTGTGGGTTCATGTGTAGAAGGTGTGCACATGTTGCATGAGCAGGTCTTCATGCATGTTTGTGCATGTGGAGGCCAGAGGTCGACTTCAGGTGTCATTCTTCAGGACACTATCATCTTGTTTTTTCACAAATATTTTTGAGATTATAATTATATCAATTCCCCCTCCTCTTCTTTCTCCCAAACCCTCTCATATACTCCTCCTTGTTATCTTTCAAATTCATGGCTTCTTTTTGTCGTTGTTGTTGCGTATGTGTGTGTGTGTGTGTGTGTGTGTTCTTAAATACATAATAACAACCTTCTCCTGTAGTTTTTGTTTGTTTGTTTGTCTAGGGTTGAGGCCTTGTGGGCGTTCCCTTCCATGTTAGCGTGTCCATTAAGGTCTTTGTTCAGGCTACATTTACGTAGAGATGTTGGTGAGACTTTGTTGGTGTAGCTTCTAACATTACTAGGAGACAAAAATCTCACAGCAGACTCCCCTCTCCTCTAGCTCTTAAAGCCTTTCTTCCCCCTTTTCCAAAATGGTCTCTGAGCCTTAGGTGCAGGAGTTGTGTTGTAGGTGTATCTACTGGGACTGCAGTTTGATTAGTTGTGATTTTCTAAATGGTTTCTGTTGCAAAAAGAGGTTTCCCTGACAAGAGGAGAGAAGTACGCTTATCTGTGGGTACAAGGACAAATACTTGGAATATAGTTAGGGATTATCCTTGTTTAGTAAAGTGTTGGCTGTAGGTTCTCTTTCAAGGTTCATAATTTCACCAGCCATGGGCAGTTATCTAGGTTTCCAATACCAGAGATGGTTTCCCTCTTGCTGAGCATAATCTTAAATCCATTTGGTGAGCTGTTGGTTACCACTAAATTATGCATGCCACTACTGCACCCTTAGGGTCATCTTGTCATGCTGGTCATTGTTGTGGTTCATAGATGTCATAATTGGGTAGGACTGTTGTTTGCTTCCCTCCTTTAGGAAGTTTGCATAATGCCTTCTGGTACAGTGAAGGCTAAGGAGGAGGGTATCTGGTCAGTCCCAGCTCAGGGTCCTCTGAGCTCTGTGTCTGAAGAATGTGATATCTTCAACAATAAGGGCTTAGCCCCCCACTGCCACCCCCCAGGGAGGCCAAAATCTATGGTAATAGCCTATAGTACTTTGAGGATCTTTTGGAAAACCCTGACCAACCACTCAAAAAGGGGACTTTTGTGCCAGGAATTGTTTCATTTTTTGTTTGTTTGTTTTTGTTTTGTTGGATGATCTTTGGCTCTTGGAAGAAGCATTGTCAGCCCAGATGGGAAAATTTCATATAAACTATACATGTATATTTATTTAGCAACTTACATGCATTAAAGGTATTTTTAGGTAGACAGTTAATAGTTATCCTGTGTTTCTGAGACAGGGTCTTTCTCACTTGCCTAAACTTCCTGACCCACCCAGGCTGACTGGCCTGTGAGCTCTAAGGATCCTCCTGTCTCTACCTTCCCAGCAGTTTATAGATGCACACGGTGAGTATTGCAGCTCTGAAGGGAAAGGCTTCCCTACAGCAGTTCTGCTCTAGCTGCTGGGAGAGTTTTCCTAATGCAAGTGTAACAGCTCTGCTCCAACTGGGGTGGGGTGGGGTGTTACCCCATTGAAAGTATTACAGCTCTGCTCGGAGCCAAGGAATACCACAAAGTCACACTGTACAACAGACCTCACACTGATTTACCGGGAGGGAAAAGCCCAGGAGGGAGGCTGCCACTGTTCAGGAGAGACGCTGCAGAGAACTCAGAACACACGGCTTATATAGGTTGTTTTGTTTTTGTTTTTGGCAGGGCAGGGGAGCTTTCCAGTGTGGCCTGGGATTACGTGGACCGATCTTTGGGGCAAGCTCAGGGATTTGTGGGATTTTTTTTTCTCATAGGATGGGTCTCCATTTCTTCTTCCTCAGGACCGGGAACACTGTTACTGCCCTCAGAAAACCTTTAAGGCTGTTAGGGACGTCTGGAGATAGGGTCTGGCTGCAGGATCTCCTCAGGTGGGGCCTGGCCACTTTCTGCCTTGAGGGTTTGGTAAGTTTACAAAGTTTACAAAAAGAAGCCCATGGCAGACAGAGAAAGCCTTCCCTGCCCCTTAAGTTGGCATCAATAGCCAACACACACTGCCAAACTCAGCTTAAACAAAAGAAAATAGCAACAAAACAGCCAAACAAAAACAACAACACCACCTACAACAAACCGTGGGCTTTTCAGACTGAACTGTCCTCATGCTTGCAAGGCAAACTCTTTACTGGCTGAGCCATCTCAAGTCCAGTTTCCTTAAACAAGTACAAATTTCTTTCTCCTGTGAGACTTCTAGTTTTGTTGTTTGGTATGACAGTTTCAAAGTCTTTATGTTCTAATGCAGGAATTAGTCAACGATGTTTAAAACCAATATGAAAAGTGTGTATGTATCAGTATATCCATCCCAGGTGCCTGACCTGTATAGACTAGAGGCATTCTGTACTCGTGGTAGACTAATAGATGTCTCTATAAAGGAAAGAGGGGCAAAGGCGTTAGGGCCCAGAAGCCAAAACTGTCTCACAAAAGCTAGACAGTACGTTATCCTGTACACAGACAAGCAACTGAGTTGTTTCTGTGCCTGCAGCAGGAGGCACAGAAGGGAGGGAAGATAAACAGCTCCCTTATGACATCAGCATCCCTCATATGTGTCGGGGAGGGGAGAGGGGAGAAGGGAAAGAGGCTAGCTCACCTTGGGGCAAACGCATATTCCTTGAGGTGAGGGTTAATCTGCTCAAGGATCTGGACTTTCCTGGGAACCTGGCAAGCCATACGTGACAGGCAGCAGGAAGGCTGTGGGAATCTGAGCTGATTCACAGGAAATCTCTGTCCGGTAGTGGCCAAGTGGGCAACTCAGGAGTCATAAGACTGAGCCAAGACAATGAGGAAAATGTGTGAGATGGAGTCCTGCGGGCAGAGCCTGTGCCGGACTCACCTCACCCCGGCCTCCACCCAGTGTCTCCACGTGATAAGCACTCTGTACGTTGTGAATGGATGAACAAATTCATTCATTCCTACGGCTTACCCCACGCACTTTTTAAAGAAGACACATGAATTCTTTCTAACCTGAATGTAGATTTTCTTCCTCAAAGAGCCTATTGATAAAGGACAGCTACTGATTTCTTCAGAGGGAGAGATGACAGGCAGACCTCTGTATTATATTTCAAACTTCTGTAAACTTTTCTTAAAAAATAAAAAACAAAACCAAAAATCTCTGTCCACCAGCCTTGTATCATTTTTCAAATTTCATGTCATCCTTTTTCAGCTGGTGGTCATCCATCATTTTAGGCAGAGAGGATCCATCACAATGGGAGCTAAGTCATTTTCGAAGCTATCAGAGACTGGACACACAGAAGGTCCCATTTCACGGGAACCCTGACGTCTGGGACTGGTGGAGACGGGCTATGGGCTGAGGAACTGAGGCAGTCTGGGAGCATATCACAAGTGAGTTTCCAACACAACAAAGGAAAGAGCTGTTCTAGAAGTCAGACCCCATCTCTACACATAAAACCTCACGGGAGCTGAGGTCACAGCTACATGGATTTGTTTGCAGGGCTGGAGTTTATATAAAAACAAAATCCATTTTCTTTTTCTTTCTTTCCTTATTTCTTTTTTTTGGTTTTGTTTCTGTGAGTTTTAATTTTTTTTTAGGATTTTAAAAAAAATTATGTTTATTTATTACTTCAAGTTACATCTCCTTCACAGTCCCCTCCCTCCACCCTTCTCTGTCCTACCCTCTCACCCTCTACCCCCTCTCCCATTTATTCTATTCCTCTAGTGTGGGGTGCCCCCACATCTCAGCCTCATCAGTTCATCAGTCATATGAGGACTAAGAGCTTCCTCTTGCACTGTAACTCTACTAGGGCAAAGTGTCCCACTAACAAGTAGCAAAGTCCATGTTCCTGTTCCTTTTGGTCTGTTGGTTAAATTCTTTTTAAGATTTTGTTTCTTTTTACATTCCAGTCCAGTTCCTCCCCTCTTCCCAGTCTCCCCCTCCCCTTATCACTCTCCCCCCACCCAGCACCAACCCACCCTGGCACACCAAGCTGCATCAGGACTAAGTGTCTCCTCCTCCGTCTTGGCAAGACAAGGCAGCTCTGACAGGAACATCTGTTCCTGAGGGAGACGAGCCCAGGACAGACCTCATTTTGACAAAATCTGTTTTCTAATGACAGTATTTCCTATAATCATAGTTTTGTCTAGAGTTTTCCTAAAGAGCAAATCAAACTTACTTGGAAAATGTAGGAAGAAGATAAAAATCATACCATACACCACTATGCGAAGATGACTACAGGTAATCTTATTTTTGGTGCATTTTTGTTTTAGTCACATGCACACACACAATCACACAAACGTACATTACATATGAATATACACACATAATTGTGTACATAAATGTGTGTCTAAACTATAATTTTTTCCAGAATTGGTATTATACTCTTATAGAGTTTGGTATCTTGCCTTCCTTGCTGCATTATAACTTAAACATTTCCCTACTATGTCAAGGATTCAGTGAAACATGAGTTTTTTCAGACTACATTGTGTCTGATTTCATGGATATACCATAATTTATTTACCTGTTGTTAGCCTCACTGATTGTTTTGCCTCTTTGCAATGTGGTATTTTATTTATTGCATTGTTTCTGTCTTTTAGCGATTCTGTTTATCATCTATATAATTCTCTAGAATCATAATCTTATCTTTTTATTAGAATGTCAAAGATAGGTAAATGGATTCATTTTTTTTTATAACTCACAAAGATTCAACCTATGAGAAGCTTTTTGGTTGTCTCTTAAATCAGCAGAAGTGACTATCTATGCCCCCTTTTATTATATAGGTTAAATCCTGTCAATTAGACGAGCATGCTTGTATTTCTTTCCTGTTTGGCAATTTGTTGTGAGCTGATGTATGGCTCCTCAATTTAGAGCAGAGGAGACAGTGAACATGCCCAGGATGGAACAGAAGGCTTCCTTAAGACAGGAGGAAGTGAGGGTATCTCTCAACTCGGAATCCCAGCTCTGTCCTAGGCTTGTGGTTAACTGTGCACATGCCTGCCATCTTTCTCGTGGATGGACTTGGTGGAGGAGAGCATCACTCAAGATCACAGGGAAGGTGTGAACTAGGATCTGTAGGATTGAGCACATTGGATATTTACCATAGGGTGTGAAGGGCACTGTCACTGCTATTCTTGTTTAAACTTATTTCTACTGTGAGACAGGTCAAGTGTTTTCTCCTAGGAATAAGGATGGTGGCTTGCTTTACCTGATCAGATAGTTAGGAACACACACACCAATGTTAAGATTAGTTTTATGTCGACTTTTGGGGATGTAATTTATGTTTCATTAATTTGATCTCATCCATGGCACAATTGAGCTGGGAATGGTGTTTTGCAGTCACAGCTATTCAGAAAGTTGAGTCAGGAGGATGGCAAGTTCAAGGCTAGCCTGTGCAACAAGATCAAGGTTAGCCCGGGGAATTTAGTAAGACCTTATATCAATAAATCAGCAAATAAATAAATAAATAAATAAATAAATAAATAAATAAATAAATAAATAAATTAAATAAATAAATATAAAGAAATAAAAGGGCTTAGGATGTAGTTCAGTAGCAGAATGCTTATCTAATGTCCTGGATTCAATCTCCAATAACAGGAAAAAAGTCATGGAGATACAGAAGTACCACAAATTATCACCCCATCACTCCCAAATGACCCTTTAGACCCAGGTACTGTCATGCCACATTCTTACTCTCAGTCCATGACACCCACCATCTGCCTCTACAAGGCTGGATTGGCTGTTTCTCAACCTCTTGTGTAGGTGGGAACCACAGGTAGGATGCTTGAGCACTTTCCTCATTGTTATGAGCAACCACCTGACAAGAAACAGCTTGAAGGAGGAAGGTTTGTTTTGGCTACAGTGTGAGGGGATAACCTTTTATGGTGAGGAAGCCATAACGGTGGGAGTGGGTCTTAGCTGTTGCAGCAGGGATATGAGGGAGCGTATTCATATCTTGGTAGATCTGGGGGGGGGGAGAAGAAGGGAAGAAAGGAGCGAGGGTGGGGGAGAGAATGAACAAACTAGCTTTGGTTGGAACAGGGCTCTCAACCCTACCCACCTCCACAATGACCTATTTCCTCTAAAGGTTCTGCAGTCTCCTAAAACAGCATCAGACCAGCTGGGGATCAAGTCTTCAGCCACACCAGTGAGCCTGTGGGGCATCTCACATCCAAACACGACAGAATTTTGAGAGCCACCCGTGTGGCTCATCTCATGTCTGCATTTTGCTCTTTTTTGTTGTTGTGTAATATTCTGTGGCATGGATATACCACATTATTCCTCCTGTTTCTCAGTGGAGGGGCATTTGTATCGCTCCATTTTTTTCCAGGGGTTATAAACGATGCTGAGTTAAACATTAAATAAAAGCAATAGACAGATGTGGGTGCTCATTTCTCTTGCATACATTCCCAGGAGCAGAACTGCTAAATTCCATAGTGGCTTATAGTTGTTTTCAGACATGTTTCAGACAGTCTTCATAAGGGACATCATCATTTTGTGTCCCACTAGCAACCGTTCCGCATTATTCACCATACTTCTCTCCTAACAGATGCCCCAAACACACACACTATTTTCAGATTAGGATTCTGTTTCTTACAAACTAGAGTATCTAAAATGTACACAGCACGTAGGCAACAGTAGACTTGCCCCAGCCAAGGCTCTGCTCACTTTCCTCACACTCTCTGACGATAATAACATGAAGTAATTGTTGCTGCCTCCTTCCTTTCGAGACTGACCAACAGGAGCGATCAGGATTGATGAGGTCTTGTGACTTGTGAGACCCCGAGTCAGGATTCAACAAAATCTGTTCAGCGCTGGCTGCAAAGGTAAGAAAACATGCTATGGTTGGTTCATGAAATCCCTCAGGTGACAATAGTGCTCATTAAAGAGTGGATGTGGGTAAATAGTTGGGGGTGGGTCTAGGGATAAAATCCATTAAAATGCTTGCCTAAGGCCCTGGATTCCATGTACAGCACTGAGAATAAGTTGGAAGAGAGTAGTGGAAGGTGTGTGTGTGTGTGTGTGTGTGTGTGTGTGTGTGTGTGTGTGTGCGCGTGGGAAGGATTGGAGTGGGGAAAGGGAAGGGAGAAATGATGTAATAATCTCAAAAAAAGAAATAAGCGCCACTTCACTGGACATGCCTTGAGTATTTAGCTGGCATTTACGTCTATGCACCACTGTATGCAGTGCCACGGAGCCCAGAAGCGGCATCAGATCCTCTGCAACTGCTGCTATGGATGGCTAAGAGACTCCATGTGGGTGCTGGGATTTGAACTCAGGTCCTCTGGAAGAGAAACCAGTGCTCTTAACTGCTGGGCCATCTCTCTAGCCCCCAAAGTTGAAAATTTTTCTATCTTTTTTTTTTTTGGCTTTTTGAGACAGAGCTTCCCTGTGTAACAGCCCTGACTGTCCTGGAACTCTGTAAACCAGGCTGACCTCGAACTCACAAAGATTCATCTGCCTCTGCCTCCTGGGTTCTGGGATTAATGGTGTGCGCCACCACTGCCTCGCCCAAAGCTGATTTTTAATGGCTCCAGAAAATTGTTTTCTTTTCTGTAGCTACAGGCTATTGTCTTCACCCAGAATAGATGGAAGAGAGGGCTGCTAATTCCCTCTAAAAGTCAGAGAGTCTGCAACAGGAGGGAAGTTGGTTGGAATTCTCTTTGTGAGGAAGCTGGAATGGTTGTGTGTTTTTACCACCTCTATCCAAACCAAGATTTATTTTTCCCCCTTCTAAAGCTGTGTGTCTTTGAGTACATTGGTCCACATCTCTGGGCCTTGTTCCTCATGTGTGAGCTCATCAGTGGGGACGAGAAATCTTTATATGTCCTGAGCTGATGAGGGCTATCAGGCAAGGTGTAATGCTGTGAGTCGACCTTATGTGGTTCATAATTTCCATCACTGTAGTTTCATCCCATACTCATATAAGGGTCCCTCCTGAAGGACACGCCCCGGATGCTGTGTACTAGAATACCACAGCTTATGTGCCAAACAGCCTGATTTCTGGACGTTCAAGACCAAAGGACAGACAGGTTTGCTGTCTGTGGGAGGTCTGCTTCCTGATTTGCAGAAAGCCTTCCTTTTGTTCTGTCCTAGATGGTAGAGAAAACCCTATGAGGTCTCTCTCCTGAACCCACTAATCCCCTTCATGAAGGCCCCATTTTTAACATGGTTAACAGGATTGTCAACTTGACAGGATCTAGAGTTCTGTAGAATCCAAATCTCTTTGCACATCTGTGAGGGAATTTGCAGGTCAGGTTAACTGAGGTGGGAAGGGCGACCCCAACTGTGGGCAGCTTGGGTACTGGACTGAATGAAAAGGAGAAAGTGAGTTGAGGACAAGCATTTATCTCTCTGCTTCCTGACTGTGGACACAATGTGATCAACCCCCTCGCACTCCTGTCATCATGCCTTCCCTGCCATGATGAACTGTATCCTCAAGATATGAGCCAAAATAAACCTTTCCTCTTTTGGTTGCTTTTGTCAGGTATTTTGTCAAAGCAATGAGAAAAGTCACTAATACAATTCCCATGGTCTTATTTGCTCCCCAAAGGCTCTCATCCTTGTCCCAAGGCTTTGCAGGTTTTGACTTCAGGGGACTTCAGGAGATCATAAACATCCAGTGTCATTATCACTGTCACCTTAAATCCTGTGTCACACACTACTGCCACTGACACCTTCTCTCTTTAAAGTGGCTTATGGATGACCTGAGGTATTGAAAAGGAGGGCCAGCCTCTGAGGAACAGTCCAAATAGGGACCAGGAAATTCTTGGGGATCATGCATGGGACATTTATTTAGGCCCATGGAACAGTAAGGAATGGTGGGTGGGAATGAAAAACTTCTTTTAATTAGGGGCGGGACAGGGCTTACCTGTCTCATGGTTCTTATGAAGAGGCTGGAGCAGTTGAATGCTCAGAGCTGAGCACCCTCCCTGAGTGGTTCTGTCTGTGTGACTGAGTTCCTGCTCCACAATATCCCAACTTCCTCTGGCCCCTGGCATCACTTAGAACTTCTGGGAGTATGGGGGGCAGGTCAATCTCCCCATCCTTCTCAGTGGCCCTCAACCGTGGTGACACATTGGAATCATTTGAGGGAACATACAAAGACAGCAAATTCCTGCTGTTGCCTGTCATGATGTGACTATCACAGATCATAAACTCACAGCAGCTGTGGATGGCCTGCATGACAGCTGCACATGATCAAGCTGGGCCCAATCTTAGCACAGCCAGGGTGGATGATCCACAGGTTCCATCCCACACTGAGGATCCATGAGAGGTTGATGGCAGCTGGGGTGGGGGTGGAATGTGTTTCCCATGGTCTAGCCCCACACCATGTGCGCATGGGAGCACTGACTGGACTTACTCACCTGTTAAAAAAGAGCATGAGGTTGGAAGTGAGGCACTTTGAGAAGATGGGAGGAGTTATTGGGGCAAATGGAAGTAGATATGATTGTATTTATTGTATTTATTTATGAAATTCTCAAAACAAAAGGTTTAAAAGACATGGGTCTCCAAGCTTTTGCTGTTATTTGCTCATCTCTCTGACAGAACACTTAACAGAAGCAGCATATTAGGGAAATGTCAGTGTGCTGTGGTGGGGCTCATGGTGGCCACGGAGTGTGGCAGGAACTCCTCATATCTTGAAGGAATCAGGAAACAGAAATATCATTTGCACCAGAGGTTGGGTGACCTAAGTTTGCTGGCGACTCCATGTGTCTACAATCTTCCTAAGTAGTACTCCCATTGGAGACCAAGTGTTCAAACCCATGAGCATGTAGGGAAGGTTTCAGATTCAGAGTGTAAAACCCAGCCCAAGCAGTTCTGGCTCCGCTGGTCTGAGTGGAGGCCTCACATAGCTTTACAGCTGGTCTGTGATTCTGCAGGCCTCCCACGTAGGGAACCACAGCCCTTTCTATTCCAGGTTGTCATTCTGCCATTCCCTGTGTTCTGGTTGACCTGAAACTAGCAAGCTCACATAAGTTTATGAGATCCAACTTTCAAACATTGAGAAAATATCTGTTACAGGGGCCAGCATGATGACTCAGTGGGTAAAGGCACTTGCTGACAAGTCTGAGGACCTGAGTTCAATCCCTGAGACACACATGATGGAAGGAAAGAAGTGATCCTCACAGATAGATAGATAGATATATAGATGATAGATAATGTAATAAAGCCATTACTTAAAAATATGTAAGCTTATGATTATATAAACTAATGAATATAATAAATGGTCAAAATTTAATTCCTTTCTGAATATTTATTGCCATTTTGCTGTGACCTATCCTCTTGAGGCTTAATCTGTTGTATCTGTGTGTAGCATGGTCATTCATATAATGCTGTGTAACTGACGATCTTTGTCAATTTCTATGTTCAGTGATGTTGAGTTGGTGGCTTGAAATTGTCCATGGTGGAAATATTTACACCACAGACATTGGCCAATATTACAAATCAAGAATTTAAAATAAAAAAATATTTTCTAGCTTAATAAAATGTTGAAGAAATTACTAATTTAATAAACAAGAAATTATTAGACCATCTCTATATGTACTGTGTACCATATTCACACTCATAGATTCACATACACACATATTAACAGACATACACACATAGAAATACACATCGCAAGCACACATAATCATGCATACTCACACACACACACACACACACACACACACACACACACACACACACAGGCATACACATGCCTCCCCCCACCCAATAACTTTCCAGTATTCAGAAAACATAATTGAGAAAAAGAAGTCAATTCACATCATTGGTGAGTAAGTGAAATTCCAACATTCATTTGTATCTTTCACTTTCATGTTTACTGCAAACAAAAATATTAACCAATAATCATGTCTCAGCTACTTTCACGTATCAGCTGTAACCATAGGTTGACTACGGATACAAGGTCTGGGGAGAAAAATCAATGAATGCATTATATGAGAATCAATGAAGGCTGCGGGATTTATACTAAAGAGATATTGTCTGTTCTATGATGATTTGTAAATATCAGTAAAATTTATAACAGCCCTGCATGAGTGTGTATCCATCCATCTTGCCCCAGCAAGCTGGATGCTGACTAGTTACCAGAGCACTGTTCTCTCCCTCTGCTGTTTCTTCAATAGATCTTAACTTTTAAACTCAATGACTTATCCCACGAGTGTGATGAGACTGTCCTCACAAATTCAGTGTTAAAATGAGCACAAGGCTGCCCTCTGCATCTCATGACAGATGGAAGGGTTCTGAAGGTACAGAAGAAATTTAGCTAGCATTACAGGCATTTTTTTTTTTTAATTGCTGAAGAATTTTAGAGGCCACTCTGGCCTGCAAACTCCCCTTGGCTACACTTGACTACTTAAATGGGAAGCATATTGCCTGAAGAACAAATTCTGTACAAATAATTTCTTCACATATTTCTCTCTCCCTGTGAGCACACGTGTGTATGGAGGTCTGCTATCACTCGCAGGTGTTACTTTTGTTTTTGAGACAAAGTCTCTTAATTTGTCTAAAGTATGCTGGTTAGGCTTAGATGACTAGCCAGCAAATGGCAAAGACCTGCTTGTTTCTACCTCCCAACTCTGGGATTGCAAGTGTCCACCACAATGCCTGACATTTTTATGTGGGTTCTAGATGCTGAATTCAGGTCCCCTTGCTTGTGAGGAAAGCATCTTTTCAGTCTTTCTTAATTTCTTTTGGCTCATTGTCCTCATGGGTAGTAACAGAAACATTGATGGAGACCCCAGCCACAACTGACAACATTAGAAGAGACACGAAGATTGCACACACCTTCTGAGGCTTGGGTTCCCTCAAACACCCTGCAATGGTGTCGTCTACTGCTGAACAGCCAGTAGATCTGAGTCTGGGTCATGGAGACAGCACTGCTTCCTCCAAGCTAGATGCATTTGTTCTGGAGTGCAGCCACCATAAACATAAGGAAGCCCAGGAGCCCACAAGGAGGGATTCTGAAGTTCCCAGTACTTAGCTGAACTGCATAGTTATGTCCTCCTGCCTGGCAGGTCATTCCAAAATGGAAAGTGTCTTAGGTAGGGTTCCATTGCTGGGAAAAGACACCATGACCATGGCAGCTCTTATAGAGGAAAACGTAATTGGGGATGGCTTACAGTTCACAGGGTTAGTCCATTATCATTGTGGTGGGAGATGGCAGCAGGCATGGCGCTGGGGAGGTAGCCAAGAGTTCTACATCTGGATTGGCAGGCAGCAGGAAGAGAGGGTGACATTGGGCTTGGCTCGAGTATCTGAAACCCTACAGCTTACACCCACTGGCACACTTCCTCCAACAAGGCCACACCTTCCTAATACTGCCACTCCACTTTGGGCCTTTTGAAGCCATTTGCATTCAAACCACCACAGAAAGGCACAAAACTGGATGGAACTGTGTACAGGGAAGGCTTGACTCCACCCCATGTACCTGACCACCATATCTGATGAACTGAGGCTGGTGACCAGCTGGGAGTCTGTCATGCTGAGAACTGGGGCTTTTGGCTCCTTCCCATGTGGTCTGGGATGCCATGTGCTGTGGCGGACAGGCTCCCAGAATCAATGCCTGAAGCTTGGCTGGGGTTGCCTTAACACCTGTGACCTAAACCCAAAACAGACAGACAGACGGACAGACAGCATTGCTTGTTCTGCACTCTGTTCATTAAGGCAGACAAGAATATTCACTGTAGTTCAAAAGGGAGGTGACATCAACTCCACATCTTGATGGAGGATTGGAAAGTTCTGGAAGAGTATGTCAGGCAAGATATATTATCATGGCCCCTTTGTAGAAGTCACAATCTGTAACAGCTGGAAAGGAACAAATGAGTTCTTTTCAAAGCACGGTGTGTTCCTGGCTTTGTGCTCTTTGTGGGGGAAAGTCAGCAAGAGGGCCTCATGACTTGTCTAGGATTACAACATAAAAGGACTGGGCACCAGGGCGAGGCTGTGGTGAGCAGGCCACTGTGTGGTGTCCACTGACAGAAATCATGAAGAGTTAGTAACACCTCGGGTAATTTTGTAAACATCTACAGTTGTAAAGCTATGGAAGATTCCATTAAGGAAAGGTCTAGAAGCAACTAGTGGAAGTACCAGAGGGCAAGAAGGAGAATTGTACGGAGGAAGGACCCCAGGCCATTGTTTAGCTCCAGGTTGGTGGGAAGCACGCTCTCTACAACCTCTGGAGTCTAGAAATGGTGACAGTGGCTCCCTATCATCTCTCTGGGGTGGATCAAGGCACAGTTCACATAAAACCCAAATGCAAGTTCCTAAAATTGAGCAGATCCCCCACCAGGGAGTAGCATCCTTGCTGCACAGCAGCCCTTAAAGGGCTTTAGGTTTTGCTGACAAGGTCCCAGTGTCAGCAGACCAGAGGCTGAGTTGAGCGAGTTTTTTTCCAACCTCAATCTAAGCAACTCCCTTTGTTTGACTGGAGTAAGCCATGCAGCTGTGAGTTAGACTCTAGATGGGGTCTTTTATTTTCTGGAAACCTTCCAGAATACAGGACCAGTCACACGGGTCATGATGACAGTACTAGTTAAGAGGGAACTAGGTAAGGCTGAATCTTTCTGCAGTAACTAGTTTGGCATCATCAATGATTTAAAGAGAAGTTTCAAGAGCAGAACACAGCATTGGGAAGCAGACAAGTTTCATATGACTTTCCAGAACTTTATATTTAACATGTTTTCTTTCTCTTCTCTCTATACGTGCTGTAGACATGTAACCTCTACTCTGCCTGCTCTACATGTGTGGGACTTATATATGGCATACATGTTTTCCACACATACTGATGTATACACTTGATCTCCTGTTTTAGTTTGCTTTGCATGCTGTGATGAAACACTGACCAAAAAAAAAAAAAAAAAAAACCAAAGCAAACAATCAAAAGTCTTTCAGACACAAAGGTTCATTGTGGTCCACAGGTTACAGTCCACCATGAAGTGAAGCCAAGGCAAGACTTCAGGGCAGGGGCCTGGAATCAGAAACTGAAGCAGAAGCCGTGGAGAAATGCTACTTACCGGCTTGCTCAGCTCCCTATCTATCTATCTATCTATCTATCTATATATCTATCTATCTATCTATCATCTATCTATCTTCTATCTACCTATGGTCTATCTATCTATCTGCCATCTATCTATCATCTATCATCATCTACCATCTATCATCTGTTTGCATGTGTGAGGTTAGAAGACAATTTGCAGAAGTCAGTTCTCTGTCCACCATGTGGGTCCTGGAGATTAAACTCAGGTCACCAGCCTTGGTGACAAGTACTTTTATCCATTGAACCAACTCTCTGTCCTTATGTCATCAACTTTTGTGATATCTTTCAATTTTTCTGTAAATTGGAGCTGCTCTAAAGTTTATTCATTCATTTAGTCCTTTTTGAGATCATGTCTTACTATGGTGATTAGGTCTAGTTTGTATTTGTGTTGATCCTCCTGGCTCTGTCTCCCAAGTGCTGAGATTATAGGTGTGTACCACTGCTCCTTGATACTTCAAACCTGGAAGAGTTGATTATAATGCTACGTGGTCTTTCCTCGGACACTTCTCCATTTTAATTTTTGAGGCAGAGTCTCTCACAGTACCGGGAACCGGCTGTTTTAACACCACTGACTGGCCAGCAAACCCTGGGAACTGCCTGCCTATGCCTATTCTCCAGTTAGCACTGGGTATAGAGGCACACCTCTGTGCCCGACTCTTATGTCAATTTTGGGGGATTGCGCTCAGGTCCTCATGCTCTCTCAGTAAACACTTTATCCATGGAGCCATCAGTCCAGGCTGTGCTATCTTTTTGTCATCTAATTTTTCTCCATGGTGAACACTTGGAAATGATCCTAGAGAGCACAAGACCAGCATGGGCCTGTAGTCAAGCATCTTGGGGTGAAGGACACTTGTGGTTTTCAAACCTTTCCATCAGCTTCTGAAGCTGGACTCTGTTCATGTACCCCATCTTCAGTCCTGCACCCTGACCTTCTGTCCCATACCTCCCACTTTTTATTTCATTTTGCAGGGGGTGAAATAGAAGCTTAGAAAATTGAATTCAAATTCTTCTCATAGGTAGCACAGTTTAGAAATGATAGATCTGAATAGAACCCCAGACTGTGTCAAAGTCTGAGTACTTGTCACTACATCTGGCTCAGGATAGACAATTTGTTGAATCAATTCAGGAAAGAGCCCAATAACAGGTTGCTACTGGAGGCTTATTCTGGAACATTCTTAGGCTCCCATACATGGGGTCCTTTTCTTCTTTCTGTTTTCATATCACCATCCTCAAGGATCTAAAACTTGCCTTCTACCCTGCAAGCCTCTCTCCCCTCCACCCTGGTTTTCAAGTTTGATTTACTGATATTTCCTTGTCTAAATGATAAAATAGAAAAAGCTTTTACCAAGTAAGTTTATCATGGAAACGTAACCATCACATGTTCTGTGTGAAATGATTCTTTTTAAAAAAGAAAATCCAGGCAAATACATTGGAGTCATTAATTTGAATACTAAGCACAAGGTTCTGTTTAAAAACCCACAAGATGAATAAGAAATCATAATCGTGGCAAGGCAAAGGCATTCGTCAAAGCCGTCTCTCCTGTAATCTGTTGAAGATGTTGCGGAGGCTGATTTAGTGTCTAGCACCTGAGCGTTACCTTTCTGGGGGACATATTTCACACAGCCTCCCATTATGGGCAGTTCCTGTCTCTGAAATGGATTGGGTTACAAAAGTTCATGGGGACTGTATTGGTTGGAATTCAGATGCCGAGCACACCCTTATGAAGCAGCTCTTAGATGCCCATCCGGTATGTGGCTGTGGCAATGAAGCAGTAAAAAGACTCAGGAGGGAGACTTCTCTAGTAGAGTTTAGATGAGTGCGGTTTGAGGAAGGATGAATCACTTCCTCAGTTCTCCCTGCTTGTCTCCCTGCAGCTCTGCCCACACAGGCTGAATGGATGGACTAACACTGCCATTGGCTACAAGGTTGACTATTTGACTTGTGTTTTGGGTAACGATATACTAGCAGATCCCACACAGTTAGATTTTATTTTAAAGGTTCTATTCTGTGTATATGAGTGAATGTTTTGCCTGCCTGTATGCCTGCACTACATGTGTGCAGTGCTTGTGGAGGTCAGAAGAGGGTGTTGGATCCCCGGAAATGGAGTTACAGGTGGTTGCAAGCTGCCTGTGTGTGCTGGGAACTGATCTCTGGTCCTCCGAAAGAGCAGTCAGTGCTCTTAAGCTCTGAACTGTCTCTCCAGCCCCCAGAGAAGCTGTCTGAGATATATATTCTCAATTGCCAGATATTTGAAAGAAAGCCATTCTGTGTGAAAGGCGTTTTCTTGTAACAGAAAGGTGGCATTCTGCTGGGTGTTAGGGAGTGTGAAAATAGAAGGATGTGGGAGTTCCAGTTCGTAGGGAACTCACAGAACAACTGGGATAAATCGGACAGATTCTCGTTGTTTGGGTGACAGAATTTCAGTTCACATTGACTTCAGAGAACACAGCACTGTGTGGGATTCCAAGGTCCAAAAGGTCACCGCTAAGCATTACATCTCCAATTCAGGCTCACCTGGGTCCCCAGGGGAAACCTGGGGCTTCAGTTCAAGACTCAGTCTTCCTATGTTTCCTGTTTTCCATTCCTGTGTAAATCCCTTCTCGAGTCCCCACCTCTCTCTTGAAACAAATGAATACTGAGCAGGATTACATTACCAGAGTCCCCAGGTCCTGGTAATTCTATCAGGAAGGGATGCTATCCTGCCCCATAATTCCTTTGTGTTAGCTCTAGCTGGATCCATCTTTGGCGAGAGTCAAGATTTGGGGCATATACCTTTGTGTATCTTTGAGAAGGTTAGCACCCATCTAAACACTTGGGCTGATGGAGTCTTTGGGGTCCTCATGAAAGAAATGGGGATGGTACTCTGAGACGGAGGAGGGGAAGTAGGAAGGTGAAAGAAACTTACCAGAGCCAATCAGAACAAACCAACCTCGGTGAAGAACCAATCAGAACAAACCAACCTCCGTGAAGAACTTCATCAAGGACAAGAGAAAACTATCTGCTGGTTCACTGCTTTTGTCAACAAACACCACTGAAAGTTTTAACTTTAGCAGAGCCTTTGATGGCCACCGTTCTTCTGGGAGCCACTGTCACTATCCAAGTCCCCCTTCTCTGGGCTTATGGCTTAGAGAGGCCCGCTCCATCAAGTACACGGTGGGCTGGACTGTCCCGATCAGTGTCCGTGATTTCCTATAGATTTCTTCCAGGCATAAATAGCAGCAACATTTTGGGCAATGAAATATGAAATACACTCCCCTGGAAGCTTCTGGGAGTGCTTTTTCTTGTTTTACAAAATGCAATTAGGAGATCTCAACGGAGCTAACTCCTAGGCTGAGACCGCACGGGAGACATGTTGAAATAACACGAGCTCTTGGAAGATGTTGAAGAAATTAGTGATGGGAGGGGTGATCCTCCAGGCACCCAGCATGTGAGAGAGCTGTTCGCCTCAGTTGGAGTCATACTAGTCCCTGTGTTTCTTACAGGGGCTGTGCCAGGCATTGAAATAAGACACAAGGAGGGAAAAACAGGTTGAGTGCAGCTCATCCCAGAGGCTTGGGACCAGGAAGGCTGCATCCTCCATCTGAAGAGGGTATTTCTGTCATGTGTGTCTGTATGTGATGAGTTATCTTGGGGATGGGAACCACATCTAAATACAAAATTCATTTATGTCTCACATATATCTCAGGCACAGCCTGAAGGTGACATTGTACAAAATTTTAAATTGTTTTCTGCATGAAATAAGGTTTTCTAATAGTGGATTTTCCACTCCTGATCTCATGCAAGTGCTTAAAAGCTCGGAGTCTTTCAGGTTTTGAGTCTTGGCACTATTGGTGTTCAGTCTGTAACACCTGCATTCATATGATGCTTACTGGCTCTCAGGTTAGAAGTCTCTGCCTCCCTCTTCTCCTCCCTCCCTATCCCTTCCTCCTCTCTGTGTGTGTCTATCTGTCTGTCTATACATGTGCTGGTGTTAGGGGGCTTCTCTTTTACTATCCATTTTGTTTTGAGGCAGTGTCTCTCGTAGAAGCTGTAACCAATTGCTTTGGTTGGGCTGGCTCCCCAACAAGCATTGGGGCTACTCCAGTCTCCAGCTCCTCAGTGCTGGGGTTACGGGCCTGCACCATCACACCTGTTCCCATTTTTTTTTAAACATGGGTTTTAGGGGATGAAGATTTAGGGAACCTCAGTCTTCAGGTCCTCACACTTGCAGGGTAAGGGGGAGTTATCACCTTTATCTACTAAGCCATTGCTATAGCCCTAGAATGTGTTATGATTTTTTTTTCCAATTTGTTCAACCTCTTCCTCTCTGTGAAGTTAACCACAGTAACAGGGAGATGGATGAAGGAAAACGCAAGGTCAAACTGAGCACGCTATGCTCAGAGTGCTGAACGCAGAGGCCCAGCCAGGAGCAAATGCCTCTTCTTTCCCAGAAGCAGAATTCCCAGTGCAGGGCCCTCCCCTGGGAGATCAGCAATGCCATCTTCACAGACAAAAGAAAACACTCATCTCTATTCCCACTTAAAAAACCCCAATTATGGGCACAATGAAGATCTGTGGAACCCCACCAGCATTCGCGAAAATAAGGCACTTAACTCATACAATCCTGTCTTTTTACTTTCAATATCATTTACAAATGTACACTTTTTTTTTCTCTCTTACAAAATCAAATCCTTTCTCACCCATGATATGATTGTCCCTGAACAGGCTTTGAAGAATCCAGCCGTTATCGGCTCTGTACACAAACATTAGCAGGAGCCCTGCCAGGCAGGAGGACAAAAATAATTGTTCAGCCTTCATTTCCATTTAACCTTTTGCAAAATCCTACTTTAAAAAAGTTCCCCTTGACTCACTGGCATCATATTGAGATAATTCATGAGTCAGTCGACTCTGGTGGGGACAGGGAAAATCCATGAATCTCCCCCTACATGCTGTGAGAGACTGATCTGGACCCTTCACTCTTTAATTTAGGCATCTCGCTCTCCTCTCCTCTCTCCTCCAACCTGGTTCCTTTGTCACCTTAACACTCTGTCTAATGGTTTCTGTACAATTAAGGCATTATGGAGGTGAACGTTAATGTGCCTCTGAAAATTTATGGAGGCCGTATATCTTGATGCTTGGAAAAGGATGTGGCGGGCATTGTCTAGGAATGCAGGTGCCCAGCTATCCCAGCTGAGGTGGAACATGGAGCTAGCTATCTGACAGAAAGGGCTGGGTTTACGACTATGTGAAGAAGGTAAGGGACAAGAAGGAGGAGTCAGCCCAGCATACATCAGGAGGAAAATGGGTTGAACTGTTTTGGATGCAGGTAGAGCTCCAGAATCAGCATATTAAAAAGCCAGATGTGGTGGCATGTCTGTAACCCACACACCAGGAAGTCGGAGACAGGAGGATTTCAGAGGCTCACTGCCAGGCCAGCTTAGGCTAAGTTCTGAACACCACACCAGGAAGAAAACGGGTCTCAGAAAACAAGGCAGACAGCATCCTGAGGAATGAAAAACAAGGTTCACCTCTGGTCTTCATGGGCACATGTGCACCTGCAAACACACACACACACACACACACACACACACACACACACACACACACA
>CAJQZJ010032083.1:4941272-4968741 GCA_907164525.1 Lophiomys imhausi
ACACACACACACACACACACACACACACACACACACACACACACACACACACACAGTGATTAAAAATGGTGGAACAAGTATTTACAAGGTCCCGTGTTTACATTCTCATGCTTTATACACAGACTGTGTGACTTTGCCCAGCTTCTGGATTCTTATCTGTGAGATGGTCAAGTATTTAGGACGCATCATCACATGGCCTGCCAGGTAGCCTCGAGCAGGTCCCCACCTTGTTCTCAGCATCCTGTCAGGCTGTTCCCTAGCTCGGGCCACAGTAGCTCCTTTCAGACTGTGCTGTGTGGTGACAAATATATGTCATCTCTGGACTTTTGGTCACACAATTGTTTCCTTTCCCATTAAGTACCTTCCCTCCAGTTTTCCCAGGGAGGGTTCTTTCTTTCCCTGGGACACACATGGAGGAAGGACAGAACAGACTTTTGTGAATGACTCATTGATCTCCACATGCATGCTCTGGTGCATGCGCATTCCCCAATAAAATAAAAATAAATGTTAAGTAAACAGACAACCAAACAAAAAAACCCACTTGTTGGAGAAGTTGGGGCAGAGAGCTGGGATGGCTGCTTCCTCAAGCCCATCCTCCATGATGCTTGCTTGATATTTCTAGCTTCTGCCCCTACAGACTGAGCACCAGCCTCATGAGGAGGGCTCTGTGATGGGGAGTGAGTGGGCGCTAGAGAGAGGGATCTCCTGGTGTGGGAGAGAACTGTTCATTAGGATGCAGATGGTCAATGAGTGGGCCACGATAGGCAGGACTTACAGTCTCCTGTCACTTTCCCATGTTTTTCGCTTCTCCATCCTGTCCATGGCCTTGAAAACATATATCCTAATTGATACCCACTCTGTCTACTTGTTAAATTAGTGTGCTGTTGGGTCCAAGAGCATAGGGCAATACTTGTCTGTTTTGGGGTGGCCCTTTAACATTCAGCCAGAAGGTTACATATGGGGTGGGGAGGTGGGGGGTTGGGGGAAGGGGATGAGAATGTCAGACATGCAAAAGTTTGTCCACCAGGTTTTACACTGAACTTCTAGTGGTAGGGATTTCTGTGTCAGATGTAAGGCTGTTAAATTAGCATGTCTTAGTAACATGGCTTTGATTTTCCATAAACCCAAATGGAATATACTCTAAATGCAGGAATCGAGGCCAATGAAACCCTAAGGATCTCAGACAGGAGTGCCCTGTGAGCAGCAGACTTCACTTCAGTATCTACTTCTCTCTCTTCTCCCCCCTTCTCTCCTTCCCTTCCTCTTTCCTTCCTTATCTCTGTCCCCTCCCTCCCCCTTTCCTTCCATCTACCTCCTCCTTACCTCTCTCCCTCCATCTTCCTTCTCTCCTCCTTCCTTCTCTTTCTCCTCTCCTTCCTTTCCCTCCTTCCCTCTTCTCTCCATCTCCCTCCATAACCCCATACCTCCCTCCCTCCCTCTCACCACCTCTTTCTTTCCTTTGAGTTAGGATCTTGCTATATAGCTGAAGCTGGCCTCTAATTCTCGATCCTCCTGTATAACCTCCTCAGGGCTAAGTTGACAGGCATGATTCATCATGCTTAATTTCAACCCCTTTTTCAAAGCAGTGTGAATCAAGGGAATTTTGATTGTTAAAAAAAGTCTGTGTTGTATTGTGCATTATGCTACGTGTGTGTGAGCATTCACTCTTATGGGCACACATGTTCTGGGTTTCACTAAAGTCTCTTTTAAAGCTTCCTCAGGTGCCTTTCCAGTGGATTTATAACTGTCTCAAACAGTGAAGTGAATCCTGTCTTAGGACCCACCCTCCTCTCTGTGCACTGAGCCTTGGGCAGGGCAGCCTCCTTTTGATAAGCACATCACCTGCTTTGGGAATATGCAGATGAGCATCCCCCTGAAAGGTGAACGCAGACAATAATTATTTTCTCCCAAGATCAGCAAAGTGCCAACCGGCTGTCTTGACTTCACTGCTTTCCTTGATGTGCACTGCCTGCCACTTATAAGGGAAACAAATGAGGTTAGATGGCAAAGATTATGAAAGGATTAGCAATAATGAGCCTGGGAACAAAAAAACATTATTATAGAAAATTGAGTTGACCTTAGATTCATAATTATTCACCTTAATTGTTTTTTTTTGGTAGTGTAATTTGAATGAAATTAAATAATGCCAATATTCCTTCTGCCACTGATGAGGAATCTTGTGTAAAGATGAATAACTTTCAAAACTAAAGATTTGGCTGCCCTCCCAGGGCTTGCTGTTGCTATTCCAGGAAGCTTCTTGGTCACCACAGGATGGTGAGCCACCTGGGTCAAGACCATAATTTGCTCCCTACGCACCCGGGTCATTGCTTTGTGGCAAAGGTGAGAGGGCATCCACTTCCAGCCCTCCTGGGACACACTTCCTTCCTGATGATGGACTCTCCAGAGTTTGTGATTTTTCCTTCTAGAATGTTCTTAGCCAATTGACCATAGTTGTTTCTTCATGTGAGGGTATCAGGCTTTTTTTAGTTAATTGAGTAAGACACAATTTGAACATGAAGTTTGTAAAATTGTCTTCCAGTTCTCTTTGAGTGTGGCATATTCACAGAGCTGAGACTCACAGCGATTCTGACTGACTCATCCATCATGTGTTGAACAGGCCCTTGAGGTGTTCCAGGTGAAGTCAGCCTGTTCTCATGCATCAACTCACCCCATCTTCTCTCTAACCCCACGAGAGGAGTTCTGCTGTCATTTCCAATTCGTAGATAAGGAAACCAAGGTTTGAAAAGTTAAGCAGGGCCTGGAGGTGTGGCTTTGTTGGTAGAGAGCCGCAGTTACATCAAAGGATGATCACACCATCAAGTTGGTGGGACACACTCTATGAAACGGTTCTTGGACGCCTTGCTCCAAATGTCAGTCCCTCTCTCAGAGCTTGCCTTCAGCACTCTCCTGCTGTCCCTCATCCCTTGGTGTTTGTTTGCCAACCAGCCCAGCCTGCCTGTGGAGCTCTTGGCCAACAAGAGACCTATTGTAAAAAAAACAAAACAAAACAAAACAAAACGGCGGTTGGTTTCTGAGGATCCAACCTCGAGGTTGTCTTATGTTTCAACATACATACACATACACCTGCATACTCAGGTACCCCAGCACATGGATGAAAATATACACACACTTGTAACCTTAGAAAAAAAAAAAAGATGCTGACTCATGGATTAGAGACCGGTCACTCCTGAAGGATTTTTGGTGCTATAGGAACTGGGATGTGGATCATCACCCTCTGGCCTGCCTCAGTCTCCCAAGTTACGCTTGTAGCTTTCATGGAGTCATTGAAATGCTGCTCACTGTTCGCCTCCTTGGATGATCTTTTCTCCATTTGTGGGATACCTGCATTACTAGTGTCCCAAGTTTACAAATTTCAGTATATTCTACCCTATCCCTCTCAGTCTTGGCCTGGAATCTTGGTCTCAGCAGACTTGTCATGATTTCCTTTTTCTAGAAAATTCAGAAGAATCTTTCCTCTGAAGCTAACATATCAAGCTGCTCCTCACCTTTACCAAACACACTTATAATGGGCTGGCCATACACGAGTGGAAATTAAGCAGTGACTAATCAGGAAATCCAGATAGGGGCCAAGGAGCATGTTCTAGAAGAAGTTCTAAATGGCCAAATAAGGTGAGATCAGCAGATCAAATGTGATGCACAGAAAGATTGTTAAATAAAAATGCTTTTAAGGGGCTCCCATGACTAAACTCAACCACAGGAGAGCTGAGCAGTTAACTCATTTCTGGCAAGCGTGCTATCATTGTGTTTGATCTGATAAAGGAGCCTGAAGTCACTTTCCGATGGAGGGATGGGAATTAGCACCATTCCCCTTCCAATTACTAATTTTACAGAAACATAAACAGCTCAGCGAAGGGTTGTATTGTCTATTCCAAGGCTTTCTGTGAACAAATACATTTGATAGTGGAGACGACACTCAGAATGAAATAGGCCCTGATTTTCAATGTGCCCTCGAATTCTTTTATTTTTCTGTCAGTGGATTTAATAATTAATTGTGGGGGACATACAATAGGGTTAGAACAATGCCAAGATCATCTCAAGAGTTCTAAATGTGTGATTTGTGTCAAAGTAGGTATTTAAAAAATTATATCCAGTTCTGTTCCCAAGCCAGACTCCCTGATTTAACCACCCACTCCCATCCCACTCAGCTGGGATAAGCCTCTGTGGCCAATCAATCCCCCACGAATAATATTGCCAGCCTTTCCTGGAAATAAGGTAATTTATACTGCTGTGGACTTCAATATGGCTGGCACTGTAGCAGGGACACACTGATGGAATACATACAAATAAGATTAAGTAGGGTTTTCCTAATTGTCACAAATCACATTCTCTCTTAGTCTTAGGTCAAGAATCGTATATGGTGACTACTGTGGCTAGCTAAAATGGTTCCTGTAATTGCCTGTGTGTGTTTTACTCATGCTAAGCCAGAATGAGCTACATCCTTGGATAGAGGCATGTTACCTTACCTGTTTTAAGCCTCATCATTTAGATTGCCCCAGCAGCCTTGGGAAGCAGAAAAACCTCTCCCTTGGATTATCAGTGTCTTTGACAATATCATCATGGCACAGTGTGTCATACTGAAATTCCCTGTTTACTGTCCAGCTTTCCAGTTTCCTGTTGTCTTGCGTGGTGCTATCTAAGGGCTTTAAGCTATATCGGTTTCCCAGTTTGTCTTTCTCTGTCTGCAATAAAACACAGTGACAAAAGCCACTAATGGAAGAGAGGTTTATTTCACTTATAATTCCCTGTCACAATCTGTCATTGAGAGAAGTCAGGGCAAAAACTTAAGTTGGAAATGAAGCAGAGACCATGGAGGAACACTGGCTTTCCCCAGGCTCATGCCCAGCTAGCTTTCTTACAAAGCTTGGCTAGTGCGTATGGAATGGTGCCACCCACAGTAGGCAGGCCTGTCAAGGGAATCCCCTCACAGACATACGCAATTTGATCTATCCAATTTCTCAACTGATATTCTCTTTTCAGATGGTTCTAGGTTGTGTCAGCTTGACAATTAAAGCTGACACAGTAAATCAGAATAATAGTTATTAAATCAATGCTCACTAAGCAAATACATTATTTTCTCTGTAAATAAATATAGAGTTATGTATTTAATTTCAATATTCTTGAGTTAGAACCTCCATGCTGTGTACTGTCTCGGTCCTACAAAATCAAGATCTTCCCTGTCTGGAGATTCACTGACCCCTCAACTTGAACGATGTACACATTTGTATTTGTAGGTGCAACTCTTCACTTGATCATCAGACTCTTAACTACCTCTGGCATCAGCTGTGGGATGCCTTAGAGATGTCTGCAAGTTAAGTGAGTTCATAATTTGCTCTATTACATAATATTTCTGTCTGTCCTGGATATGGACATTCTCTCTCAGGAAATGGTAAACCCTATTAGTAAACTGGTTGGTTAGGACTCACCTTGAGCCGTATCTATCCTCACTCTTGTACCCATTCTTGGTGTTCCACCAATTTTACTTTTTAAATAGCTCTGATCCAAGACCTCATCATGGTCCTAGGAGTCCTACCATCTTAACTGTCTCTGGTTTTATTTGTAGAGCCTTTCAAACTATTCCTCAGAGACTTTCTAGAGACATCTTTGCATTACAAATACAAATGTAATCATACCAACTTCCCTGTAGAAAGCTTTCAGTGCCCTTTACATTGCAAAAACAAAGGCTTAAAATATCAAATAAAGTATGACATGATCTGGCTGCCTCCTATCCAAGACTCCCCCACTTTCTTAGCACATTTCCATGTGAAAGGTCTTTACACATGCCCTTCAATGACACTTCCACCTGAAACACTCATGTCATTTTACAAATCCATTGATATGTTGCTTTCTTGAGATTCCTTCACTTTCTAAGTGCTTCACATGCACCTGTTCCAGGCTTTAGGTTGTGTAGCCACTTCCTCCAAGTTGAAATTTTCCACCTTGCAGGGATGCTCCTCAAGAAAGGAGCTAAAGGGAGATTCATTAAGACTCATGAAGTAAACAACTCACAAGTCTCAGAAAATCAGTGACACTGACCAGATGTACAAAGCCCCTTCTTTTCCAATGTTATATAACCAGTAAAAACTTCTGAGGAGACTCATTCCAGCTGAGCAATCCAAATGATCATTGAAATTCCAGCAAGTCATGCAGGGAGCACAGGGTTCTTGCTTTTATGAGTTGTCACCCATGCTGTGATGGCTTTAAGTGATGCAGCTGCCTTCAGTCATCCCTGCTCCTGTAAGTGACCCATCATCTACATTCCTGTTAAAAAACAAAAAACAAAAAAACTTAGATCCTGCCCCTAGAGGCATTACTGATATGGCTGTTGTGCCACATGTGCATCAGTAGGTGGCAGAGAGGAGAGAGGCTACATTCAGTGTTCTGACCTATGAACATCTGAATGAATAGTAGACTAACATTCCTGGAGAAAAAAAAAAAAAAAGCAAGCCGGATACCAACACCACTTTGGCACCATGGGGTAGTCTGTGATGACTACCAGTCCAGCACCAGGCAAGCACCAGATGGACTCCCAAGACAGGAAGCAAGCCAGAGAATAGAAAACCCCTGCCAGTTAGATAAAAAACTCAGAAGATAGCACATGCTAGCAAGGATGTGGAGAAAGAGAAACACTCCTCCATTGCTGGTGGACATGCAAACTTGTACAACCACTTTGGAAATCAATCTGGTGATATCCTAGAAAATTGGAAATAGTTCTACCTCAAGACCCAGTCATACTGCTCCTGGGCATATATCCAAAAGATTCTCCACCAAACCACAAGGACATTGCCTCAACAATGTTCATAGAAGCTTTATTCATAATAGCCAGAAACTGGAAATAACTCAAATGCCCTTAAACAAAAGAATGGATTAAAAAAAAAAAAAACTTTGGGCCAGGTGTGGTGGTGCACGCCTTTAATCCCAGCACGTGGGAGGCAGAGGCATGTGGATCTTTGTGAGTTCGAGGCCAGCCAGTTCTACAAAGTGAGTCCAGGACAGCCAGAGATACACAAAGAAACTCTGTCTCAAAAAACCACACACACACACACACACACACA
The DNA here is from genome assembly GCA_907164525.1 of Lophiomys imhausi. Classification (NCBI taxonomy): domain Eukaryota; kingdom Metazoa; phylum Chordata; class Mammalia; order Rodentia; family Muridae; genus Lophiomys; species Lophiomys imhausi. The sequence goes on from CAJQZJ010032083.1 coordinate 4,948,346, forward strand.
CACACACACACAACCAAAAACCAAAAACCAAAAACTGTGGTACATTTACTACAATGGAATATTACTCAGGTATCAGAAACAAGGAAATCATGCAATTTGCAATCAAATGGATGGAACTAAGTGAGTCAACTCAGACCCAGAAAGATAGACATGGTATGTACTCTTTTATAAGAGGATATTAACTATATAGCACAGGACAACCATCCTACAACCCACAGACCCAAGCAGAGAGGAATCTACCATAACTATTTTACAAAAAATCTCCACCCAGCAGCAAATCATCAACCCTGTTGCTTGTTAGTGGAACACCTTAACCCTAGATGGGCTGCCATATCAAGCCCCAGTACAAGAGGAAGTTCTTAGCCCTCATGTGACTGATGAAATGAGGGGGTTTGATATGTGGGGGCTCCCCTCAACTGAGAAGGACAGGATGGAGATGAGGAAGTGGGGGGGAAGGGAGGAAGGGACTGGGAGGGCAGGAGGGAAGAGACGGTGATAGAGATGTAACTTGAAAAAATTAATTATTTTTTAAAAAGACAGAAAGAAAAAAAAAAAAGACCTCTGCTAGGCCTTGGATTTAGGTGTTGTGGGTGAGCCAGCCCAGAGGGTGTGAGTATGGGAGAATCAGCCCTGCCTTTTGTCTGCTTTGTGGTGGTGTTGTCAAGGGAGAGATCCCCTTCATTTCCTTTTTCCCTCACCACCATTGGTAGACAGGAGGTCTGGCCCTGAAGAGCTTATGAGAGCAGGGGATCTGTCCCTGACCCTCACGTGCTGCAGCACTCAGGAGAACAGCCCCTTCACCTTACCTTGGTAGCAAGGTAGAACTGGCCCTGCAAATGGGGGTTACAGGCCCAGAACCAGAGATTTGAGTTGGTCAACCCCAGCATATACTTCATGGATGAATTGCTGGAGTGCACAAAGAGGCCATTTCCACAGACCCAAAATCACAGGATCTCCATGACACAGGACAACATCAGTATATGTCAGAGGAATCCCAGTGAAGTTCCAGTATTGACAAAGTAGCAGAAACGAGAGGCCTCATACCAGACCAAGGAGTCATTATAATGAACATTTGCAAGCAAAAATGTGTGGACAAAAGGAAACATTGTAGGACACACTGAGACACACTACAGCTTCCACAATGAGATTTTTTTTTTTTATGTTGTGGGAAGTTTCAAGGGTGGTGGGTAGGTCTGAGGGGAGGTGGGAGATGAGAGGGAACAGTGTTCATGATGTAAAATTCACATACACACACAATCAATAAAAAGAAAAAAAAAGTAAAAAACAAAACAAAACAGAAAACAAAAACAAAAACAAAACAAACACCTGGAAAGCTCATTGCTTAACCAAGCTGGGCAGTGGTGGTATTATTATTTTGGTCTGTTGTTTCCCAATCTGGGACTGTGTGTTGTGTCTCCCCAGGAAAAGTGTCAGACAACCCTTTTGGTTCAGAAGATTCATTTAGATAAACTGATGTGTTTGCCATCTTCCGCCTCCACTTGCTAGTTTTTGGTGAGTTTTACCCTTGGATAAGTCCAGGAGGGCAAAGACCAAGCCTTTTCTTGTTCAACATTTTATCCTTAGCATTTACATAAAACTCATACACAGTCTATAAATATCTGTTGAAAGAGTGAATTAATAAATGGCACTGAGGGATTTAGGCAGAGACAAAAGATAACTCCCAAAACAGCAATACCAGAGACACTTAGTGTGACAGTTTTGATGGGTTGGAGACTCTCAGAGCTGAACATGAACCCTCTATTGAATAAAACACCAGGCCTGATCAGATGTGCGACAACTTCTGCAGGAGTCTGTTTTTTATTTTTTACTCTCCTCAGCAATCTCAAGGTCCTCTTATGGCCTGTACTTCTCATATCAGTCAAGACCACGGTGTGGCCATGATGTAGGGCCGGGGTTCCTTCTTGATGAGAAGAGCCATTCTGAGAGCCAAGTTCCAGCCTTGAGTTTTCTGCTTCCTCTATCTTTGCCAATACTTTTACTTCCAATCATTCTTTCAGCAATTGCTTTTTTAGGATACTCACTCATTACTTTATTTACTTTCTTCTATTATTTTTCTTATGCACAATTCCACTCTACATAAGTGGCCCTGGAAATGCCTGCTGTACAGGAGACAACATGGAAGATCACCGTGAGAAGATCCAGAAGAGTACAGCAAACTCGAAGAGGAATGCCACAGATGTTGGTGGGGTAATGGGCTGAACTCCAGCTGCTGTGGTCCAAATGGTCCCATCCTCATAATCTATATGATGAGGCCCCTAATGGCTCCCAAGGCTGTGTTGGGAGACAGGCTTGTAAGGAAAGCAATGAAGGCTAAATGAGGTCATCGTGTCCAGCCCAGTCTAATAGGATTAGGATCCTCTGCAAAGAGGAGGCAGACATCTTTTTCTGCTATGTGAGAAAAGAGTATATGGGCAGCTACCTCTGTACCAGGAGGAGAGCCTCACCAGAGATAGAACCTAGCTCCAGCTGCCATATTGATTTTTCCACCTTCCCAGTGGAGTATTTTGTTGTGGCAACTTGAGCAGCCTAGTGTTCCTCCAAAGACACTGTATGCTAATCCCTGAACCTGGAATCTGGTCAGTGTTACTGTATTTGAAACAAAAAGAGCGTGGAATCATTGGTGATGTGATTAAGTTAGACTCTCTGAGACAAGAAATATCCCTGGGTTACTCAGGTAGGCCCTGAGATGGTAAGGACGTATACAACAGAGATAAAGCAGGGTTCTGACACAGAAACAGAAATGCACACACACACATACACACACCCTCACCTTGTGAGGGCTGCCTGGTGAAGGCAGAGGCTAAGAGTGAAGTCACATGAACACAAATACCAGAACTAAGAATTGTCTTTAGTCACTGGAACTTGAAGAAGAATAGAAGGGGTTCTTGCCTAACCCCCTGGTGGGTGGTGGCCCTCAGTTGACTAGATTTCAGGCTCTTGATCTCTAGAACTGTGGTAAGACTACGTTGACATCGGGTTGTACCACCATCTTAGTGGTGACTTGTTATAGCACCCACCGGAAGTTGCTAAGACTAAGAGCAATGACATTTTTTCAGCTATTCATTTCTCGGCAACTTTTCTCACTCTGAAATGTGAAGCACTTAACTCACATTAGGGGAAGAGAGAGATGTGGGTTTCCTTTATTGTGCGGCCCTGGGTCCTAACCCTTGGAACCTGTCAATGTTACCTTATTTGGAAAAAGAATTCTCGGCTGGTAGTGAGTGGTGGATTTCTCAGGGGATTCTGCAGTTGGTAGTTGACGCTTCTTGGAACCTAATAAAATTTAGTAGCTGGGTTCAGGGCTATGATTTTCATCAATTTTCCCCATGGCAATATGATCATCTATATATCCACAGTCGGCTGTAGCAGGAGTCCAAACCTTAGGGTCATAGGTGATAGTTGACAAATGAGAAAAGTGGTCAGTCCTCACTGGGGGTGAGGGGTTATTAGGGCAGGAGACCAGATAAACTAAGAACACAAACTTGTGGAGTTTAAGCTTTTTTTGTTTTTGTTTTGTTTTGTTTTTTACCAGAGGAATGTGCAGTTACAAATGTATTTCAGTTAGGAACTGAGTTAAGTAATAGCCTGGCATAGTGACACATACTGTAATCCTGGTACTTGGGATGCTGGGAGAAGATGAATAGCCGTGAGTATGTTGCCAGACTAGCTACAGAGTGAGACCCTGTCTCTGAAAGCAAAACAAAACAAAACCCAAACAAACAAACGAAACAAAAAACCTCTAATGAAAGCCTTTATTTTCACTTACAAGTATCACTTTGGGGCCCATGCAGAGGTTGAGTGGGTAAAGGTGCTTGCCACCAAGTCTGATGATCTGAGTTCGATTCCCAGGTGTCATCCTCAGACTTCCACACGCATGCCATGGCATACACATGTCCACATACACAAGCATGCAAGCAAGGAAATCAATGTAAATAACTAAATTTTTACTTCATTTAAATAGTGCTTCTTATAAATAATAGATATCGATATATATTATTCCCAGGCTCTCACATTTGAGAAAGCAGGGAGATGTGAATTCTACTCAGAACAATTCCCAGCTGCATCCCTAATATATACCATTTGGTGCTAAGGAGACACTTCCATTATGTGAACGTAATTTACATACGCAAAATAACTCATTTCCTGATGAGTTTAAGTAATTGTGGTCCCACTGCACATGCCGTTCAACATCTTGAAATTTTTAGCATCTCCTTCTCAATACACTTCAATGTAAAAAAATACAGTACCAGCCCCATTGAGCTATAAAGACTGCATTTAAAATTTATAGAATGTAAGCAAAAGTTGTTAATTTATTCAACTAATAACAATGTTGGTTTGTATTTATGTCTGCAGTTACCCTGTTGGCCTGGCATGTGTTCTGAGTTGGTCCAACAACACAGATGTATTCACCATGATCTTGGAAAGCTTTTAAAACTACACTTAGGACCAATATGGTGCTCCTGGGACAGGACCAGCTGTGGTTCAGGCCATAACCCATGACTATGGGAAGGAAACATCATGTTTCAGCCACGAGGGGGTTGAATCCCTGACCCTAGCCTCATTAGCACTCTGTTCTAACCAAGAGTGCTAACTGGTCACACATGGGGAAAATGGAGATGGGGGAAAGATGTAGGTGAATAAGAATTGTGGTTTTAATGTGCTTGTTTTGGTCCAAGAAAAAGACCTCACACCCATGGATCAACCCTAGCTTGGTTTGAGACTTGGCGTCTTCTTGTGATGATGGAGCTGCCTGTAACTGCTCTTTGGTAGATGGGTGTGGACAACAGGACAGCTGAGGCATAAGAGAGGGAAAGAGGTTGTAGGATGGAAGGGTACAAAGAGGAGTAGTGGGGAGAAGAGGAGGGAAGAGAATGAGAAGAAACAAAGTTTGTTAGAAAATGCTGTAATGAAAACTAACACAAGCATATGCCAAATCCAGCACTGTGTATACAAATTAGAAAAATAAAAGAAAAAGAACACGGGCTAGTAACCTTGGGCAGGCACAGAGCAGGAGCCAGACTCTCACTGGGCAGCCTTGGCATCCACTTATTATTCTTGGTTTCTTTATCTATGAAGTGGAATCATCAAGGCTGCTCTCTCGGGTGATAACAGAATAATTTGCCTGCTGTGTAGAGTGCTCAGTAAAATCATAAAACCTATATGCATGTACACACATGATCACACATGCACACACATGATCACACACATTGTCCAGATTAATTTTTATTGTCAACTTGATACAAGGAAAGAGGGAACCTCAGTGAGGAATTGTTTAGATCAGATTATTTGTGGCATTGTCTGTGAGAAATTGTCTTGATTGAAGATTGCTATATGAGGACCCAGCCCACCCTGGGTAACATTATTCATAGGCAGCTAAATAAGAAAACTGGCTGAACAAGCAAGAGAGCCAACCAGTAGTGTTCCTCTGTGCTGCTTCTTCAATTCCTGCCCTGATTTCTTCAGAATTATGATTTGGAAGTCCAAGCTGAAATAAACCTTTTTCTTTCCACATTGCTTTTAGTCATGGTACTAATCATTAGCATGAGAAAGTAGAACACACAAGAACGCTCATGTACACAAATAAAAATAAATTACAATAAATTACTTATTTTTTGGAAAAAGCAAAACAAAATAAAAGCTAAGAGACAAGGTACTCAGAAATGAAGATTGTCATGTCACAAGACAGGATACCATCATCGGAATTGTCCTGAATCTATGGCTCACCCTAGGAACTCATACATTCCCTTATCTATGCAGACAACTTCACTGGGGCCACCTCTAGCTTTGGTGGCCTGTCAGTCACACTGATCCACTGATATATTTTAAATTGATTATTTCTGTGTCTAGTGTGTTTTAAATGGCTCTATTTGATCTATCTACTCTAACACAGAACCCTCCCCCCTTAATTTGGTGACTGTTTTCATTGAGAGTTTTTCATCACTTGTAGATTTTGGTGTATTTCCTCCTCTCAAATCCTTATGCTTCTTACTTGCTTTTATTAGTGTATTCGCTGGAGCCTTCAGAGCAGCTCTGTAAAGTCACTTAATTGTTAGCTTCAAAAGTTATTCGTCATCCAGGCAGAGAATCACTTCCAATCCCAGCACTCGGGAGGTAGAGGCAGGTGGATCTTTGTGAGTTTGAGGCCAGCCTGGTCCACATGAGTTCCAGGATGGTAAACGCTACATGGTGAGACTCTGTCTTTAAAAAAGAAGTTATTCTTCTAAATTTCCATCATAACAGTGGCTGAATGTCCTCTCTAAATTCAGACACTGTGTTCCTGACTGCTAGCGTAAGTGTAGCAGGAGGCAGGGGCTCAGATAAACAGTAAAGGCTGAGTCCTCAGGGGTAAGATGAATACCCTCACCAAAAAGAGCTGAAGAGTTTCTTTAACTCTTCCCCATATAAGAACAAGGGAACCTGGAAATTCTCTTAGGTTGATGCCCTGGACTTTTAAGCCTTGTGAGAAAAAGTGTTGCTATCTAAGTAACCCAGCCTATGGTAGTGTGTGATGGCAACCTGTATAGTCTAAGGCAATCTTCCAGAATGATGTCCGGGAGTTGGTGTGATGGCTCAAAGGGTGACAGCAACAACAATGCAAACTTGGTGACCTAAGCTCTGTCCCTGGAACCCACACAAAGGTGAAAGAAAACTGGCTCTGGAAGGTTGCTCTCTGACCTCCACATATATCCTGTGGCGTGGGTGTCCACACACACATCATGAACAACGGTAATGCACACACCACCACCACCAGCACCACACACTACACCACCACCACCACCACCACCACCACAACCACCACCACCACCACCACCACCTCCACCACAACCACAACCACCACCACCACCACCAATAACATGATTTTAATACATGTGTATCATACCAAGAATGTTTTAACTCTGCCATGTTGCTAATTTCTAATTACAACATGATTTAAAATCATTGAATTTTACCCATTTTACACCTACGAAGGAACTCAGATAGCTTTTAAAACCTTAAGCCATGGGCTGGGGAGATATCTCGGTTGGTAAAGTGCTTGCCTTGCCAGCCTGAGGATCTGTTTGGATCTTTGTGCTGGGGGAAATAGCTGGGTGCAGTACTGTGCACCCACAGTCTCAGTTCTGGGGCAGTGGAGACAAGAGAATATCTGGGGCTGTCTGACCAGACCACCTAGAAGAACCAGTGTCTCTAGGTTCATTGAGAGACCCTGTCTCAAAAAGTATGTTAGAGAGCAACTGGGGATATATGTGATTAAAGAGCAACTGGGGATATACCTGATATTGACCTCTTGTGTCTACATGCTCACACATGCATGCACGCATGCACACACGCATAAATGCATGTGTACACACATACACACACACACACACACACACACACACACACACACGCTCACACATGATTTAAAATCTCATTTGACTTTGCATTTCTCTGCTGTGATTCATGAGGTTCTAGCTTCCCAGAGGACTTTGAGGAGCAACAGGCACTGTCACACCCACAGACTTCCTCCAGCAACATTTAGCATGCTCTTGGAAGTACACTGGCTTAAAAGCAATAACTACTCAAAATATTACCAACATGACCTACTTAGACATAAGGTAGGAGAGAAAAACATTTCTCATTTTCCATAAATATATGTCTCCTGATGTACATATTCACAGGGAGTCAGAGCTAATAGAATTACGAAATGTTCCAAGAGGTCTCCAGGGCCATAAATCAACCAGCCTCCACTGGTGGTATGCCTTCCTCAAGAACCTATCTTTAGTCTTTGAATTTTCATATGAATAAAAAAAAGGGAATCATAGAATTTCACTGTAAAACTTATTTTCTAAAATTGAGGTCCTACTCTTCTGCCTAGTCCAGTGTGTACAAATGTTAGCTGCTAAGTTTTAGTTCAATGACGGTGACTCCATGAGACATTAAGAGCCAGGAACTACAGAATGTGCACCTCCAGGCCAGCTCTTTGGCACACATAGAGACCAGGTACATGCTGCCATGTCCATGACTGACCAGGGCACTTTTTCAGAGCCTGTCAATGTGGTCACTATCTGCTGGCACTCAGTTCCTGTGGACAGCAAAGTATTCCAGTGTGTTCCTTTGGTGTCTCCAGTGGCAGCCCACATGCTGCCTCAGAAAGAGTGATCCAAAGAGATGGCCGGTCATGATGATGAAGGCGTGTTAAAGGGACAGTCAAGTGCAGAATAGGATGATGTTGACTGTGAACGGAGTTATTAAAGAGACAGTGGACTGTGGGAATGTTGACATGCTGCAGCTCGTGAGACCCTGCAGTGGCAGCAAAGGACCCGGGCAGAATGAGAGCATGCTTAATGAGGAAAGTGGTTAAGAAAAAAAAATCTATATTATGTCTTAAAACAAAAGCAATCAAACAACAAGAACCACCTTTTTACTAGAGGAACAACGATTTCTCTTATGTTTTTGGTACCGAGCCTAGCCTTTAATGGCTGAGCCATCTCTCCAGCCCAGCAATGATTTCTCATGACATTTGAAAGCCCCTAAATTGAAATGTTACAAGCAGATCCAGGAACTGGAGAGATGGTTCTGTGGCTAAGAGCATTTCCTGCTCTTGCAGAGGACTCAAGATCAGTTCCTAGCACCCTTGTCAGGCCTCACAAGCCAGCACTACAGCCTCAGACGCCCTCTTCTGACCTCCTGGAGCACTGCACTTGCACACACACATGAAATAATGATAAAAATAACTTTTTATATTTTAAACTTTTATTACTATTTTATTAAACCAGTTTCCATATTATTGCATGATTTCATTTTTCTCATTAATTAATCAATCCACTTTACATTCTGATCACAGCTTCTCCTCCTTTTCTCCCAGTCCTTCCTCATCCCCTCCCCCTCCCCTCCCCTCCCCCCATTCCCCCTTCCCTTTCTCCTCAGAGAAGGGGAGGCCTTCATGGATATCAACGGGTCTTGGCATATCAAGAGACAGTGGACTGTGGGACGCAATAGGACTAGGTACATCCTCTTCTATTGCGGCTAGACAAGGCAGCCCAGTTAAGGGAAAGGAATCCAAATGCAGGAAACAGAGTCAGAGACAGTTTCTGCTCCAGTTGATAGGGGACTCACATGAAGACCAAGTTGCACATCTGTTCCATATGTGTAGGGGGCCAGGGTCTGTCCCATGCATGCCCTTTGGCTGGTGGTTCAGTCTCTGTGAGTCTCTATGGGTCCAGGTTAGTTGATTCTGTAGGTCTTCTTGTGGTGTTCTTGATCTCTCTGGCTCCTTCAATCCTTTGTCTACCTCTTCTATATGTTTCCCTGAGCTCCGCCTAATGTTTGGCTTCAGATCTCTGCATCTATTTCTATCAGCAGCTGGGTGAAGCCTCTCAGAAGACAGTTGCGCTAGGTTCTTATCTGCAAGCATAGTAGAATATCATTAATAGTGTCCAAGGTTGACTCTCTCTCATGGGATGGGTCTCAAGTTGGGCCAGTCATTGGTTGTCCATTCCCTCAATTTCTGCACCAGTAGAGTGAAGTTTAGAAATTATAGGTTTGTCATGTGTGATTGATATGAGAGAAGAATGGACGGGGTTTTGGCAATTTTTCCCCCAAAAGAAATAATGCTTTAATTCTCAATATTCCTTTTGTTTTAAATTATAGTATAATAAATAAATGTGGCTTTATTATTTTTCTGTTTCCCCATGTATTTATAAAAGTAATAAAAGTTTTCAATGCTTTTATTCACACTTCAAAATCAAATTTGTTTTTGCCAGACGTGTATGTGGTAGCACACAGTTTCTTTTTTTAATTAAAATTGTTATTGATTCTTTGTGAATTTCACATCATGCACACCAATCCCACTCATCTCCTTCATATCTGCCCTCTTCCCCTGTAGCTTCCCCCCCCAAAAAGAAAACAAACCAAAAGTTAAAAATTAAAAAAAAATCTCATCGTAGAAGCTGTGGTGTGTCACACAGTATACCCTTTTGTCTACAGATCTTTGCTTGCAGATGTTCATTGCAAATGAACTGGCTTCTGCTACCCTATCAATACTGGATCCTCACAGGGACCGACTCCTCTCAGACATCTCGGTGTTGCCCTGTGTCACGGAGATCCTGCAATTCTTTGGATACGCAGGACCAGACCCTTCACATGCTTTAGCAGCTCATAGATGGGGTAGATGTTGGGATGGGTCAACTCAGAGCCCTGGATCTGGGTCTGAGTGGAAGCTGAGTTGGATAGCCCACCAGCTCTCCTGTGCCTGCACCACCAGGACCAGCTCTCCAGCTTTTCTCAGGCAAGGGGCAGGGCCAACAGTCCTGTTCTCATGTCCTCAGGGCTGGCTCACCTGCCACTGGTTGTGGGGTGCATCTCTCCCTCAACCACACCATCACAATAACATGCTATTTCAATACATGTATACATCATATGATGTTTAAATTGAGTCAGACATCTATAGCCTCAGGCATTTATCATTTCTAATGGAGGAAAATTTGAAAATTTGTCCTAATTTTAAAAGTGGGCCATTCACCATTGTTCTTTATGGCTACCCAGGCTACAGGAGGGCACCAGAACCTGTTGATGGTGTCTGACTTTGTGCCTGTTTTTAAAATTTTCTCCGTTCCCCACGTGCTCACAAGAATGTGTGAAGGGCATAGAAGAGTTGAGGTTTGCTGCAGGGAAAAGAGGATTTGCACAGCCGCAGGTCCACTCATTTCCTGCTCATCTCTGCTCTGCAGAGGGAGCACAGCCTGAATAACTTTGCTTATTGAAAATTTGGAAAGCAGATCAAGAGAGAAAACTTAAATATGTCATCACTCCTCAGAGGCACTTGTAAGTGTGTAAATACCCTTTACCCACAGTCTTTGATTGGCGTATGTGCGCATGCATATGTGTATTTGGATACATATATGTACAATGTATGCTGTGTGACTATGCTGCTTAAATAATTTCAATTCATGCTTGTTAACAGATCTTATTTTAGAGCATTTTTTTCCTTTATAACTTATCTTTTGTCAATGTCATCCGTGTGTATAATCTATTTTGATTGTATTCATCCTCATCACCTTCTCTGATTCCCTCCCTCTCCCTCTAGACACTTTATTTGCACTAAGTCTCTTGTCTAATTTTGTGGCCTTTTGTTTTAGTGACCCATTGGGCTTAATTAGGGCTGCCTGTGTAAGCACAAGTGAGGATTTATTTACTGAATCATGGGCAACTTGATGGTGGCTACACCACTGAAGAAAACCAGTCCCTCCCCTAGCATCCATCAATTGCCTGGGCGTTGGTCCTTGTGATCCTGTCACCCACCCATTCTGGAATGTGACCAGCTTCAGTCTATGTAAGTAACTATTGATGCTGTGTGTTCACGATCACAATGACTTGCTTTCCTCTTCTGTGATATCCTCTGAGCTTTGTGCGTAGGTTCTGTTTAGGGCTGAGAACTCACAATTACTTTTTTTTTTGTTTTTAGTACTTTGTCAGGTTACACCTCTCTGCATTAAGTGCTACCCGCTGCAGAGAGGAGCTTCTCAAAGGACAATTTCTAGTTAGCAGGAAACTGGAGTGAAGATTATAGTACTCAAATATCTCCTCCTTCACAGTGACACTCCTCCTCCATCATCAAACTCCTGTACTGGAGAGATGCATCTGACACAATCCACAAACTTCATTGACGTGACATTGTCACCCTAAGTCTACAGTTTACCTCATTCGTTATTTGTGGTATATTCCCTGGATGTGGAGACTTGTATCATGTGATGTATTCAACCTATGGTATCCCACAGGAAATGTTACAGTTCTAGGAAAACTCAGTTCTTTAACTGTGAACTCCACCCCCCCTCACAACACCCCTTATTTTCTCTTCAGTATAAATAAATCTTCATATTAATGTATAGGGTTTATTAGCGTAACAATTCTTTGAATCTGCATCATACTACATGGATGAACATATCATGGCTTACTTAAGATTAAAAGATTAAGTTTTATATAAAGTGTACCATCATCACCACCATCACCTTGTATTTTGTGTTCTTTTCAAACGATTTATCTTACGTGAGCAATAATTGGCCTCAAGTCTCAAAATGTAGTCATTGCTCTAAATATAACTTGGAGTATTCTGCTTTCAGGGAGCCAGCAGTTAGAACAACTCATGTACTAACACAGGTTTTTGTTTTTTTGTTTTTTTGTTTTTTGTCTTTGATTTATTTATTTATTTATTTTTTAAATACTTTATTTTTTTTTTCTTCAAGTTACATCTCAGTAACAAACCCCTCCCTATTCCCCCTTCCTATCCCGCCCTGCCCTTCCACCCTCTTCCCCCCAGAAGTTTCCCCTTTCAGTCAAACAGATGGTTCCTTCTCTTATAACAGTAAGTATTATACAAAACAAAAGTCACAGGATGTGTTGACAGCAGGTGTTGGCACGCATCAGCAGGAAGCTGGATCTAATGGCGGCTGTCCCTTTGGAAGGACAGTGCTCACACGCCCCTGAGCATTTGTTGATTTTCACTCAGGGTGATAAGCCGGTGGTTTTTAAAGAGGGATGAGTCTTCGTGTTATTTTGATGCGTGGCATTTTTATTGACAGCCCAGATCTGCTCCAAAGTCTTCTCAGATGCATTGGCAAATGTGCCGAAACATGCAGGGCCTGTATCAATGAGCAACCTGGGCTGAAGAGCCTGGAAACGCACTTTGATTCAAACTTTTCTTTAAAAGAATTTTTTGCATTTATTTATTTACTCTCTCTCTCTCTCTCTCTCTCTGTGTGTGTGTGTGTGTGTGTGTGTGTGTATGTGTGTGTACATGCACACATGTATGCATGTGTGTATGTGTTTGCAACATGGTATGTGTGTGGAGGTCAGAGGATAACTTTCAGGAATCAGTTCTCTCCTCCCACCATGTGGGTTCTGGGGATTCAACTCAGATCTGCAGGCTTAATGGCAAATGACTTGGCTGAGGCATCTCAGCAAACCTGAGTCAAACTTTATTTATTTGGCCATTTCAAAGATGGGTCAGGGTGAGTTCTTTGTGGAGCTATGAGTCAGTGAGTGCTTTAGTACCTGCTACAGCTTGAGTCTGAAGTCTCCTGTAAGCTCACATTTTGGTAACTGACTCGAAGCTTGTGGTGTGTTCTGAAGTCCGTGAAGCCTCTAATGGGTGAGGCCCAATGGTGGCAGGTCACTAGGGGTGGGCCTTTGAAAGTGTTACCTGCACCTTACTTTGGTTCTAACTTGCTCTCTGCTTCCTGTTCCCCACTATGTGAACAACCCCTGCCACATGCTGCCACTGCCACAGACTGAGCCAGTCCACACTGCACATTGCTCTTCTCTCCATGACTGAAATGCCCCTGAAAGTGTAAGCTGAAGCAAATCTCTCCTCCCTTAAGTTGTGTCTGCTCGGTATTCATCCCAGCAGCAAGGAAACTCATACAATTAGCCATGAACCTCTTGCGGCTTCCTGTTCTTTTACTTCATGTTTGAACACCACACTAGGAAGCAACAACCATGTCATTCTAAGAATTCTGCACTCTAAGATAATTTTAGCAGCTAGGATGATAGTTTATTATTACCCATTCTGTTACTTTTGAAACAAATTAGAAAAATTCAGATTTATTCATTTTTATTTCATGTGCATGAAAATTTGTTGGAATGCACAATTATGCACCATGTGTCCCTGGTGCCTACAGAGAAGCCAGAAGAGGGCATTGGATTATCTTGATCTGGAGTTACAGATGGTTGCTGGGAATTGAACTCAGGTCCTCTGAGATAGCAGCCAGTGCTCTTAGCCACTGAGCTATATCTCTCCAAGACTTCCACAACTCCAGTGGCTCCCTATGATGCTCCTTGGGTGGCATTCGTGGCTCCCAATAGCATCTCTCACCCCGACTCCAGGTACTTAGCGATTCTATCATTCTTGTCACTCAGCTTTTCAACTCCTACATACTTTAAATGCCCATTTCAAATCCCATCGCTTCTCTCACCCTCCAGGAAGACTTTCTCTCCCATGATTGTCTAATGCTTTCACTTCTGTCCCTTGGGTGGGATTTGCTACTATGTCACTTTATAGTTGAGGTGTATTGGCAAGCGATTTGTCTTCCCTAGAAGATCCTTTCAGTCATCTCTGGACGTGGCTCGATGAGTAAAGTACTTGCTGACAAACATGAGGACCTGAGTTCAGATCCAAGCACCCATGTAAAAGCTGGGCAGGGTGACGCATGTTTGTAACCCCATAGTGGGTAGGGACACAGAAGGGTCCTGGGGCTTACATGACAGGCAGACTAGCGATGAGGGTAGTTTCATATCTACCTAAAGTTTGTGTCAACATAATGTTCTCAGTTTGCATCCATATAATGCTTTTCAGTCTTGCCTGGACCTGAAGTATGTATATGAGCAACATTTGAAAGAAGACACGGAGTCTCTCAGCCTCATCTCCTGGTATGGAGAGATGGTGAAGTTAAGTTCTAAGTGAATAAATTAGGATGCCACATGGCAGTGTCATCTCAACAGGGACTCGGGGTAGAACTTGAAATGATGAGCAGGTTTGAAAGACCTGCAAAGACAAGGAGCATGGTCAGCCACACAGATCATTTGCTCTGACAACAGACGTCACATTCTGGGAAGGAATCTTCTGGGGGCTAGACAGCAGGCTACCCTCCTGGATGTGTTTTCCCATTGCAATCCTAGCTTCAGAGACACTTCCTTTTGACATAGTGAGAGCTCTGTCTGGGGATGCTGGGGATGGAAGCTGACACATATTAGGAAAAGAGTGAAATGGGAAAATAAACTAAAGAAACCAGAGAACTGGAGATACATGGGAGGATAGGAATCTGCTCCTGAGCAGTTTGACTGATACTTCTGCCCATCTGGCAAGCATCATGTACACTGGGATCATGATCATCTATGGGACACAAACAAGATATCCTTCTTTTCTTATGTAGGGCTGAATCCAAAGACATGCTTCCATGACAGTATGACGGCTATGCCATGGTTGTTCTTTAAAATATTTTTCTGGGTGTTTCCTTTTGGTCACAAGGTGATTGTTTCAGCATCACCTTTATATATTCAAAGCAGAAAGAAAGAAAGAAAGAAAGAAAGAAAGAAGGGAGGGAGGGAGGCAGGGAGGGATGGAAGGATGGAGGGACTGAGGGAGAGGGCTTCTATTGCAGGTGGGATCTATTCTCGATTACCTGGAAGGCAGATGTGCTCCTATGGCTGACCTAGCTTGTCTCCTGGCCCTGTTGCCACACTTGGCTAATTCACCTACTGCTCCAAGGATCAGTGGATCCACAATCATCTCCACAGTGGACATCTGAAGTTCTCTGTTCTTGTACAGAGCGGTTTGCCTTTCTGCAGAGCATCCTTCTTTGGTTTCATTTTTGACAGACATTGAACCATCCAGAAGGCTGCCTAAGCAAAGAGTTATTCACACCAATACAAGTTGGGTATAGAAAACAGATTGAGGCTGGATGCAAATCTATCTTCCTCTTCACACATGAAGATACACACTTAGCATTTTTGAGTTCTATAAACATAGTACAGTGATGTTTAGGTCTCAAATGCTCAGACATGTCAACATCACATCCTCTGTATAGGAACTTGGGAGCCACCACAACATAAACCCACTTCATCTAACTAGTTCAAGGTAACTGAAGTCCATTTGGCCATGGAAACATTATTGACGGTCACCTCCACTCACAGGTCAGGAAATGCTGTCTTATTCTCCCCTAAGCCCAGGGATGGATGAGCCCATAGTCTTCTGAACCAATCTTCTCATTATATTGTTTGTGGCAGTGCACTGTTTCTAGTATGGTTGACTCTCAGATTTCCACCTGCTAGTATTCATACTTTTGTGTAGTTCTCCCACCTTGAACGGAAGATGGATCTATGTCTTGCTATCAATGAATCAAATATGGTACAAGTGAGAAGACGTCATGACCAAGATTAAGGTGTGATCCCCCTGCCCCTACTTTCATGTGCTTGCTCTGATGAGACCAACTGTCTTGATTTGAGCTTTCTGTGGAGAGCCTCATGTGGCAGAGGCAAAAAAGTGGCATCCACAAGAAAAGAAGGATCTCCCTGAACCCAAAGACTCTTACCTCTGCTGTAGGACCTAGTGAAGCCATACTGGGGTCTCTGACCCATTGAAACTGAGAGATAATACAGGTTATTTTTTTAAGCTACTGAATTTTGGGGATATTTTCTACAGAAATAGACAATAGAACAGGCTTTTCCTTGGTTCCAATAATTGGTTTCCAAGTCTGCATGTGAGGGATCAAGTTAATGGAAGACTGGCATACTATGCCTTTTGTAGGAGAAGGGAGACGCTTGGTGGAAGGGAAGCTTCCTATCTGACACAAATGAGACAAGGGAGTTCTTAGCTGTTGTTCTTATGACTTTACATGTTCACCAACTTACCTTAAAAGAAGTGAACTTCCTTCTCACACATGGAGAGAAATACTTGTTATTATTAAGTTGTACTTTAGGCCTAATGTGTTCAGAAATCTCAACTTTGGACCCTCCATGCAAGAACACTGGAGCCACAGAGCCCTAAATGTGCATCTCAATCCATACTCAATTCTATTGGTGTCTATTTGCTCATGCAAGTATCTGAGCCAGTCCTTCCCAGGTAAGAACTCAGTGAGCCCTCCCCAAGTTTTCTCAAACCACTCATCTTTTGTTCTGTGTGACCCCTAGAGACTTCCATCTGTTTCAAACTATAGCTAGGGTTGAGGGTCAAAACCTCAAGGGTCCAAGGGGTGGCGGGGGGGGGGTTGGCTCCAAATTTTTTCTCAAGTGACATAATTTCAAGTGTGTCTATAGCTTCACAGGAAAGGAGGAGAAGTGTTTTTAAGTTTGTGAGCACAGGTTAAAAATGTAATTGAGACTAAGTAAGTAAGAAAAAACCTTCAATCAAGGAAACATTCTGTAAGCTGAAATATTGTGTTTTTGTGATGGCGCATGTATATCTTCATATAGGAAACGTCACTATCGTTAGGAAATGTCATGCAAAATAACAAACACACCTTTTTCAATCTGGTTATAAATATGCAGAATGGAGTTTATTTTACGAAAGCGTTACAAGCTTCCAACTGATGATATATCAATAAAGCTTCCACTCTGAGATGTCATTAAAGCCACATTTGTTCATTTCTATTTATTACAGGGGGAAAACAAAATGAAAAAAGTGGATTTGAGTCATATTTCCTGTGAGTTCATCATTTGCTGGCATATAACACTTGTGAATTTTATTCAATTCATTTAAAATGATTTCTAACATGCAGCCAGAAAGTTAAGGGCGTCAAGGAATTCAAAATGATCAGCAGGCATCCAAGATTTCTCAGGAGACAGATTCAGACTCACAATGAAGGGAGGTTTTCCTTAAGGAACCGAGCCTTAGGAAAATTGCCTCTGATGGACTAGGAGGCTTCCTCATACATTCCACTCATTTGTGTTTTCTTATCAGTAAACTCCAATGAACTTCTGAAGGTTGCTTTTTTCTTTCTACTTTTCTTATGAATAGGTCAGATACAGGCCAGACTCTGTGGCTCTCCTTTCACACACTTTCAGAACACATTCTTTCTTCTTGTTTATGCCAAGAAGTCAGCTTAGGTGAAAGTGCTAGGGGCAGATGTGAATCTTTACCCAGAATTTGAACAAAACTTGCCAGAGGCTCAGCATACCCAGACAGATACTCAGAAGAAGTGGTTTTTAAAAAAGGAAAACCCAACAGCCTTCAAATCAAAATAGGGTGAGAAAAGGTCTCAACTCCCTTCCAATAATTTCCTCATTTGTCTCAGAGAATTGAAATTCTACAAAAATCATTTTCTCTGTATGTCTCTATTGGAGGGTACTCTCATAGAAATAGAGTATCCTTAAAAAAATTTTTTTAAGTTTTTTTTTATGTACATGGGTGTTTTGGTTGCATGTACGTCTGTGAACTGTGTGCATGTCTCGTGCTGACAATGGCCAGAAGAGGGTGTTGGATGCCCTAGAATTGGAGTTATGGATGGTTGTGAGCTACCAAGTGGGTGCTGGGAACCCAACTTCCATCTCCTGGAACAGTGGCAAGTTCTCTTAATCACTGAGACATCTTGCTATCCCCTGGAAGTCAGGTGTCTTAAGGGGTGTTATGATTTGAATGTGAAGTGTCCCCCAAAGGCTGTGACTTGAATGCTGTATCTCCAGCTGCAGGTGTTGTTCTAGAAGGGTGTAGAATGTTTAGGTACTGGACGTAGCTGGAGGAAATTGGTTCCCTCGGGGGCCCTACTTTTGGTTCTAGTCCACCTCCCTCCCTTTTGATCTTCTGAGTTGCAGTCCACTCACTTCCCATTCCTGTTGCCAGCTCAGTTATAGGGGCTTCCACCAGCATGACAGTAGACGCACTTTGAAACCTTTACATCCTAAGCTAATTCTTGCTGAGCACTTGGTCACAGAGAAGAGAAAAGCCCAACCAACACACATAGGTAGATTTGAGTCACGTTTCCTGTGAGCTCATCACTTGGTGGCATATCTTGTCCATTTTATTCAAATCATTTAGGTTAGTTTTTGGATTTTTAGCTAAGCTAAAGGATAGAGTTGAAGACCTAGGGATCCAGAAGCAGGGCATTGTAATGAAACTGCACTCCACCATCATAACCATGAACATTCCCCAAGTCACAGCATCATGGAAGCTGTGATGTTAGGCACACAAATCCCCATTTCTCACACTCTGCTCACCACTTTTCTTTGGAGAGATTGGAAGGCTTGCAGCCCATGTTTCCTAGATTCTCTTACAGCCTGAGTTCAAGGTTGGAATCAATCCCTATTTATTAGCTGCTCTTAAGGAGCATTTAGACGGTGGGATTGGGCCAGAGATGTTTCCTTGTGACCGATGGCTGATGATCTGGTGATCATGAGGTGACACTATGTTCCAGGGCCTTGCTGAATTGCGTAGTGAGAGGCAGCGAGGGTAAGAGCGGAAGTTGACAATGAAATGGCAGTGCATGGTCTCCACCTCATAGTCCCTCTTTCATCATTCCAGCAACCTGATAGGCAGTCCCTCCCAGCCCTTCACGTGAAGCTACAGTTTTTCAGCTCTCCTTTCATATCCTATTGTACCTGTTTCCAGTGCCAGCAGGAAGACCAATCCACACTTTTTCTCAAAGTCTCTCCTAGTTGAAATTCTTGCTTCCAGGGAAACACCTGAGGGGTTAAAATTCCAGGATAATTGATTGCCCAAAGAGCCAGCTCTTGGAGATGAGGAATTATACCTATTCTAAAACTTTGCCTGTGGATCTAGGATGTACCCTTCTTCCCTCAGCAGGATAACGCACATTACTGAAGGGAAGAGATGCCCCTCCTCTGTCACCACAAGGCAAAAACATGGGCTAGCTTGCCTGAGAGTTTCATTAGAAGCTCCCAGAATGCTTGCATATTCCCCAGCTGGATCCCCTGAGGGGTTAGCTACTTCTTCACCCAACACCATTGGATCTGGTCCTGCTTTTGGATTTACTCACTTCTTATATTAAGCAACAATCTCAAAGAAAGGCCCACTCATCCGAACAAAGGGGACATGCCTGCCTTCCTTAGACCCTACTTTGATTTATAACCAAGTCTCTTTTAACGTGTGGACCCAACAAATGGGAGATGGCTGCGTAGCTTGAACAATGAAGTTGTTAGTTAACGGAATTAGCAGTGTGTTGTCTCACTGTGGTGACAGCGGTTAGGCGGGAGACATGCAGCCAATACAGTCACAACTGAATCGCAATGGATGAGATATTTACAGCAAAGCTGTTCAAACATTGAATAAAATATGGGACGCACTAAAGCAGATGTGTTTTTATTCTTCTGAGTTGAAGCTTGTAAGGTGGAAAAGAGAGCTTGAGTAATAATCGCAGGTTCTGATTCACACGCATTAATAAATATTCATACGGCAGCAGCCGTTGAAACTTTCCAAATTCAGAAATAAAGTGAGAAAGCCTGTGCTTGCCTTACACTGGGCTAAGTTTAGCTTCCCAGGCAGACGTGTCGATATCTCCATTAGGGTCCTGTGAAAGTTCCATTTGACTTCCCACTGGCTTCTGGGTCTCGCTGGTGGATCTTTCCTTCGTTTCCCCTTTTCCTTTTGTTCCTTTAGTGTTATAGTACTTTCCTGACTCCAACCACCAGGAAGCAGAAAGAGATGATGGCCCATTAATACAGAGGAGAGCTATAACTCAGGGGGGAAGGTAGACATGGGAGGAGATGAGGGTCCTTCTTTTGAATTAGGAACAGGTGGGCAGGATCCCTTCCGCATCTGAACGGTGGGATGCTTGATTTTTGCCGTGGCATGTAGAAACTCACGTGCTGTTTCTTAGGCTATCCTCACCGTGTTTATTTTCAATGAGCAGGAGTTCTCTCTCTCTCTTCCTTCCTCCCCCCTCCCCCCT
>CAJQZJ010032083.1:4969141-4980956 GCA_907164525.1 Lophiomys imhausi
GGAGGGACAGCCCAAGGCCAGGGGCCCAAGGGGAGTGTCTAATGACCTAAGGCCCCTTGGCCATGTGGCAGTCCTTTGCCGTTGACCCTGGTCCTGGAGTAAGCAAGTTTTCCTCAGGGCAGATGTCCAAACTGCCTGCGCTGGGGGTGGGAATACAGACACAGTAGAGACAGACAAAAGAGTTACAACAATGGCGTACTTAAAGTGTTTAAATTTACGCTGCTCATCACTATAAACCCAGTACTGTCGAGGCTGAGGCAGGAGGGTAGCCTGGGTTAGAGAGTGAGTCCTAGAGTGAGATCCTGATTCAAAAATCCCAAATCAAACTGACAAAATGGGAAAGAAAAGTTCAAACAAACACTTCTTGCAGAAATCTAAAGGAAATAAGCATATTTATCAACCATATTTTATCTATATCCATGACTGATAGATAATATTGCAAAACAGGATGTGAACAAAATCCAGCCCACATGATATCCCAGAGAGCACACAGTGTGTGGAAGCTCATGTCACTGGGTTTGTTGGCAAGAACCTAAGGAGTTGTTTGGTTGGTTCGCTGACTGGATGAAGCTTTCTTTGCTCTGTGAACAATTAACATGATTTTTTTTTTTTTTATAAAGGAGGGTAGGGGTAGCACTATGAGTTTTAGAAGGCACACACACACACATACACACACATACAAACATACACACATACACACACACACACACACACAGTGACTCTATGGAAGAGTTAATTATTACTATGAAATCAGTTTGTTGGAAAGAATATCTGGAGAGTGCATCTTGCCTCTCTCCCCTTCAGATTTCTTTCCTCTTCTTTGGACAGCCTAAATGTTAGCTTTCCCTCTCTGAACAGTCTACAGCACAGCCCAGGTGAAAAGTGAACGCCTGCCAGTGACTTTTCTGTCTATATTAAGACTATGCTGGCTCCAGAGCACAGCCAAGTATGTTCTCGTGCAGAATGAAGCAGCTCTATGTGCCAGTGATAAACCTCCTCTGAAAATACAAGACTTGCGAAAAGCGGGCCAGGTAGGGCGACTTGCAAATAAGTGAAAATAAGAAAAATAATTGCAGTATGGCTCCTTGAGGCAACAGCGTGTACTCAGGTTTTTGATAAGCTTTCTTTCTTTCTTTCTTTTTTAATTCATGGGGTAACAAAGATTTTCAGTTGTGGAGAGGTGAAGCACTCAAGGTAACTAATGCTTAAACAGAGGCATGTTCATACAATTAAAACAGACTTGGAATACGCTGGATATATAAATGATTCTCTTTTTGGGGCAGCCTGGGTTGTAATTTTATTCTAGCTTAAATCTTCCTGTGCCGTACTCCTGTGACCTCATTCTTGTGATGAGAATCTTTCTTTATGAATGAAATTTATTTTGAGAGAATGAAGCAATTGTGTGTGTGGATGACTTACTCAGGATTGCACAGGGGGTCTAAATTCTATCTGTGTCCAGGTTCTGACCCCATCACCCAGAAATTGCTCAGCTTCCCCTCAACTACTTTGAAAAACAGTGCATTTCTCAGGCACTGTCCTTGTCTCTTTTTTGAGACAAGGTTTCTTGCTGAACTGGAGCTCAGCAATAGACTGGGCTGGCTGGCCAGTGACCCCCAGGGACCTGCTTGTCTCTGTCCCCCCAGTGCTGGAATGACAAGAACATACCCCCATACCCAGCATTTCTTTCCAAATGAGGAGTTTGGGGTTTGTACCCAGGTCATTATGCTTGTGAGTCCAACACTTTACCCACCAAGATATCTTTCCAGCATGAGAATTCATTTTTTATCATCGACAAGCAGATTCTGAGCTGTGGGCCAAACATACCAACACTAAATGCATTTCCTAACAGCTATATCAAAGACTTAACGGAGTCCCTGTGTCAGCTCCAAAGCAATATGGGGACATTTGCACAGCAGGTGTGGCAGGGGCTGGGGGTATGCAACAGGGGGTGGGGGTATGCTTCCAGCAGGCAGTGGGATGGAGATGTTCTGGCCCGACTGGATTTTCCTGACCAGGATTGTCTGTGCAGCCCTGGTTAGCATGCAAACATCCACCACTCAAAACTGGGCCTGTGGCTCTCACAAGGAACCCGACAACCTGGCCAATCATCTCTGAGTCTACATGTTGCCAGGGAAACCAATACATAGTCACAAAATCAGAATGATCACAGTGGGGGAAACACAAAATGCGGCCTTTTTAATAGTCAGAGGGAGAAAGAGATAGCACAGGGTGACCATGAGTAGCAGGAATGACACTGAATTCAGGGCAGTGTGCAACATGCATGTGTGGCAATGCACGAGGAAAAGGAGTGTGTGTGTGTGCACACGCACGCTTGTGTGTATGAGTGTGTAAAAACTGAAATTCGCTATGTATTTGTAACACTGTCAAACAATAAAAGAATGAAAATAATAAAAAATGTATGCCTCAGCCCGGAGTGAACTCAGGATTGGAGGGAGATGGCTGACAATCATTTGTGGTAGAAAGATTGGCAGGCTCAGGGAGCAGTGAATATGGCCATGCTTTCACAGCAGCCCTGGCTCTGTAGAATGTCCCCACGTCCCATTAACCAGTCAATGGTCCCCACCTTTCCAAGCATGTTGATGCTACCGGTCCCACCACATATCAACCCATCCCTCGCTGCTCTCAGACGGTACTCACCACCTGCAGGCTCACTGGCCCATCCACTTTGTTCTGAGTCTCCTATCATAGTGCCCTAATGGTACTGAGGAGTGGGAGGCCCAGCAGACTGTTTCAGTTCCCACCCAGACTCTCCATTGCAGGGCGAGGGGTGACATCTGTCCTGCCTAGGCCGAACGGGAGCTGTCCCATCTGACCCTCGCAAACTCCCTGTCCTGTAGTCTACCAACATGGATTCTGTTCTATTCTATTCCACACCTTGAGTACGTGGACCTTGTTCACACTTGTGCTTGTTCACTAGGGCTGTGGTAGCAAAGCTACTTGCTAGTCTGGCTGAAGCAACAGGGCTGTGTTCCCTCACTCACCTTGAAGCCAGGTCCAAAGTCAAGGTCCAGGTATCTCTGGACCAGGTCCGGCTGGGTATCTCTGCATGGCTCCTTCCTCCAAAGATCTCTGGGTGTCTGATCTATGTCCTTCTGTAAGCCCCAGTGTTCCTTGGCTCGCAGGATCTATGTGCTTCAGGGAGCCTGCAGTGTTCCTTGGCTAGCAGACTAGTCGCTCTGGTGTGTGCTTTGGTTGTTATCTGGGGTCTTCCTTGTGTCTCCTATTATTAGGGCATCAGTCATTGGATTAAGGAGCTTACAGTGGAGTAGGACTGGCCTCTTTGTAGAGTGGTCTACAAAGTTCCATCTCCAAATGCCATGCTCATGTTCTCAGGCCCTCGAAGTCAGACTTCTGTGTGCCATTGTGGAGGTCGCAATTCAACCAACCCTTTTGGAAGAGCTTCTACAGATGTGGTCTGTGAGTCTAGATTTTTGGGCATGGGTTGAGATTGAGAATGGGAAAGATCTTGGTGAACTGCAGGGTGGGAGGAGTACAGACTTGGTTGTCTTGGGCTGTACTCTGTCCCACACAGTTGCAGAGCTCAGAGCCCTCTTTTTTTCCCAGCAGCACTTGAGCCAAGCTGTGTGTTCAAATGTAATCCATGGAGGGGAAATGGCTCAGTACAGAAAGGGCTCTCTGGCTGCTCAAGTGTAAGGCCCCCAGTCTGACCCCTAGAACTGGCATAAGAAGCCAGACACAGTGGCGCAAGGTCAGAGTGTTCTTGTGGCAAGATGGGAGGTGGGCAGGAAAGAATCCTTGGAAGCTCACAAGTCAGTCAGTTAGCCTCAAGACCTTGTCTCAAACAAAGTAGAAAAGTGACCTACCACTGAGGTATTCCTCTGACCACTACACACGTGGCAGGGCACACACACACACACACACACACACAAACACACACACACACACACATGTAAAACAGTTGGATTTCTTATTTTTAGTATAAGAATCATTTTAGAGCTTGGTAGTTAATAGCACCAGCTTCTCCTGCAGTGGACCCAGGTTTAGTTTTCAGCACCCACATAACTGTGCATAACCACCTATAACTCCAGTTCCAGGATATCTGATGCCCTCTTCTGGCCTCCACAGGGACCTGCATTCACAGTGCATATACAGACAAACAAGTACACACACATCTACACATAAATAAAAATAAAAGTTGAAAAGAAGAATTAGCCTGCCCCTAGAGGCATTGCAGATGTGACTGCTATGTCACATGTGCATCAGTAAGTAGCAGAGAGGAGAGAGGCTCTACCTACATTCAGTGTTCTGACCTATGAACATCTGAATGAATAGTAGTTTAACATTCATGGAAAAGAAAAAGCAAGCTGGATACCAACACCACTTTGGCACCATGGGGTAGCCTGAGATGACTACCAGACCAGTACCAGGCAAGCATGAAATGGGCTCCCAGGATAGGAAACAAAGCAGAATCTAGAAGAACTCTGCCTGGCTGTGGATGTGGGGTTGTGGGGGGGGCCAGTCCTGAGGGAGTGAGTATGGGAGAGCCAGCCTTGTCTTCTGTCTGCTATGTGGTGGTGTTGGCTAGGAAGAGATGCCCTCCCCTCCCTTTTGCCCTCACCACAATTGGCCAATGGGAGATCGGGCCCAGAAGGGGTCAGAAGATCGGGAGAGCTGTCCCTGCCCCTCACATGCTGCAGCACTCAGGAGAGCAGGCCCTGCACCTTTCCATAGGAGAACTGGCCATGCAAGTGGGGTTTGCAGGTCCAGAACCAGGGCTTTGAGTTGGCTCACCCCAACATCTACCCCATGGATGAACTGCTGGAGTGCAAGAAGAGGTCAGTTCCACAACCCAGGACTGCAGGATCTCCATGACACAGGACAGTTACAGCATATCTGAGAGGAGTTCCAGTGAGGTTCCAGTACTGACAGAGTAGGGGCCTCATACCAGACCAAGGAGTCATTATAATGAACACTTGCAAGCAGAATGTGTGGACAAAAGGGAATATTTGTGGGACATACTGAGAAACACTGCAGTTTCCACAATTAGCTGTTATTTTTTTAAGCTGGGACAGATTGCAAGGGTGGAGGGTGGGTCTGGGGGGAGGTGGGAGATGGGAGGGAACAGGGTGCGTGATATAAAATTCAGAAAATAAAAAGTTTTCAATAAAAATTAAAAAATAAAAAAATTAGCTTAAATAGATTTAATTTCTTCTTCTTTTTCTTTTTTCTTTTTCCCTTATTTTCCACTTTGAAAGGCACAGTTGTAGAAAAAGACCAGAGAGCATGCCCTTGTCCCTGACCAGTTAAAGATGACAAAACTTCTGGAAAGAGTGCCATCCGTACCTCATCTACAGGTCTGCTGCCGAGTGGTGAGAAGAGCTATGTTCTGGGAAGGAGCCCAGCACACAGGGCTGGCTAAATGAAAATGAACACCAAGGAGGCTCATCAGAACTCAGATCTGAGAGGAGGGGAGCTTTCCTTTCCAGCTGCTTCAGTGCCTGGCATGGAGGCTCTTCTCTTAGAGAACCTCACCCACCCTCCTCGCTATGCTAGAATAGCTGAGATCTCTCCTCTCACATCCTCTGAGCTCTGAGGAAGCTACAATGTGTGATGAGCCATCTTGTCATTGCAACTGGCTGTGGAGATGTTCTCGTTGCCGGAGGCCACTGGCATTTGTTTCTGAGCAGATGCATCGGGGCCCAGTGTTATTGCTCCCAAAATCCATGTTAAGCTGCACAAGCCACAGGGGGTTTCTCAGCTGGGCTGTGAGCTCGTCCTAGGCTTGCCTCAATGCTGGATAAATAATACACATATGAGTAGCAGTCAGATATGTGCAGCAACGCTAATAATCATTCTAATAGCACCATGTGCTTAGGAACTCGGTGCTTGTTCCTTACCTGGTGCTGCACTTGGCAGTCACATGAATTTTGTTGTCACTCTTTGTAACACTCTGAGATAAGTACTATGTGTCTGAAGCTAGAGCAAGAAACAGCTTCTTGGTGCAGAGCAATCAAACAAGTATAAGGGATGTCACTGTCAGGGAGGAACCCCCACAGTCTAACTCTGGGGGTACAAGGTTAACCAGTGATGCCTGTGGGTTTATCAGGATCTTTCAGGAGGTCACGTGGGCCAGTTTTATTGCATTGTGACTGTCCTACCCCAGTGCCTCATATCAAGCATTGTCAGGTGCTGGATGCAGATTTTTAAAGTGACCGTTGGTGACCCTTACCCTCATTTAATCTCTTCCCCCTTGATTGTGGGAGGAATTTGTTGTCATTATGGCATATGACCCTGTGAAAAAGGACCTTGCCATTGTGATTGTGACAAGTTATTAGTTGGCCAATAGCTGGGAATATTTTTGGAAGAGGGTGGGCCAGACCTGGCTAGGTGGCTCCTTAAGAGAAACAGGGCCATTCTTGAAGAGAGCCCCCAAAGAATACAAGGGACAATTCCCTGCTGCTGTAGAGCTGGCAGGGCCTGAGGGCTAGAGTTGTGGGCAGTGTCATGAGCCATGAGATATCTAGGACAGAGACTAGAAAGAAAAAGGGCCTCAGACCTTCATCCTCAGGGATTGACTTCCTTCAACACTCTGAAGGAACTTGGAGATGGATCTATCCTGCTCCTCAGATGTAAACACCCCTTGTAAATCTTGTTTTCAGCCCAGTAAGATCTTAATGAGAGGACCTCCAGAAAAGAGGCCATGCCTGGAGTCCTGTTCTGTTAGCTTATGGTCAGTGGATGGGTACTGTGCTAGGATGCTGAATTACTGGCCATCTGAAAAGTAAAAACAGAAAACCGATATATTCTCAGATGTGCCCACTCTGTCCTATTGACTCACCCACGTGCCATGAAGGTGTTTCTGTATTTTCAAAATGTCATCCCCTGGGCCCGGAAGATGGCTCAGTGGGCAAACTGCTTGGCTTGTAAGCATGAGGACCCAGGTTCAAACCCTAGAACCAAATCACATAAAATGCAGAGCATAGTGGTGTGCATTTATAATCCCAGCTGGGGAGGAGGGGACAAGTGGCTCTCTGGGGTTTAATGACCAGTTAGTCTAGCTATTGGTGAGTGTAGGGACAGTGAGAGACCCTTTCTGAAGAAGAACGTGGGTACCTGAAAAACAACCCCTGACTCTATCTTCTTGGCGGAAATTCACACTGGCTGAGTCCTTGAGACTGGGTCTCCTCCTCCTCACACTCTGGCCCGACTGCATGTTCCCAGACTTGGCTTTCTGTTTTCCCTCATACAGGCTCATAAGCAATGAACCCGTGTGACCATAAACAGAACTCTCTGAAACTGTGGGCCAAAATAAATCCTCTCTCCTTCAAACAACAGTTTATCTTGGGTATTTGTCTCAGAATGAAAATTCTGACCAGCACAATGGCCTTTTGCACGCAGCTCTCCCCACGTCTAACCCGAGTTTAGCTGCCTATGCCCCCTTCCAGCCCCCACCACCCCCTGTGCGCACCGCGCCTCCTTCCTTCTCCGTTTGCTCCACCTGAGCAGGCTTTTAACAGCCCCTTTGAATATAGTGCTTTTGGCCAGCATCCCCATGGAGAAGCTGATTGTAACGTGCTCTGCTGTGTTCTTTTGTGGGATGGGATCCCCTGAAAATTATGAATGGGCGCCCAGCTTGCTCTTTAGCAAAGCGCTCGGATTTAGTCCTCTCTCTAAGCTGCACAGCGTTGCTTTTGTTTGCTACTGGGTCTAAGGCAGCGATTCTCAACCTATGGGTTGAGACCCACTCGGAGGTCGAAAGACCCTTTCACAGGGGTCACCTAACACCATCAGAAAACAGAGATGTTTACGCTACGATTCACAACAGGAGCAACTATATTAAAGGATTTTAGAATTAGAAAGGTTGAGAACCACTGCTGTAGTGGAGGGTAGGCATGTTGGGAGTACTTCCCGTCAGGGCCTCCCACGCTGAAGTATTTTATTTTGAAACAAGCTCAGATCTAAACTCCTGAAATAGGCCCTGATGTGACCACTGAGAAATTTTTAAAGATTTGTTCATGTCACTGGTGAAACTAAATTTCCCCCTGAATTCCATTCTCCTATAGATTACTTTTTGAGACCTTCTAGAAAGGGAAGGTACGTTCTGTTCTGATAGGGAGCGTCTATTTTGCATACTGACATGCATTTTAACAAGGAAAAGGTCATGGACTGGGATGGTTCAGCTTGTTGGTGTGACAGCCGACATTTACCTGAGTCTTCTCTATACGCTGCCGTTTAAAATAATTTAGTGAAATAATTGTGATGATTGATTTTTTTATTTTCTTTTTGGACCCGGAGTTCACCTTTGTTCCTCTTGGGCTGGGTAACTTTCTGAAGCAGAAATTTTCCTTTGATGGGAATCCACTTCTGAAGTTCTGGGTGGATGGCAAACTTTGATTAAAATCACGAACTCTTATGATCTCTTAGCAAAAGCTGGTGAACTCAATTGCTGCTGACATATTCCTTGACCAACATCTGCTTTTCGACTGACATTAGTACAGCAGAAAATGAACAGCTGGGATGTTTTCAACATAATATTCTTCCTTGTAAATTCCTTATCTCAGGACTTTCAGAAGGGGCCCAGAGAGGATAGTGAATATTTAAACACATTGCCATCACAATAGTGGCCATGTGGCTTTGCTGGCTAACAGGATAACCAGACTTTTGACAAAGGAGAGGAAAAGGCAGTGCAGTTAATTTAAATCGTCGACTTGACACGACTGGAACCACCTGAAGAGAGCTTCAATGAGGGATTGTATGCACTAGATTGGCCTGTGGGCATGTCTGTTGGGTGTTATTTTAATTAAGGAAGACCCAGCCCACTGTGGGTGGCACCATTCCCTAGGCAATGCATCCTGAACTGTGTAAGAGTAGAAAAATCAAGCTGAGCACAAGAGTTGGCATTCATGCATTAATTTCTCTCTGCTCTTGACTGTAGATGTGATGAGCCTTTTAAAGTTTCTTCCTGATTCCCTGCAATGATAGACTATAAATCTAGAGGCTTTTTTTTTTTTGCTTGTTTATCAGTTTGTGTGTTTTCTTGTTTTTGTCAGTGAATTTTACCATAGATAAATGAAACTAGAATAACCAGTGTGTATTTTGAAGAGTTGTATACTGAAAGGAATAGATTTGACATCTGGAGGTCTAGATGCCACCCCAGAGAACACATCACAGTGAACAGAGCCATGGTCTCCTGAGGACATATCTGGTCAAATTCCAAACCTGTGATCTCTCTCTTTAAATGTTTATTTATTACTTCAAGTTGCATCTCCATCACAGTGCCCTCTTTCTAACCCTCCCAGTCTCATCCTCCTATCCTACTTCTCCAGAGTGGGGTGTCCCTACATATCAGCCCCCCCTCAGTTCAGCAGTCATATAAGGGCTAAGAGCTTCCTCTTGCACGGGGGGCCTACATGGCAGCATCACTAGGGCAAAGTGTCCCACTAACAGGTAACAAAGTCTATGTTCTTGTTCCTTTTGGTGTGTTGGTTGTAGGATAGTTATCCTGCACTACATGGCTAAAATCCAATTATAAGTTAATAGATGCCATGTGCATCCTTCTGAGTCTGGGTTAGCTCATTCAGGATGAGCTTTTCTAGTTCCATCCATTTGGCTGCAAATTGCATGATTTCGTTGTTTCTGATAGCTGAGTAGTATTCCATTGTGTAAATGTACCACAGTTTTGTTTTGTTTTGCTTTTTTTAACCATTGGTCAGTTGGGGGGCATCTGGATTGTTTCCAGTTTCTAGCTATTACAAATAAGGATGCTATGAACATAGATGCGAAGATGTCCTTGTGGTTTGGTGAGTAATGGTTTGGGTGTATCCTCAGGAGTGGAATGACTGAGTCTTGAGGTAGAGCTATTCCAAGTTTTCTAAGATATCAGCAGACTGATTTCCATAGTGGTTGTACAAGTTTGCACCCCGACCAGCAATGTAGGAGGGTTCCCCTTTCTCCACACCCTCTCCAGCATGTGCTGTCATTTGAGCTTTTGATCTTAGCCATTCTGACAGGTGTGAGATGGAATTTCAGAGTCATCTTGAGTTGCATTTCTCTGATGATTAAGGATGCTGAGCATTTCTTCAAGTGTCTCTCAGCCATTAAAGAGTCCTCCTTTGTGAATTCTCTGTTTAGCTCTGTTCCCCATTTTTTGATTGGGTTACTTGGTTTCTTGGTGTCTAATTTCTTGAGTTTTTTTTTAATAAATTTTGGATATTAACCCTCTATCAGATGTGGGGTTGGTGAAGATCTTTTCCCAATCTGTAAGCTGCCGTTTTGTTCTAATGACAATGTCCTTTGCCTTACAGAGGCTTTTCAGTTTCAAGAGGTCCCATCTACAGTCCTCCACTCTACCAGCTGAGCTGCTGAAGGGAGCTTGTGATATATCTCTTAATGTGACAAAGGAACACTGCAGGTATGAAGGTCGTTAGAGGAGGAGACTATCTGGGTGAGCCAATGCAATCAGAAGGGTCCTTAAAGGAGAAAAATGGGCTGAGGAGGCAAGGAGGAACTATAGAATGAAAGAAGAAGCGATGTGCTTTGAGAGTTGGGTGTAAGGCTAGGAATCAAGGAAAGCAGGTCACTACAGAAACTAATGAATGAATGAATGAATACATGGAAAAGAAACTGATAGTCTCTAGAACTTCCAAGAGAAACACATACTTAAAGATTTATTCATTTTTACTTGTGAATGTATTCATATGTGCATGTGGGTGGGGATGCCCACAGAAGCCAGAAAGGGTCATCAGATTCCCTGGACCTAGAGTCATAGGCAGTTATAACCCTTCCTACCTGGGTGCTGGGAACTGAATTCAGGTCCTCTGAAAAGAGAGTTAAATGCTCTGAGCTCCAGCCCTGAGAAAGATATTATTGACAGTGTGTGTGTGTGTGTGTGTGTGTGTGTGTGTGTGAGTGTGAGGTCTGTAAGTGTGGGTACACATTTGTGTGGATGTAGGTGAGCATGCAGGTGTATGTATAGGCCAAAGAACAATACACAGGTGTCTTCTTTAAGCTCTGACCACTTTGTTTTTTGAGACAGTGTTTCCCATTGACCAGGAACTTGACTAGTAGGCTAGGCTGACTGGTAAAGATGGCTCCAGGGATCCTCCTGTCTCAGACCCTGGGATTGCAGGCAAGGGCCACCATGTCTGGCTTTCTTCACACAGGCTCTGAAGCTTGACCTCAGGTTCTTATGTTTTCATGGCGACCTCTTTACAGATTGATCAGTCTACTGAGCCCTGGCTAACAACTTTCTCCTGGTACCATAAAACTTATTTTGAATTGTGACCTCTGCGACAGTGCATTAAAGCTGTGCTGCTTTAAGCCATCGAGAAAGTGGCCATTAGTTACAGCAGCAAGAGGCAGCTAATGACAAACTGATGGGGGGTGGTGGTGATACTGTGCTGGGACAGTGGAACAGAGAGATGGCAACATGGCCTCTATGGTGATAGTCACCTTAGTCTCTGTCACCTTGGCACTGAATTTGTTACTTCTTATATTAGCCCACTTTGGAGAGAAATCAATTAAATTTTCATATGAGCACTCTTATTTTGGGTTTTGGTGGTTCTGAGCTTTCTTGGATTTGGCTGTTTGTTGATTTGGCTTCCATTAATTTCAGGGCTGACTGCAGACAGATGTCTCTGCTGTGACTGACTCCTCACAATCCTCTCCTTTATCCAGCATTCACATATCTTCAGTGTTTTCACTGTGCTAAGTCAGTGCAAGGATAGGGCCAGACAGCTGGGAACAGTTCCCATGCCCCGGAGCCCACTAGAATCATTCAAGTCAGTCACTCCTCTGGTGGTGCCCTGTCCTTTGTTTTCCCCACTCCTCTGGT
>CAJQZJ010032083.1:4982968-5007441 GCA_907164525.1 Lophiomys imhausi
ACACACACACACACACACACACACACACACACACACACACACACACACACACACGAACAATGCTAAATGACTCAGCAGATTATACTTATATATACATATGTACATATATGTGAAAATAATAGTTGAAGAAGAGGTCATGAATTTGAGAATGAGTAGGGAGAACACAGGAGGAATTGGAGGAGAAGGAGGGGTGGAAATGATGTGAGCAGTGCTTGTGAGTGAAATTCTCGAAAACCATTTTAAAAGTTAAAAAAGAGGAGTTGTTGCAATCATACACAATCATTTCTGAAGAATATATAAGACATGCACTTGAATTGTAATGAACAATATCAGAAAGAAGGTAGACATTTGCAGAATACCGAGAAATTACAGAAAACACTAGCAACACACGCTTCCGCTTACCCCGCTAATTTTACCTGTGTAAGGAATTTGCCCTTTATAACCCTATGTGGTCAGAGTCTGGGATGTGCTTGTCTCTAGCCTCACACCTATATATAACAGAGCATGGCAGACAGAGCAGGTCCTACTATGTATCTGGGAGATGTAAGTATTAGATCAGTCCAGGAGCCTGCATACCACATGCAGGGGGCCCACCCAAGTGCTGGGTCAGTGGAGTGGATCCCAGCTCTCCCAGCACCTCCCCAGTGCTTTTGTTTCTCCTTCTGTACCCCCCCCCCACCTTGCTGAAATAGACCCACAGAGTCCTCTCTATATAATCAAAGGCTCTGGGAGAGGACCGACGGAAGGGAGTGTGAAGAGTTTTTGTTTCAGTTGGATAAAGCTTTAGCAATCTGTGTAAACAGCCAAGAGCCTTGTTTCTCGATAAAAGACCCTCTAATCAGTTCTAATCCAAGAGCATCGTTGGCACTGAGAGATTGTAAAGGCAAAATATTCACTTTGAAAAATGAAACCTATTCAATTCAGGGCATTGTAATTTCCCATTGTGAAGCTGTGGTACCGGCGATTAAATTCTATTGTGTGTCTGCAGCCCTCGTTAACAGCGATGTTTGCTATTATTAACTGATATTCTAAGAACATCCACTCTCCATAGTGAAGTGCAGCTTGGCTCCTTATGCAAGGTAATTTGCATATGTCTTGAGTTTGCCCTTCATGGTCTTTCTCCCACATTCTCTACTGAATGTATCTGGGATCCCATCCCATAGGGTCTGCCTCCTGGTGTACTCCCTGAGCATACTCAGTTGTCTGGCCATGTCGTTCACATCTGGATAACCCTGGAAACTTTTACATTGGTTTAGCTGCTATCTGTTTCCCACAAGGCAGGAAAAATTTTTTCTGAAAATAACATGCCTTAGGTTGTGCTCCCTAGGGGCAGAACCCCAGGGGAGAATTATGTCCAAACACAGGTACACAAGTCCAATAGTTCCTGCATGTGAAACCTGCAGGGTTGGAAGTGTTTCCGAGTTTGAAGGTGGTTTTTGTTGTTCTTGTTGTTTTGGTGATTTTTTTTTTCCTTTCAGATTTTGGAATATTTATAGAGATTTTACCAGTTGAGCATTCCTAATCCAAAAATCCAGCACCCTCTGAATTTTGAAATGCTTAAGTCTCATATTGATATCCATGAAATTTAATTTGATCATGTCCTGTGACTTGTGGGGAGATTAAAAAAAAACCCACCCAAAAATCCCAAACAAACAAAAACCTCTGTTCACCTCTGATAGGGCACCAAGAGTCCACTGAAGAAATCTCCCATTAACGATAGCTTGAGGAGCCATTGTGTTCAAATGGAGCAGAAGCAGGGGTGAGGGTTACTCATAGGAGCAGGGGTGAGGGTCACTCACAGGAGTAACTTACAAGAAACTACACTATTGAAGAACACTCTCCTGCCCCAGTAACCCCTACATCTACAAGAAATTTTAGTGGGGCCCAGTTCTGTGAGGGTCTCACGTAGACTACCACAGCTGCTCTCATCTCATGGCAGGAGGGGCCAGGCTATGTCATGCCTGGATGGTACAGTCTTATCATGGGGGTGTTTCTGATTTCGTATATTTAGAATAGAGACTCTTAATCTGTAGCTGACAACTGCTCCCAGAAAATACAAAGATAGTGAGGAAGTGGGACCAGGAAGGAAAAGCTAAGCACACAGCACATATCATATACCCTGGGGAAGGTGGCCTGGGCTCAAGTCCACAGGGGAGTCCAAGACTACTAGCCAGTCTGGAACAAGGTCACTGTTTATTTCTGTCCCTAGTAACTGTCACTCATTTGTAAGGGCTGCAGCCAGGGTGATTAATTCTCTGTTGACTTGTTGACATGGCATGGTTGGTTGATATCTAGAAAGGGATTCTGAAGGGAGCCCTGGATGTGAGTGTAACTACATCTGTCAACCTACCAACAAGGACATGGATGCGTAGGGTGTCTAAGTAGCTTGCCTAAGACCATATCATCAAGAGCAATAAACAGTGAATGTGATGGGGCATACTGTACAATCTGTCCTCTTGTCAATGACTTCAGAGGAAGCTCATGTGTGTCACAGATGCTAAGGGTGTGGCCAGCAAGGTCACATACAAAAACTATAGACTTAAGGCCTTCAAGGTCATGAATGTCAAAGTATGACCTAGGAAGGGCCTGGGATGCAAGAGGGGAGAAGATTGACGGCATGTAGGGAGGCCCAGGCTTTAAGTCAGCTTGCTGGGGCACTTTATAGAAACAGGGATTATGTGAGTTCTATTCTAAAATGGTAATTATGGCCTGTTAAGTAGAAAAAATAAACAGGTGATGAAGAAAGCAGTGACAGTCATGAGCCATCAGAGATGAAGTTGAGAGAAGATTCAGAATAAAGTCTGAAGTTAATACTACCAGGATAGTAGATAGAATGACTGTGGGAGAAAGGAAGAGAGAAGTCAGTGATAATTCCTAAGGGTTGGGCTTGAAGGAGACAGTAGTTATGGTGGTGCTGAGGATGGAGGGGGGCCTTGAGCAACACAGAGAGTGGTACGGGAAGGACCAGGGTTGCTCACTGGAGGTAGACGGACGCATGTTGCTGATGGGTAGTAACTTTTGATGCCTCGACCCACTGGTCAAACAGCTGTTCCTTCCTCCAACATCAGTGCTGAGGTCATGTGTTTCCAGCATAATGTTGGTCACTTGTCAACAGCACTGTTTACATGCGTACTTAGATGCCTTGCTGTACTGAAAATAACCTCTTGTTTTTATCATGCCTGGAGGATCTGTTCAAGGCAACAAATGCCCATATTCAGTTCTGGAAGCAGACATGTGTCACATTTCCCATCATTCAGAAAAAGGTAATCTTCCCTGTGTAAAGGAGAGCTGAACAAAAATACAAAAGTCTAAACATTCCGCATCACATAAGAGAAAGTTAGAATGTCACCAAAGGGACAGGAAATCAATGGGGCGACTTTGGAGACCCATTTCCATCTGCTCTTGACATTGTTTTCTCGTAGTAATTTCCTCACAATGTTAACAGTATTGAGTTTGCCTATTGATTCTATTATTTTTGACCTTGCATTAGTGTGGTCTAATCTTACATGCCATAAAATTTCCTTTCACAGCTAAAATTATTGTATGGCTCCAGAGGAAACTTCCAATCAGGTCGGGCACCCCCTTAGGATTTTGATGGGCATATAAATGGCTATAATGAGTTGTGTTGACTTCCAATACACTTTTGAGTTGTTTACAATTTATTAAATGCTTGAAGTGAGGTCATCATATAAACGATCAACTGTATTGATGGGAACACTCAATCCCCATTGGATTGAGGGCCATTGACAAGCCAACCATACTGGCCAACTTGAATTGGAGTCAATAGCATAAGTATATATTTGGCTCCCAAATCGAAGCCAACTTCACATTCGTTATTTTGAAAACCCTGTTAAATAAATACCCCCAAAGGGTCCCACTGGAGAACATATTCTACTTACCCTGGAACTCCAACAGCTAGACCCCTCTATGAAAAGCCAATAATCCAAGCTGAGAGAGTTCAGAAAAATGGGAGGTACTTGATGAGAGCCCAACAGCTCTTGAATATTTTTCTTAAGAAAAGAATAGATTTATTGTTAGCTTTCAGAGGGGGGAGTTTGGCAGCTATTCTCTCCAAGGGCTTAGGAAGTGCAGTCACAGCACACCATTAGCCACTCACCCATCCTCCACCCTCACCTGCCCTCCTATGTATCTCTGTAGGAGGCCAAACCACCTATATAGCACACTTCCTATCCCATCCGGCCTTTGAGGAAGCTTTGCTCAGTCTGTAGGCAAAGACATTTTGGGATTTACTGGCATCTCACTAATGGGTTTGCCCACAAACACTTAGAAAAGTATTGCTAGAAGAGTTAATTTGCCTCTTAATGATTTAATTATATGCTACTGCTTTGCTGTTGAAGAATAACAATGCTCCTCTCTTTCCTGCTGCTGGATGCTGCTGATTTCGGAGACTTTTGGAAAAGTACCTCATTGGCTTTTCTCAGAGAAAGAAGAATTGAATCACTGGGGGAGAAAAGGAACATTTTTCTTAGCCCCTAATAACTAGTCTCACACATCTGTAATGGAGCGAGGGGGGTTCTGTCAGACTGACACTGATGGGCATTATGAATGTGCTGTGATTTATTTTTGCATTGTCTTGATTGGTCCCATGGAGTGATTTTAGTCTTCTATTTCATGTCAAGTTCAGTGGGGTTGCCTGGTAGCATAGTTCAAAGATAGGAAGCGGATGAGGGGCTGAGGGGTGAGTTAGTGCTTATGGTATTAGAGCGTGAGGACCTGGTTTTGGCTCTAGCACCCATTCAAAAGCTGGGCATGCCCGTGTGTGCACTGAAGACAGTGGAGACAGAGGATTACTGGCACTTGCTGGGCCACTGGTATTCCTGAATAGGTGAGCACATGCGTATGCACACTGACCCCATCCCCAAAACACTAACCACAAAAGGGAGATCCTTGAGGGAGAGGAAAGGCCTAGAGAGGGTTCCCTAACTCCTAACTCTGTCTCCAACAAGCTGGAGTGTCGGAGGAGGTGAGCTGAACTTGAACATCCAATCTACAAGATGAGGCCAATGGGAACTTTCTATCCAATCCTGGTGAGAGCTGGGGAATTTTAACTGTAAAGGGGGCATTCTCATGCACTTCTGGAGGAAACTCCTGTCCTGGCCACCCAGCTGTCTTCCCATCACCCACCATAAAGACCTCTCGTCTAAGTCATTAAGCATCCATTTTCTGTCCCGTGCACCCTGAAGCTCTCTATGAATCCCATGCACCACAGATGGATTGGCTCTAAGATCCAGTCCTGGAGGGGCCACAGGTTAAGAGCCAGCATCTGATTCTGCCTCCTGTCAGTCAGCGGCTGTTTGGTCCACATCGGGGTCCCTCCAGGAATCTACTGAGGAGGCTAGCCAGCATCTCTCACTTGGCCTCTGGGCTACAAGGGAGGCCAGGTGGGAAGGGCCATTAGGTAGGGTAGGAGGCCTCAGATGGCTGCATCCACCTCCCTGGTGCCTTCAGGACCCAGGTGAGAGCAAAAGACCTTCCAGGGCTTATTTATGGGTGATGCGCCAAAGCATGCCCTTTGTGTGCATTTCTTTGCCGAACTTCAAGGGGAGTGTCACCCTTAGGCATGTTTTAGTGAGAAAATGGAGGCTGACAAATGAGGAGGGAACTTTTACAGCTAGCTACGGGTGGATATCAGAATGGAACAAATGGAGTCTGACACTAGGCTCTGGGTGTGAGGCAGATGGGATCGCGCAGGAAACTTCACACATTTACTCCAGAGGAAGCTGTGAGGCTTTGCAGCCATGTTGGCCCCAGTACAGGGTACCGTGGGTCGCTTTTCCTCACTTTCTCCAGTGGGGGTGAACTCCTCTCCAAGTGTTTTTATCTTTTCAACTGCACTCGGCTTTAATTTCATCTTCTTGCAGATTGGCTACCTCCACCATTGTGTTGTAGGGATGCATGTGCATATACGTACACAAATGGAATGTTTATATTTGTATAAAATGGCATTATTTCCTATGTATATGAAATACAATTTAAAATGACTGAATCATTTCTTAAAAGATTCATTTTCATTGTTTTTAGATTCTGTGTACATGTGTGCTGCGGGGTCTATTTCGGGGCATGTGCATGTGAGTGTGGGTGCCTGAGGAAGCTGGGAACATCAGATCCCCTGGAGCTGTAGTTACAGGCAGTTGTGAGCTGCCTGACATGGATGCTGGGGACCAAACTTAGGTCCTCTGCAGAAGCAGTGGGTGCTCTTACTTTCTGAGCCAGCTCTCCCTATTCCAGGCTGTACAATTTTTGCTGGAAGGCATTATTAACAATTGGCCCCTAGTTGTAACTATATTCTATAGAATGTAAGCCCCAGAGAAAAGAATTCTGAAGTCAGACACTCCTGGGTTAAGTATCTCAGGTCTGCTGTGGATGTGTGATGTGGCCTCTAGTCACTTTTTAAAAGTTTCTTTTACATATCTTCATCTGCAGATGGGTTCAGTGATACCTGTATCTTGGAAATGTTGAGTGGAAATGCCCAGGTCATAGGGTGTGCTGAATAAATAGCCTTCCATGATCCCACAGTCTTCCATGGAGGCCAAAGGGCTGGATATGAAAGTGTCCATCACACGAAGGGTGGTGTCCGGTGATTTGCCTGGCTAGTGTTTTTTTTTTTTTTTTTCTTTTTCAGGTCGTTGGAAAAGCACTTGAGAGTAGCTTCTGTACATTAAAGCAGCAAGGTTAGGGAAGAGGAAGAAGAACCCCAGAACCTTCTCTTTGGTTTGGTGACTTGGCTTCTCAGAGGGAAGAGACTTCTTTCCTGAAGGAAAGAGGCAGAGAGTAATAAATCAAGCTCCTTCAGGAGTGCCTGTC
Source organism: Lophiomys imhausi (assembly GCA_907164525.1). NCBI lineage: Eukaryota > Metazoa > Chordata > Mammalia > Rodentia > Muridae > Lophiomys > Lophiomys imhausi. The sequence continues at coordinate 4,989,794 of CAJQZJ010032083.1, forward strand.
CCTAGAGTACCTCTTGGGAGGCACCTTCAGAAGCACTGTAGGAGGCATTTAGCCTCAGGCTTCATTTCTAAAAGTATGCATTTCCCTAGAATTGGAGTAGCCCCATTTGAAAGGCATGGATGCCCCTAGCTCTACCTAGAACAGGACTGCAGTCTCATTTAACTCCAGGCTCAGACCCAGAGGTGGCCCGTTTCATCCCTTGGAGGATGGATGTTCTTTCTTCCAGCCCCAATGATATCTCATGTAGGGGGGACACATGCCTGAGATGAGAAATGGTCAGGAAGGAATCCCCAATGAGCTTCTATGTGTGATTCTTTTTCTATTTAGCTAGTACAAGAGAATATTATATTTACACTGTGGTCATCACTTTTCTGGAAAGCATGGTCCCTGTTACTCTCCTGGGTTAAAGGCAGTTCTCTGAGGTGTTAACTCTGAGGCCAGGCTCAGAGACACCTTGAGGGCTGGACCTTAGGACCCCTGAGAATGCCATAAATTCAAGGGTGCTCAAAACCCTTGCACCATTAGCGTAATGTTTGGATATAACCCACTCACATCTAGAAACACACTTTAATCATCTCTTATGTATAGCACCTAATAGAATTAAATGCTACATAAGTCTATGTAGTAATACATGGACAGTTATACTGTTCTTAAGGCACAATAATGAAAAAGAAAAGTTCATATATGTTCAACATATATGTAATTATTGTTTTTTATAGATTTACTGCACAGTTGGTTGCCTACACAGATGTGGATGACTCATGTGGGAGATAAAGCAAAAAACAAAACAGAGAAATGACAGCAACAAAAATATCCTGGTAGAAGAGCAGGGGAGCAAGATGAAGATGGGAAAGTAGCAAATGAAAGGCATCTTAGGAAGTGGCTCCCAGCCTGGGCAGGTGAAGGCACTCCTGCGGTGCTCTGCAGGACTATGCAGAACTCACACCAGGGGATCCACAGAAAGCCCAAAGCAGCCTGTGTCTGCTCATCAATCTCTACCATTTATGGCTTGAGGATTGCTCCCTGGGGCAGTGTTTTTCTCACTCTTTGGGTCTGCTGTGGTGTGCTCACTGTGGGCATCAGAGAGAATCCACCGGCCAAAGAAATGTCAGCCATCAGGTGGCAGGGGTGGAGCAGATGGAGACAGGCACCAGGGGCCGTGGTTAAGAAGAGTGTTAAAAAGAGTGGTTACAAGAATGTTCAGCATGGACTGACTCTTTGGCTTCCAGTTGTGTGGTGTGTAGGTGAGGCACGTGATCAGGGTTCATCTCTGCCCTGGGAATGCTCACAATTTAGAGAGGGAGCTGAGGAGACTGAGTAGAATGGTCTCAAGCCAGTGTGATGAGGCTTTTCTCATACTGTGTGGCCATTTTCTCTGGGTTGGACATGACCACTCTCATCTCCATCCAGAGTATCTGGTGCCATCTTCAGGAGACTAGACCCAGTATGTGTATGTGTAGATATCCCTTATGTATAGGGATACATATATTTGTGAAAGCCAGAAGCCAAGCTTGGATGTCATTCCTCCATCCTGTTTATTGAGAGAGCGTTTCTCACTGGGCTGAAGTTTACTCATCATAAGTTTCTTTTTTTCCCACACATTGGTCAATCATTCGTGAGCACTCATATTTGGATCGGAGGACGGCTTTGCTGTCTCTCTGAGCCTCACCTGGAGAACACCTTGCTAAGGACTTGCTGGGACTAAGACATTGAGTTCTTGACATGGCTGTGTCCAGTCCATGTCAACAGCACACATTCACTCAGTACATTATCACTCCTTACACATAAACCCAGGGCTCCCAGCAACAGTGAACTACTGTTTGCGCTTTTTCAGAATTCTGTTCTGCCCTTTCTTTTAGCATGAACTCCTTTCTACCTTCATCTAGAGCCCATTGGTGTAGTCTCTCTGGAGAATGTGATTAATACTCTATCTGGATTAAATGGAGCACAGCTGATTCAAATGTTTGGGAAAAGCAAGGGGAGGGAGTGGTCAGCCACAGGCACACAATAGAACAGTGGTTCTCAACCTGTCGGTCTCGACCTCTTTGGGGTTGACCCTTTAACAGGGGTCACCTAAGACCATCGGAAAACCACAGATATTTACATTATCCTTCACAACAGCAGCAAAATTGCACTTATGTATTAGCATTGAAGATGCTTTTTCTCCACTGAAGATAACTCCTTGTGTCTCATTTGCTGATTCGCATTTAGTTCTCCCCTGGAAAGTACCTCGCAGTGCTTTGGACGAAATGAGAGACTCTGTTTCTGCTGCTGGATTTCTGCCACCTGCCTTAGAGAGAGATACACCTGCCAGACACAAAAATTTGATCAGCAAGCAACTTGAGTCCTTCCCAGGCCTGTAGGGATCTGAACCGTCAAACACAGACGTGGGATCCATTCCACTAGTAGTTAAAAAAAATTACAGAAACATAGCTTTCTTTCTTTCTTTCTTTCTTTCTTTCTTTCTTTCTTTCTTTCTTTCTTCCTTCCTTCCTTCCTTCCTTCCTTCCTTCCTTCCTTCCTTCCTTCCTTCCTTTCATCTTTTTCTCCCTCACCATCATCCAAAAAATAGGTGATGAGAAGACTTGGATTTTGTCTCTCTCTCTCTCTCTCTCTCTCTCTCTCTGAGTGAGAGAGAGAGAGAGAGAGAGAGAGAGAGAGAGAGAGAGAGAAAGGGAAAGGGGTGAGTAGGCCAGAGGTCAACATCTGGTATCCTCCACAGTAGCTCTTCACTTTATTTCCTGACAGCATTTCTCTCTGAACCTGGATCTCATCAATTCAGCTAGCTTGGCTAACCAATATGCCACCTTCCACCAAATGTTGGCATTGCAGATGGGTACCTCCAGGCCTGGCTCTTATGTGGGTGCTGGGGATCCAATCTCGGGTCCTCATGGTTATGCAGTGGGCCCTTGCTCTCCCGTGTCTCCCTCTCCAGTCCTCTGGACCTGTTACTGATGAGTTGCTCTGAGACACTCTTCCAAGGGAACTCCATCAGCAAGGCATCAGCAATGGCAGTTTTGGAAACCATTGCTTGCAGCGGTAGAGTTGCACCACACATGTTCAAAGGGTTGGAAGACTGTTTCTGTCCTGGTACTCACTGCTTCAGCACACATGGAAAGAATTCTAGGCCAGTGCAGGGCAGTCATACTGTGTGGAGCACACTTTCCAAATGTGGCTTCCTCATATTAAAGGTCACATCCATCTTACCAACCCACATGCCCAGCACCTCAGACCGAAGTGGCCCAGAGTACTCTTAAATATAGGAGGTTTCAATATAGGCCAAAGTTATATCCTAGAAAAGAAAGAGGGAGCTATTTGGTGTCTTTCACATGTTAGTTAAATCACAAGAAAATGAAATTACAATAAAAAAATCATTTGCCCATGGATATGATTTAATCCTTGATATGAGCTGAGGGCAAACATGAGGAAAATACAACTTCCGATATACGAATTTATGCATGAGAAAATTTCAGGAAGATTTAATACAAAGTAAAATAAGATGAGCCACAATCTCAGAGTCTAAACGTGTAACCCATCGAATCTGATAACACTGCCTATGCATGTCAAAAAATATTTAAGATAAATTTCATGAATAATAAAACACACTATGTGATCCCTGCCCCTAGGAGAGATGAGCTCTGATTTGGGGCGGGGGGTGTCCTGTACTGACTGGCTGGGAACCCCAAGTGTCCTGACTCTGCCTCCCTCATACTGGATAACAGGTGCCAGCTACCACGGCCAGCCTTTTCTGTGGGTTCTAGGAATCAAACTCAGGTCCTCATGCTGTGTGGCAATCAGTTTACTGACTGCAACTATGCTATGTCCCTAGCCTCTGGGAGCTTCATTATTGATGGCAGTCCCATTCTGTAGGTGTGACTAATTCAGCCAACTTTCCTGCCCTTGGAAGTTGGAGCGGAACTTTGACTTCCAAGCCACTTGATCTTTCGGGCAGCTGGTCCCCATCCTAGACTGCCTATGTTCCTAGACCCTGCCCTACTTTCATCTCTGTCGCTGTGAGAGCATATCCAGACACAAAGCAACAGAGTGGAGGAAAGTTGAGTTTGCAGTTCCAGATCCCACAGTCCATTGTTCAAGGGAGTTGGGGCAGGAACTCTAACAGCTAGTCACATCACACCCACTGTCATGAGCAGAGAGAGAGGATAAATGCACCCTAGCTTGGCTTTCTTCCCTCCAACTCAGCTGGCTTTCTCTACTGTTATATAGTCCGAGACCCAGCCCATGGCACAGCCCTCATGCAGGGTGGGTCTTCTCAATTTACAATCAAGATGATTCCCTACAACATGCCTGCAGACCAGCTTGGTCTGGATAGTTCCTCTATTGAGGTTCTCAAGTGATTCCAGGTTTTGTCAAGTTGACAGTTAATGTTTATCACCGCACCCCCAACCCCTACTCTTACCAGTTGCCTCTTTAATGCAAGAGATGTTCCTGGTACCACTGTCACTCAGAAAATCACAAGGAGTTCTTCAGGATCCAGGAGAAGGATCAGCTAGCTTCCTAGGGCCTCACAGCAGCAGGGATATGAGAAGCCAAGGGATACATACTCTACATAGAATGTGAGGTGCTCTAGTTGGCTTTCTGTTGCTGTAATAAACATTGCGACCACAAGCAGCCAGGGGTGGGAATGGTTTACCTCGACGAACAGTACAGTCTACCCACAAAGGAAGTCAGGGCAGAAACCTGGAGGCAGGAATAGAAGCAGAGGCCATGGAGATGTGCTGCGTACTGGTTGCTTCTCATAGCTTGCTCAGTCTGCTTTCTTATGGCATCCAGTACCACCAGCTCAAGCGTGGCCCCACCCACAGTGAGCTGGGTCCTCCAATATCAACCATTAATCAAGAAAATAGCCCGCCCCCACATTTCCTACTGGCCAATCTGATGGAGGCATTTTCTCAGTTGAGGTTCCCTCTCCCCATATGACTTTAGTTCAAGTTAGCTTGACAATAAACTAGCCAGCACATCAGTGAGGACAGAGAGAAGCTTCAGGCCCCCAGAAGACTGAATTTCTGATGCAGGCCATTATTATTCGTGTCTGCAGAGAAGGCATAATACAAACTCTGTTCTATTATTAAGTCAGCTCATGGATCACCACCTGTTCTAGTCAAAGATTCCACTTACCAAAAGTGCAAAACCAAAACAAAACCAACAAAAAACCCACAAGACACAATGTGGAAATCCAATATCTGTTGTTGTATTTATTAATGAAATGGCAGTTTCCCATTTCCATCCTCACACCCCTTTCTGAGGTCTCCTCTACCTTATTACTGATGCTGGTTTGGAAAATTTGGTTCATTCTCTGTCTTACTCCCTCCATTATTTTTTCCAACATTCTCTCTCAGTCTCAACTGTGGTTCTTCAGTTTTGTGTCATAGTCACATTTTTCAAAGACTCTAATTAGTTAATTCCACTTGGTGCTTCCTTCACCTCAGCTCAGGAAGGAAGAACACGAGCCATTTAAATTAACAAGTGCAGATGACATGACTTCTTAAAATGAAATGGAAACATGAGGGTTTTAACCCTATAGTCCTTCCTTCCCAGAGATAAAATAGTAACACTTTTTATTAAAAATGAGTTCACAGTGTGGGTACGGATTGTATAAGTTAAAAATCAATGGCCAAAATCATAAAAACTTTAATATTATTTTTGCTTTGAAATGCAACATAAGCCACATTAAGAGGAAGTCTATAAACATACATGTAATATAGACAACACAGCTGGCATGTGAGACATAAATATGTTTGTTATTAAAATGCTCATGCAAACAACTGATTCTTAAAAGCTACCATCTACAGAGGACAAATGAGCAGGCAACAAAATATTGATACAACAACAAATACAAATGGCTAAGAAACGTTTAAAAGGGTTTGCACTCAGTCCTTTTCTTTTGCTGTGATGAAATATCCCAACAAAAACAACTTAAGGAGAAAAGGTGTTATTTTGACTTATAGCTTTAGAGACATAGAGTTCCCCATGGTAGAGAAGGCATGCCAACATGGTGACAGGAACAGGGAGCCATCTGATCACATTGCATCCACATTCAGGAAGCAGAAAGCAAACAGCAAGCAAGACCAGCAAAAACCCTCAAATACTCCACTTCCACCCACCAAATGACTCACCTACTCCAGTAATGCTCCATCTGCTAAAAATTCCACAACCCTCCCAAACAGTGTCACCATTTGGTGACCAGGTATTCAAATACCCAGCCTTATAGAAGAAGACTGTGATGGGTCTGGGGTCACTCAGAGATTCACCAGGACCATGGGTAAATTTTATTTAGAAGAGGTTTAATTTAGCTACTGACACCTGGACAGATTCATACCTGATACCACTCCCAAGATGCAGCACCCAGCCATATCAGCCCAGGGCTTACAAAAGCAAACCCTACAGAGTTAGAGTTTGGGATGGGTTAGCTCATATCCTATCTTTTTGTGAGCAGGACTTGACTTTGCAACAGATAACCCCATCAGTTATCTTGAAAAGAAGCAGTTTTTATGAATGTAGAACAGCAGTTAGCACCTATTATCTTGCAAGAATAGCTGAGGCAGTATGAAATTTTTACAAGACTGGGCAGTTCAGGAGAAAGGAAGTAGGTTGACACTGTGCAGTCCATACAAGCTAGGGATTTACATGTTAGCAGCATTTTTGTTTGAGATATATCTATCTCTCTCCATATATTACTATGCTTAATATATATACATATACTATATGTGTATTACACATATATTAATCATTTTAATTACTATGCTTAGCATACACACACATATACATATTTAAACCACAATAAGACTTAATCTTAGTTAAGACATAATTTGTATTAAATAAGATAGTTCTTTGTCTGGTCTATTAACAAATACAAATTCCAAAGTCTCTAAGATAGTAAAAGAACGATCTGTCCCAGGAGGGCTAGGTGTGGACAATTTCTGTCTTGCCCTATTTCCCCAAGATAGCATTTCCGTTTCTCTCCAGATCCAGCTCCCATGGGGATCACTTTATCCATCTGAGTCCTAGGATCATTGTGTCTTACCTTTGGGGTCTCTTTCCCCTTTCTCATGGCTACATTTGGTTGCCACCACCATGTCCTATCCTGACTGCTATTCTTAACTTTATTCTTCAGAGGAGGCTCTGGGTTCTTTATGTAAAACCCCTTCTTCTTGGAGCCCTACCTGCTAAATGAGGAAGCTGCCACACAAAGAAACCAGTGCAGCCCAATTTGCTGAGAATTTTCTGTTTCAGCACTGAAGGTATCAGTGAAAATCATTAGTCCTGGGAAAAGTGGGACAAATGGCCACCTTATTGCAATAGGAAATTAAGCAGTAATCTTGTCATGCCACTTCATCAGTCCAGTCATTATCAAAGCATTACAAACTGGTGGTTTAAAACAGCAGAAATTAATTACATCACCGTTCTAGAATTCTGGTGTATGACATCTACTCTTGCCAGGGGCAGAGTCCCTCTGAAAGCTCCAGATTCTTTCCTTGCCTCTTCTAGATTGTAATTTCTAGTCTGACAATCTGCAGGTTATTTGTCTTGGTAGACAGATCTCTCTAATATTTACCTACACGAACACATGGCCATTATCTTCTTGTATGTCTCCAGGTAGTCTTCTCTCTGTGCTGTGTCTGTGTCAAAACAAGTCAAAAGTCATATCCTAATGACCTCATCTTCTCTTCATCAAAGATACGATACAAAATAAGGTCTTTGCAAAGACCTTATTTTAAGGCGATGTCATATTTGATTGAACTGGAAGTTAGGGTTTCTTTTGGAGAACATTGTTCAACTTGTAAAGCCTGATGTTCCATCTTTTGATTATTTCACAATGAACTCTGCAGCATCAATCATGGAAGGTTGTTAAAACAGACTGAGATATCTGTACTTCACATGCTAGGCATCAATGGGTGGCTGATAGCTTCTGAACAAAAGAGTGACATACTGTTAGAGTCATTTTAATAATATTAAGAAGGCAATAGTGTACAAGATGGATTGGGCCATGATGGAAAAGAGTGATTAGGACTATGAGAAATCTCCTTGTGTTAATGGCCAGGTACAATCCCTGTCTCCTGCTAAGGTTTTGGTTCATTGTACATCTTCTCATCTAAAAGGCATAGAAAACAGAAGAAATGTCCTCTTCAGCAATTGGAGTTTCTTCTCAGCTGAGCAACTGCTCAGGGACACCACTGGGCTTGCTCTCTTATGAAAGATTTCCTTCTCAAGTCATGGGCCAGCATTTTGTTTCATACACACAACCCCACAGACAATCTGTATGTTTACATCTCTCTTGTATCCTTGAGTGCCATTATTGCTTTCTACCCCTGAAAACCCAGCCCTGTGTCTTTATCCAACCACATGGCCATCCTGGGTCACATCTGACTTACTTCAAATTTGGACTTATTCTCTCTTATCTTCTTAGGTTTCATGACTATATTTTCCTCCTTGATTCTCCTTTGGCTTTAACTCAGAATCTTGCTTTTATCTAAAGATCAAACTCTTTGTCACAAGTCAGTCATGGGAAGGTACTGGATACCACTTGACATTATCCCTACACTGTAGGTTACTCTAGCCATTCTCCGTGTCAGTAAGACTCTGACCAATGGACCTTATAAAGAAACCTTATTCCTTGGTTTCCTTAAAATCAATTAAGAAATTGTTAGAATGATGATGACAGGGGATTGAAATATTCAATTCCTGAGTTTCTAGCCAATTCCACACCATTCACAGAATCTGCCCATTTGGCAGTTAGGGTTTGACCTTATTTTGATCGTATTTTATTAGAAAAGGAAGGAATGGATACCCAGGCAAAGTTGATCAGATAGGATACTTCCTGCCCCAAACTTTGAATCATACAGAAACTAGATTGTTTAACTAGAGTGGAATCAAAGGAGATTTCTATAGATAGAGGGTCTGAGCTGCCATCTAGAAGGATCTGTGATGAGCTACTTATGAGGATATTGAGCATAGATTCCATCTATAAGGAGAAAAGAACCAACACGCACACACTCACTTGCCAAATAGCGCCTAAAGTCTGTGAGAATGCCAGTCTCTGCTGTTCTGATCTTCAGAAGCACGATTGGCCCTTCTCTTGGAATATGCTTTCTAAAGATGAAAGAAACAAATAGACAAACAGTACGATCTGACTTTAAGTTATTGTGCTGATGGTGATGCAATCAGGGCAGGGAACCCAGTGGCGTGAGGTAAGCTAGCTGCAGAAGGCATCTCTGAGAAGGAACTATTTGGGCAGGGGCTGCAGAGAAGTGAGGAAGACACATGGATGGACACACAGCTGGCAGAAGGAACTTGTGCAGGGATCAGAGCTGTGAGCAAGGATGGACAGCAAGAGGGGAGGGTATGTGGTTGGAGAAGAAGGGAATGGGGAAGACCTCGTAGCCCTGAGGCACGGGTTGGTCAGATCTTGAGTTCCCCAGGAGCATGGTGAGAACTTGGGGCTTATTTTAAGTAGAATGGAGAACCAAGGAAAGACCTGATGGGGGTAAGTCTTAAAAGGATAATTTTTGTTATTGTGTGGAGGACAAATGTTGGAGGGGTGATTATGAAATAAACAGAAGGAAAGAAGAGAAAAAAGATTGGTCACTTGCACATCCTGTAAGTCCTAAAAGTGGGATAATCACTTGATTTTTGGCTACACTGAGTAGCTTCCCTCTCCCTCTGTCCCCTTCCCTTCCTTCATTTCTTTCTCTCTCCTCTTTCTTTTTTCTCTCTTTCTCTTTCTCTCTTTCTTTCTTTCTCTCTCTTTCTTCCTTTCCTCATTTCCTTCTTTTTTTTATCTCCAACTAAATCTCTTGACTAGTATAGATCATAAGAGCCTAAGATACAGAGAGTCACACACATGGAGAGGAAGGAATAGTTACAAATTATACCACTTGGGACATCTACAGAACTATTTATGTGCTATTTTTAACCATGAGTGATGAAAATATAACTCAGTTTACGTAACAAACTTATTCTAATGTAGTAGTTTTCAACAGAGAGTTGTTTCCTTCTCTAGGGAATCACTGGCTGTCCCTGGAGACAATTTTGATTGGGGTGGTCTCCTTGCATCTAGCGGGAAGAGATCAGGTATTCTGTTCTACAATGTCCTATGACACACAGGAAAATCCTCTATCAAAAAGAATTTCCTAAGCCCCAGTGTCAGTGGTGCTGAGGTTGCAACACAGCCACTTTGATGTACTCAAGCATGGCTAGTTACCATTATGGCTTTCTGGACTTTCAGCATCTCTCCTCTAACTTGAAGGAAGGAGAAAGGGGAAATGTAAAACACACTGTCCAACCCAGATGTGTTGGAGCTGCCTGGGGGAGGGAGCAGGCATGGCTCCATCGTGTGGGCCACATGCTTGTCATGCAGCAGTGGTCCACTCTGTAAGAGAATCGATTTGCTGGATGGAGATAGATGATGCAGCATGGAGACACAGATAGCATAGGTGGAGCATGGGCATCTCACTAAGGGACCATTTTCTGGCTCATCTTCCCTCTACAGTTCTGAAGATAAGCATCACATAGTGTTGAATTACCATTACCATCAGAATTTTTTTTCAGAAAGATGTGTGCAAATAAAAAGCAATCAGATTGGTGCCCTATATTTACCATTAATCTTCACAAATGAGGGGAAGAAAAACTCTTTGCAAAATTAACTGACTTAAAAATTTCCCATTTCTTCACACTGAAGCCTTTCTATCTTTGCAAATTAAATTCAGCAAATGAACATTTGTTGAACTGAATTACAAGTAACTCCATGTGGGAGGGAGAGAGAGGGCAGTCATGCTGATTGTGATTTCAGGGTAGGATGGCCCATATGAGAACTCCAGAGGAGAAATGAAAGGTGGAACTGGCCAAGGTCTGCCTACCACAGGCATGGTTCTTACTTCTGGCCCCCAAACCTCTGCTTTCTCCTTTCCCTTCAGAGAAGACTGGCATAGTCTGTCCACCTTCGCAGATGCTCTCCAAGGGCCCGGGTCCTGTTAGCTCAACATACTTGTCACAAATTTAACAAATTCATTGTGTATGAGCACGTGTGTGTGTGTGTGTGTGTGTGTGTGTGTGTGTGTGTGTGCAGATACAGGAGTTTGCACATGGGAATAAGTGTTCACATGCCAGGGAGTATGGAGGCCAAGATTGGGGCCATTCCTCAGGCTCTGTCTACCTTGCTTTTGGAGACAGGGTCTCTCTCTGGCTTACGACTCACCAGGTAGGCTAGACTGGCTGGCCAGTGAGCTCTGGAGGTCTATCTGTCTCTGCCTCCACATCACTGGGATAACAGGCATACACCACCACTTCAGGATTTTTCCTCTTCATGTTTGCATGGCAAGCACTTAACCAAGTAAGCTCTCTTCCCATTTCAACTTGATAAATCTTCTTTCCATAGTTCTGTCATTATTCTCTTCTCATCCACCTCTGAATTCCTGTCATGACATTGACAAATATCCATTGAGTACCTACTAATTCTGGGCTCCGTTACGGGCACCATAGAGGCACAGAGGAAATGGATAAGCAGAACTCTGAACTCCTGGGTTTTCTGTGTGTTAGGTAAGTAGGGTGATAAACACAGTGGAGGACTGAAACACTCACATCTGAGAAGAAAAGTGAAGCAGAAGAGGGCAGAAAGAGTGGGTGGGTGGTGTGGGGAGAAGCTTCAGATAGCTTGGCTTGGACAGCTACACTGAGAGTCAACCTTTGAAGGAAGGCTGGAATGGGATGGGGAGTAAGCTGGGTGTCTAGGAGAGGGAACCCCAAAGAGTGCACAACATGAATTAGTGTTCCCAGGAGGGTCTACAGGCAGTATTTTGGAAGCTCTGCATGTCTGCATGGTGTGCCTGGCCCAAGTAAAGGGGTGACAGGTGGGTAGAGGGGATTCCAGTCATTCAGGTTTCTATGATTGTCGTGGGTTGGGAACCTATGGAAGAGTGACGCAAACCACCAGAAGATGCAGAGCAGAGGAGTGCCTTGGTGTGAATTGTGTTCACACAAGATTATTCTGGCTATGGTGAGAAGGGGCCAGCTGAGCACAGTCACAGCACAGGGAGAGTCACTCCAACTTGGACTTGGAGGCCCCAGGACAAGATTTCATCTTGATGCATTATTCTTCTTTTATCTGTTCGCTTTGATTTCCTGTGCAGGTTTGTCTGTTTGTTTTCTCAACTTGACACAAGGTAGAGCCACCTGAAAGGAATGATCCTCAATTGAGAAAATGTCTCCCATAAGACTGGCACTGTAGACAAGCCTGTGGGGGCATTTTTCCGATTAATGATTTATGTAGTGGAGTCCAGCCCATAGTGGGTGATGCCACAATTGGCAGGTGGTCCTAGAGTGGATAATACAGCAAACTGAGCAAGACTTGAGGAGCAAGCCACTAAACAATGTTTCTCCATGGCCCCTCATCAGTTCCTGCCTCTAGGTTCCTGCCTTGAGTTCCTGCCCTGACCTCCCACAGCAATGGAGTGTGGCCTGAGAGTTGTAAGCTGGAATCAACTCTTTCCTCTCTAAGTTGTTTCTGATCATGGTCTTAATCACAGCAACAGAAACTCTGACTAACAGTGTCCTGTTCTAGTGATAGTTGCTGATTTGTTATTAACACTGATTTTTTTTTTGATTTTTTTAATACTTCAGTGATCTTCCTGAGTCTGGTCTATTGCTCTAGATTCATTAGGATCAAACCTTGTAGCTTCCATGGATGACCAATTTTCATCTTCCTGTTGGTTAACTTCATGTTCATAGGCACCACCCACATTTCCCATAACTTCAGCATGGTTCCATGATGAGTTCTTTGTGAGTGAGGCTTTTCATCATGGGAGTTAGAGCTGGATGCATTTTTACTTGATGCAGGGAAGATGTTTGCTCAGTTCAGATATGTGTTCACTTATGAGATGGGTTTGATGGGTTTGTTGGAGCCCTAATGCTGTGGGAATAATCACAGCACTGTTTTCTCTTGTTTGATAACCACCTGAGAACTGTGTCATTATTTTACATGGAAAATGTAACTCCAGGGCTGGAGAGATGGCTCAGCGGTTAAGAGCACTGCCTAGTGCTCTTCCAAAGGTCCTGAGTTCAATTCCCAGCAACCACATGATGGCTCACAACCATCCACAATGTGATCTGGTGTCCTCTTCTGGAATGCAGGTGTACATGTAGATAGAACACACATATGCATAAAATAAATAAAATAAATCTTTAAAAAAAATGTAACTCCAGCAGTCACTACTTCTAAGTGATATGATGCCTCTGTTCAGTTGTCATCATTCAGCACACCATTGTGGATTTAGGACCTTGGCCCCTTGAGTGTTCCAGACTAGGTAGGGAGAAGGCCCCTCACTTTATCTAGACCTGTGTCAGCTAGTGGGAATTTCTCACAGGGGTTACAGATTTCATTGCTTTCTTGAATCCTGGTGTGCTATTTTTTTTTAACTGCTGACTTGGCATAGCCTCAAATAGGGAAGAGAGTCTTGATGAAGAATTACCTAGAGCAGGTTGTCCTGCTGTCTGTGGGGGATTGTCTTGATTGTTGGTTGGTGGGAGAAGATCCAGCCCACTATTGGTAGCACCGTTCCCTGCGATGGACGCTGAACTTAAGAAAGTGAGAGCTTTCTGAGCATAATAAGTAGCAAGCAGGCAGTGTGAGTGTATTTGGTGTATTTTTCCAGCTCTTCGCTGTGGATATGATGTGACCAGCTGCTTGAGTCCCTGCTGTGATCTCCCCACAATCATGGATCAGGAATTTTAAGCCAAATAAGCCCTTTCTCCTCTAATTGTTTTTTTATCTGGATGTTTTATCACACTGACAGAAATGCAACTAGGAATGTCACTAATGTAACTGGGTGAATCAGACAAGTAAGAAAATGGGTGGAAACAGCCACGCTGCTGGCTGTCCAGTGACAAGCCAGAGCTGGGTCACTTTTCTCCTCTCCTGTGTCATAATATGGTCTTTATACTGAACAATTCCCTTGAGAAGCCACACATCTGCATTATTTGGGACATTTTGATTTTAATTCTTTTTCTCTCTTAGAGCACCAAAATAGGTCTTTGTACCCCATCTGGTACTAATTGCCTAGTTTGTAACTCCTGGCTCCAAGGACAGTTTTACACCCTATTTATCATGCTCCATGTATCTTCTCCCAGGAAGAACAGCATGTGACACAGTCCAGGTGTGTCACCACTAACAGCAAGGAGCCTTAGTGCGTGAGTATCTTTTTCCAGGATGCTAAAACAGAGTACCACAGACTAAGCAGTTTATGGAGCACAGAAAGTTATTTCTTACAGTCTTGGAAGTTTGAAGCCAAAGATAAAGTACTGGTAGATCTCATGTGTGGATCCATATGTTACCAGACTTGGGGTGGGTCACAATCTATACACCTAGCAAGCAAGGTTTGGCCACTTGTCCTCCATAAGCCAATTGAATAACCCAAATTAATAGTGGAAAACAGACAAAAGGAGATTTATTTAATGTGGCTACACTGGGAAGGTGGAAAAAAAGATCCAGTGACTCCCAAATCCTTCTTTGGGGTCCTGACATGAGGGTGAGGTCTGTGTGGTCCCGGCCAATACCTGTCTGAGCTCTAAGACCCCCCTTCAAGGTGACCTGATGAGTTGTAGATCTTTCTCCAAGAGACAAGTCCCTCTTTTGGCTGTCCCAGGGCTTTAGATTTTTCTTCTCCAGCAGTAGATTCCTGGGGAATTCTAATTTCTTGGAGTCCCTTGTTTCAATAGCCTGAGAGCCAAAGAGAGAGAAAGAGGGGGAAGTCATAAGTGTCTCTTGTGAAAATCTTCATTCCTTCCAGGCCAGCCAGTTGCACGGAGTTCATAGATGGTGCTCGTCCCCTTTGTCTCACACATTGGAAGAGGCAAATGAACTCCACTGGGTCAATTTTATAAGGATACTAATTCCAGTCATGGGAACTCTGCTCTCATGACCAAATCACCTCTGAAGGAGAGAGACAACACCAGCGGAAGTTATGGGACACTAGGAGCTGACCAGAGGCGTGAAGCAAGAACCTGGTGGGTACAGCAGTAAGATCCCTCCCACCCCACCTTGTGAGGCAAGATGGCCATGCAGACTGCACATGCTATGACTTGAATGACAATGGCAGAGGAATTTTGTCAACGTTTATGCCAGGATGTGTCCCATTTTATTACTACTGCATGTCTGAGAGGCTACCCTAGTCCCCTGAGAGTTGGGACAAGTGTCTGGGGACAGAAAGACCCAGACTAGGACACAGCAGGTGAGACTTAGTCTTAATGAGGGTGAGGACTGAACTACTACAGAAGGCTCTTACAAGGAAAATCGAGGCAGCAGGAAATGTGCAAAATGACAGTTCCTCATTCTGATTCTCACAGAGGGTGCCTGCCAAATGTCACTCAAATATAGCCTGAGTTTTAAAGTTCTTCAATGGTGAGGACTGAACTGGATTGAAGAGACAATCACAGAAGCACCTCCTGGATCTCTAGCAATCTAGGCAGTTTCCTTAGCAGAGTATGATCAAGAATATGGACAAATGGGTCTCAGGAGATGCCAAGGGTCCAGGACACTCAGGGGAACAGCAAGAAGATCCTCCTAGCAGCCAAGCGTGAAAGAGACACATGAGAGATTCTCACAGCCACAAGCAGTCAGAGAGTACACACCACTAGCAATGTAGAGAAACAGTATAGACTGAGGATGTCACCCAGGCACCTGCCAGCTACATGGCCAGCCTGTGTGAGTATGGGATAGATAGATGGGAGAGAAAGAGAAGTGGAACAGCTTGAGCATTATGAAGAGAAATGGGACTGGAGACTCAAGGGTGGAGAGGAGCAGCCTGTCGTGAGTGGCCAGCCTTGCCACCTGGAGTCATGGTAAAGTCCTAGCCTGAGTTGCTGCTGAGGGCCATGTCTGGATCCATGGCTATGCAGCAGCAGGGGTCAGTGTTAATGTCTACAGCTCATATCACCACTAGAGAACATGGGGATGTCCCTGGTCGGGGAAGTCGCTGGGGACCACATAGATGTCCAGGGGTTGTGCAGAGCTGGCCACACCCCTCACTGGCTTCCTCACTCTGGAGAGTTAACCTTATCTCTCACTGTCAGCAGCACTTGGGATAGGGGGCCCTTCACTTCCTCTGGGCAGCACAGGGCCACTGGGAGCTGGCTCTGGAGGCAGGGGTGTGAATGAGCCAGCCCCAAGGGTGGGTGGGAGTGTGGGAGAGCTGCTGATGCTAGCAGTCAGGAAAGCTGCCACAGGGTCATAAGATCAGGAGAGCTAGCCTTGCCCCTCACCAGCTGTAGCACTCAGGAGAGTTGGCCCTACACCCATCTGGTCAGCACAGCATTGCTGACCCTGGTGGTGGGAATGAAGATGAGCTGGCCCCAAAGGTGAAAGTGTGGGAGAATTGGCCCTGCCACTCCTCTGGTGTGAGGTGGCGTGAGGGCAGGGGTGATACTCTCTCCTTTGGCCCTTATCATGTGGGGCAGTCTGGAGAGCTAGTCATGAGAGCAGGCTAGGCTGCCTCTGTCCCTCACCAGCTATAATGCTTGGGAGAGCAGGCCCTCACCTGGCCTGAGCAACACAGTAGAGCTGGCCCTGGTGGCAGAGGAGTGGGTGAGCCAGCCCCAAGTGTGTGAGCTAGGGAGAGCTGGACTCTGTGGTGAGGTGGTCTTGGTGGGGGGAGAGGAAGATGTCCTTTTCTCCATCACCCCTTGACCCTGGAGGCATTTGGGAAAGCTGACCCTGCCCCTCACCCATTGCAGAACTCAGGAGAGATGGCCCCGCACCTTGCCAGGGCAACATAGTGGAGCTGCTCCTGGTGGAGAAGGCAGTGGTGAGCCAGCCCAAGGATGTGAGATCAGGAGAGCTAGCCCTATCCCTCACCATCACCAGCTGCAGCACTTAGGGGAGAGTGGGCCCTGCACTTTGCCTGGGCAGCACAGTAGAGATAGCTCTGGGGGCATGGGAGCTGATGAGCTATCCCTCAGGGCATGAAAACAGAAGAGCTGACTTTGCCTCCTGCTAATTGCGGCACTGGGCGTCCAAGCTGGAGCAGTGCTAGAGAGCTTGTCCTGGTGGTATGGATAAGGGAGAGCTACTGCTTTGACCGGCTCAGATACCACAGGCCCAGATCCAGGGCTCTGAGTTGGCCCACCTCAAAATCTGTATCATCTGAGAATGATTGGGAGTGTGAAGGGGCCAATCTTGATGACCTAAAGATGCAAGATCTCCATGACACAGGGCAATAACAGGATAACCAGGAGGAGTCCTGATGAGGATCCAATATTGATGGTGTCATGGAAGTCCCAGACTTGAAACCAGACTCATTGCAATGAACTTTTACAAATGAAGATGTATGGACAGAGGGATATACTGTGGGACACATTGTGATATATACTATTTCATGATGAAATATTTTTCTATGCTTTGTGTGTGTGTGTGTGTGTGTGTGTGTGTGTGTGTGTGTGTGTGTGTATGTTTTATTTGGGATTGAGGGAAGTTGAAAGAACAAAGGGGGGATATGAGGAAATGGGGAGATGAGGAGAATTGGGATACCTGATGTGAAACTCACAAAGAGTCAATTAAAAGTTTAAGGGGGAAGAAAAGAAACAGAAAACTTTACATGCAAAGGGGACAGAAGACTGGAGACCCTTAGAGAAGTGTGGCACTG
>CAJQZJ010032083.1:5007623-5024188 GCA_907164525.1 Lophiomys imhausi
TCCATCTATCATCTATCTATCTATCCATCTATCATCTATCTATCTATTTATCTATCCATACATCCATCTATCATCTCTCTATATATCTATCTATCCATCCATCATCTGTCTATCCATCCATCATCTATCTATCTATCTATCTATCTATCTATCTATCTATCTATGTATCATTTCTTTATCTATTTGGTGTGTGTGTGTGTGTGTGTGTGTGTGTGTGTGTGTGTGTGCATACTTACTTATGTACATCTATATGGAGGTCAGAGAACAACTCGCTGGAGTTATCCCTCTCCCTCTGCTATATGTGTCCCAAGTATCAAACTCAGATTGTCCTGCTTGGCAGCAATCCCCTCCATTACTGAGCCGTCTAGCCTTCCCTCTCTCAGCTGGAACACTGATTTCTTCCATGGTACTATATTCCTGCAGGAGACTTCCACAGTAGATCAACTCGCTTCTGAACTCTCATCAATCCTGGACCAATCCTGACCTTTGTTGCAGAGATGGTCTGGCTCCTGGGACAGAGAGGTGAGTTATCTATGGAGGTTGGAAAGTCACATGGACCAACGGGGGACAGTACTTGCAGTAACATGAATAAATCAAACAGAATTAAGATTTATTAAAGTTGAAGGACAGATCTTCCATCAGAGTGTTGTTCTCTTAACTATTCAATAGGAGGGTCATTTGCAGGCGCAAAAGCTGTTGTTTCCAGCAGCTGTAGACAGTGAAAAGATGACTGGTTCCAAGCTTCACTTAATATGAAAGTTTGGTGTTTGGAACAGTTTTAAAGCATTGTTCATTTGCTTACTTTTGAGACAGGGTCTCACTATGCAGCTCTGGATGGCCTAAAACTTACTATGTTGACTCGGCTAGCCTGGAACTCACAGAGATCTGCCTCCTGAGTACTGGGATTAAAGGTATGAGAAAATATAGGATTGCAAAGAATGTTGCCACCACAGTGATGTGGGGAAACTTTGAGGACTGACTGACAATGCCCACGTGTGTATTGGTGAAATGTAGAAATATCTGAATGACCTGGAATCTTCCTTTCTTGTCTTTGAGTCAAATCTCTTGATCTGGCCCTGCTCTCTGTTCTGTCTTTCATTCATCAGTTCTCCTCCTCCCAGGCCCTCAAACGTTTTTCTTTTACCAGCATTTTGTCTTGACCTAAGTCTGTACCATCTAAAACATACTTCTTTTGGTTGTATGTTTGCCTACTATGCTCTATTTTACCCACAATAAACATCGTGAGCTGTGAATACTTAGAATTTTAAACCATTCACCACTTCACAAATGGATTTCCATCACGAAAATTTGTTAAATGAATATCTATGTGATCACATTCTTATCTTTCCCTTAGGATGCAGTTTTTTTTAATTTCAAAAGTTTTATTTTTATTTATGTATACATATGTGTGTGTGCCTGTGTGTATGCACACCTGTTTGCCTGCAGAGGCCAGAAGAGGGTGTTGAATCTTCTGGAGCTGGAGTTACAGGTAGTTGTGAGCTGGTCAGCATAGGTAAGGGAAATTGAACCCAGATCTTCTGGAAGAGCATCAAATGCTCCAAACTGCTGTGTCATCTCTCCAGGCCTTAAAGTTGCCTCTTGATCTACAACATTGTTTTAGACTGTGAATGCCCAGTGACCAAGACTCTGCCATATATTTTTTTTTGTTTACTTGATGCCTAGCACATGATGTTATGCTTATGTGTTTACAAATGTCATTGTGGATTTTGAAAAATGAATTGAGTATGGTTGCTTTTGGTGATTATGCAAATTGACTAGCTGGCCTTGTCCGGTGCGGAGAGGGCACTTAGAAACCCAGTGAGTAATTTATAAAGTGGAAACTATTCTCAAGTGTCTCTTGATCTTCACTGGTTAAACTTGAGAATGCAATTAACCCTTTCTCAGAGGACTAGGTTGGAAACTGGTGGCAGCTTGGTGGCTTTGGGTCTGCAGATGTTCACTTCCAAATTTAATTTAAAACAACAACAACAAAAAAAATGTACCTTTAATGAATCTGTCTCTCTATTTATTTAATGTGATTTATTCTAAATACATCTCATATTGCCAAAATAGGGGGCTTCCCCCACCACCTGCATCTTGTAGGGGAAATAAACAAGACCTCTCTCATCAGATGAGTTAATTACGCTGACATGCTCACTCCTCCCCAGAGATCCCATAATCTAAAATGCTGCAAAGCTTTAATTCAAGCAAGCAGGGTGGAAACAAGAGCTGTGCAGTTGTATAATTTTCATTGCCAGAATCAAAAGCTCAGCACAGGCCGGATCTGGGAGGGCAAAGTAGCTTGCATTCATCAGAGGGAGGCTCATCTTGGGTCAGGTAACAGATCCATAGGAGCGGTGAGCTTGAACCCATTTCTCAATATTTTGGCATTATTTCTCAACCTTTATGCCTCTAAGCACTGTGTGGTCATTTTCCTTGCCTGTTCTATCCAGTAATTTATTTTTGTCTCTTCAGATGTGCCTGGTGGCGACTGCCTACAGAGCATAGTCCCTTGTCCCTTTCATCTTTGTAAGAGACAGTGGCAGCCACAGTGACTTCTCTTAAGGGACCTAACCAAATCTGACAATGGGGGCTGATACCAGGCTTTTGGGTCACTGAGAAGATGGGTCATATGAGAGGGATTTATGGAGAACCTTCTCCACAAGAATCAGGTTATGGAATGGGAGGGGCAGGGGAAGCGGAGGGCAGGAAGCCTGCAAGCTACCAAGGCAAATCTGGCATCACGATATCATGGGAACTCTGCAGTGGAAAGCGCAGCAGGGATGCTGCCAGGGTTCCAACGTGAAATGGTCCTCAAAGCCTCATAGTTTGGAACACTCGGTCCCTAGCTATTTGGGGAGGGTATGGAACCTTTAGGAGGAGGGGCCTTGCTGGAGGAAATATGTCAGTGGTGGTAGCTTCTTCAGTGGTTTAGTAAGTGAGCCTCCTTCTGATTGGCACTCTCCCTCTACTCCTCCTTTCCCCCTCCACCCCCTCCCTCTCCATCTCTCCTTTCCTGACTGCAACAAGCTGGTCTCATGTTCCTGCTACCACACCTTCCCTGTTTTGATGGACTCTGGCTCTCTGGAACTGTGATCCAAAAGAAACCTTTTTTTTTTTTTTTTTTTTTAATTAAAAGTCTGCTGAGAGCAGCTCAGGGCTGGAGCACAGCCTCCTGACACAGCTGGTGCCTTCCCTGTGAGCAAGGGCCCCCTCCACCCAAAGCCTGTGTCTGCTGCTTGACACAAGTAAAAATAAGACATGAAGATTGGCCCATTATTTTCCACTTGTCAGTGTTGTGCAACTGCCTGTTGGAGGAAAACTCCCCTGGAGTCTTTAGTACTGGACTTTCCTGTCCTAGCAATAAGCAGCAGGTCCTCCCTTGAGAGGCAAAACAGTGAGCACAGTCCACCCTGTTTTTCCAGGAGAAAGACACTGCCCTGTAGAGTGTTGTGTGGCTTCTCAACTGGGATGCTGGTGTTGGCTAGGGGTACTGGGGCTTAAGTTAAGGAGCAGGTGAGAGGAAGGACAGACAGAGATAGTAACCAGGGGGTCCAGGAGTGCCTAATGCATTGAGAAACAAAGTGAATCATGCTTACAGGCTTGGAACTGGGGAAAGAGGAACCTCCTGCTCTCCCACATACTGAGGAGTGCTGTAAGCATTGGGTAGTCTCTGCAGTGGGCCCCCTGTTTCTAAGCTTGTAAGGAGATTGTTTGAGTCCAGGGTTTATGTTTGGGTGTGTGAGGTATGGTCATGCATGTGGATGTCACAGGTGGACATCAGTTGTCTTCCCCAATTGCTCCCTCCCTTACTTTTTGAGACAGGATCTCTCCCTAAATTTGAAGCTCACCAATTCAACTAGAACTCAGGTTCATGTACTTTACAATGCAAGAATTTTGCATAATCTGTCATTGGTTTGAATTTTTGACTAAAAGCAAATGAAACGAGTGGCTCAGAATAACACAGAGAGATCTTCTAATAAGCTCTCTACTTATTTTTGAAAAGGACACATTTAATTTACCATGCGGTGGAAGTAGGGCTATTTGCTGCCCAGCTCCATCAAGCTCCATTCACAGCTTAACGTCTCCAACATGGCAACCCCTTGATGACTGAGTATGTTTGAATATACTTAATGCAATAAGAGAGTGTCATCTTTACATTGCCACATAAAATTACACATGATCTGTGCAAGATTGAACCTATTAACATCATGCCATGGAGCAGGGAGGGACTCAAGGGGGCCCACCCCTTCTTGAGTTTTAATTGGAGGACAGAGAAATGTTGTCTTTAGAGACATAGCCACTGCTTGGGTGCTCTTATTCTTATAGACAACCCTTTGTCCATGGTCCAGGAAGTAGCTCTAATAAAACTCGTTGGGTCAAAAACCAAAACACAACCATGAAAGTAAAAGGTGGGTTGGGGAGAGAAGAGAGATTAGCTGTGGTGAGAGCAGGGTAAGAAAAGGTAATGGGCTGTCAATGAGATCAGAATGTATTTATGAAAACGGTCCTAATGAGACCCATTATTGTGTATTATTAACAGACGCTAATGAACATTAAAATGAGTAAAAATTGTCTCTTTTGACAAGGTACCATGTGATTTTAAAAAATAATTTATTATTTATTTTTTTAAATGTACATTGGTGTTTTGACTACATGTGTTTCATCAGATTGTTTGGAACAGGAGTTACAGACAGCTGTGAGCTGCCATGTGGGTGCTGGGATTTGAACCTGGGTCCTCTGGAAAAGCAGTCAGTGCTCTTAACCTCTAAGCCATCTTTCCAGTCCCCCATGTGATGTTTTGATGCACATGCAAAGAAAGCCTCAGAAGAGTCTGGCTTAGGAGTGAGGAGATGGATGTTGGTCATTTTCCATACAGACATGAGGACCTGGGTTCAGACCTCCAGCACCCTTATGAAAAGCCCGGGCCTCCACCTTCACCTGCAGCCCAGAACCAGGAACCATCTCTGTAAGTATCTTGTCAAAATGTCTCAGTTCAGGAGGAGACACTGTCTTAAAATGATAGAGGAAGACACCAAAGTGTCCTGCATAAGTACAGGCACACATACACACAGATAGAAACACACTCATACACACATACACACAGACACACACAGACACACACACAAACACACACACAGGCACACACAGACATAGACACAGACACACACACAGACACACAGACACACACACACAGATACACATACACACACAGACACACATACGCACAGACACAAACACACACACAGGCACACACAGACACACACAGACAGACACACACACAGACACATACAGACAGACACACACACAGACACACACACAGACACAGACACACACACAAACACACACACATATACAGACACATACACACACATACAAACATATACACAGACACACACATATATATACACATACACACACACACATAACACACCATGTATGTACAAAAGAGAAAAGAAAGAAACAAAAGCCATCTTGCTTTGTGCATGTGTCACTGAAGGACTACAAGTGAGGTGGCTGCACCCCAGGAAACATGGTGTTTGCAAACTGACTTCCTGGGTGGTGGATTGTTAAATCCCCAAGCCGATTTCTTCACTCACAGCAGGCAGTATTGCTCCCACAGTAACTCAGCCGGTCTCTTTCCTGGTATTGACTTTACCTAAGAAACCAAATTAATTATCAGAAGGTTGCTCTGTTAAGTATGGAATTAGAAAGAAAGGAAATTGGATGGTCTTAAGGGATTGCTCTTACAGGCTTGGATAAGTCCCGATAAATTGCCTCTAAAGAGAAAGGAATGTACTGCAGACAGAGTCACTTGCTTTGTCCTAAGCACCTTCGCCTTGAACCTGGATGTTGACCCAGGTTTATCATCTGAGGCTTTGGGTTTACTCTTGTCATGATCATATTACTCGATTTTGAAAAATCTAAATTGTATTTTACATCAAGGCCGTTTTAAGTATGCTGTGTGCTATGTCTAGGGAAGTCGCTTAAGCTCATGGATAACGGATAATCTTCCATCAGAAATAACTTCTTTTTGTTTTTCTCCTTATTTCCAGGTCTGTTTCAGTTTTTTTTTTCTTTTTTTTTTCTCATCACTGCAGTCTGCCACACAATGCTGATGAATACATAGTGGTAAAATACACTTTATATCATTATAGTGACCATGAACATGCACTGCAGACAATTCTGGGCCTTTTTCTTTTCACTTAGTGGCTCTGTTAATTTAAGCACGCTAGCTCTGCCTCATCTTACTACTTAGAAAATGGGGACAGCGCCAACACTGTGGCAGAATTTCTGCAGTGGTCACAGAGTGTGCAGACAGTTAGCCGTAGCATCACTCAGAGAAGTGAACACGTGCTGCAGCTGTTCAGAGCCCCTGGTGTATCAAATCAAGAATATTTCTGTTTTGAACATGAACAGTTTATTTGCTTTTCTGAGTTGGCTTTTGCAATAACTATTCAAGAACAATGTCCTGTGAAATGCTGGGACCTTGCTTTGAAGCCAGGTGGAACCAGCAACCATAGTAGAAGCATGTCTCACATACTTACAGGGAAGGACATAAAATGGCAGCCTTAATTACACGTGCATCTGAAAAACTTGCGTGAGCACGTACACATTTATTTCCTGTGGTAAGCAGAATCATGGTGCTTGTATTAGGGCTTTTAAAATCAGTTTTCACTGTAGTAGGAACAACAGCTGGCTAGAGAGACTGAGGCCAGAGGTTAGCACCTGCTGTCTCCCCCAATCATTTTCCACCATATATTTTGAGACAGGGTCTAACACTGAACCTGAAGCTTAGCTACTGTCTGTCACCTGCCCGGACTATCTGGCCAGCAGCAGCTGATTCAAGTTGGAGAGACTGACAACTTGGAATTTGCTAGGTCCGCAGAGCTGAGTGCCTCAGTTGTGCCAGGCTGGTGCTGAAAACCTGGAAGTTTTCTGGGGAGCTGAGGGTCTTTAGTCCATGATGGAAGCCTGGGAATGCTAGCTCTGACATAAGCGAAGGAATCGGCCGCAGGGACCACATGATGAATCAACTCAGCAGCAACAGGCAAGGCCAAGCCAACAAAGGGAGAGCGACCTTGCTTCTCAAACACCCTTTTCATCTGGGCTGCTACCTGCTGTTGCCCACATTTGGGGTACATCTTCTCATGTCAATCAAGGCAACCGGGACAGTTTGGCATTAAACCCATCATCACAGTGGTCATCTCCAGAAAAAGTAATTGGGAAACTGATTTGGGAGCTGAATTTTCCTCAGACATCATTTTTATTTAGAAGAATGGCTGAAAAGGTTTGTTTTTCCACATCTGGTTCTCTCACATGCGCGCTCTCTCTCTCTCTCTCAAACAAAATGAGCTGGAAGAACTACAACTGATGGTACTTTTGCTAATGATCAAAGTTCTTATTTTCGTGTAAAAATAGCAACTTAGAAAACCTGGAATTCATCATTCTGATTTTCATCATAGTTATATATTTCCCTGATTAAAGCAGTGTTGATATGAAACATATCAGCATTTGAAATACCTTGTTATGATTGGATGCAGCCTCCCAAAGGTCTGTACGGATCTTTACGAGATGGGACCTACCGGGAAGTTCTTACACCATTGCGGATAGGCCTGTGAGGTGATTGGGGAACCTCTATTCTCTCCCTCCCTGCTCCCCTCCTCCTCTCTCTTCCCCTGACTTGTGATTGATCTACTCATTCAGACATGTATTCTTGCCTTTGTTACCCCCAGTTTTCATTACCACTAAATCAATGAGATGCCTAATCCTGGATTTGAATCTCCAAACTGTGCGTCATACACACCTTTTCTCCTTGTAAATTAGTTGCTTCAGGCATTTCATTGTCTAATGCAAAGCTAGACTGACACATCTGTCTAACTTGGCAAGATGATGTAATGAACAAAATGATTTGTCACAGGAGAAAAATAATCTATTACAATGACTTCAGATTTGATATTGTAACCAAGCTTTTCAAAACTTGTTGGTCTGAGCACAATATCAAAGAAGAAACGTTTGTTGTGACTATCTGAAACACTTCTTGGAATATTCTTCTCTCTCCAAACTATATATATGCACAAGACTTGATTTTCTTCAGTGTTCAACTGGACCAACATGTGAACAGTCTGAGCACAGGACAAGATCCAAGAAGCCAGCTGTTTGCTGCATGACAATTCAAAATGTATTTCTTACTTTTTGTCGTTGCTTAGAAACTATGATTATATTTACATGCGCATATGCTATATATATATCCATGTGAAACAGATTTGATATTGTCTATTATTAATTTACTATTATTTAACATGACTTTATAAATACCTATTTTTGAAAACTTCCCATCTTCTGTTTCTACCCTGACCAGTATTGATCAATATGAGCCACGGAAACCAAAACTCTGGGAAACTCATCAAGTTTTAAGATGGTTTCACTTCCCATTTTAAATGGCATTTAGGACCTTAAAAATTTAATTTAGTGATGTGTATGCATATGCTTCTGGGGGTAGGAGGGACGACCCAGGCATGTGAGTGAAGCCAGAGGTGTTGGGTCCTCTGGAGCTGGAGTTAGAGGGTTGTTGTGAGATGCTCAGTGTGGGTGCTGGGGACTGAATTCAGGTGTTCTACAAGAGAAGTAAATGTTCTTAACTGTTGAGTCATCTCTCCAGCCCCAGCTCATTAATTTTTAAGAGGGTACAGAAGCCCCAAGAGCTAAAAGTTTAAGAGCTGCTGCTTTACAAAATTAAC
Source organism: Lophiomys imhausi (assembly GCA_907164525.1). Taxonomy (NCBI): domain Eukaryota; kingdom Metazoa; phylum Chordata; class Mammalia; order Rodentia; family Muridae; genus Lophiomys; species Lophiomys imhausi. The sequence continues at coordinate 5,016,365 of CAJQZJ010032083.1, forward strand.
ACAGTGGAGGTACACAAGACATGTAGTTATCATAACACCTACAACTATTCACTCCCCAATTATAACTTTGAATACCAGTTAACTAAATTAATTAACTGAAAATTTGGAAGTCTTGTGTGCCCAGCAATGCCATGTGCTGTGCAAGCATTATGTAATAAAAATAAGTCAAAAGATAGTGATGTAGTTGCAATTGTTACATTTATTTTACAGAAAATGAAACAATGTACAGAGAGTTAGGCTTTTAACCAAAGTCTCAGAGCTACATACTAGCAAAAACGAGGTCGTGGCATGCTGATTTTAGATTTCTACCCTTGGTGACTTTCATTCCTATGCATATGTGATAGTGAATACTGACTGTAAATTCAACAGGATCTAGAGTCATGTGAGGGACATAGTTTAGAATGAGTTAGTCGAAGTGAGAAGACCCACTTTGGATGTGCATGGTACTTCCCCTTGACCTGGGGTCCTGGAATGAATAAAAGGGAGAAGTGAACCGAGCAGCGATGTCCATCTTTCCCTGCTTCATGACTGTGCATGTGATGTCACTAGCTGCCACAAGCTCCTGCTGCCTTGGTTTTCACTCCATGAAAGACTGTGTCCCCTCAAAATTCCAGCCAAAGTCAATCCTTTCTTCCTTACTCTGTTTTTGTCATGGAGTTCTTATCACAATACAGGAAAAGGAACTGAGAGAGCGTGGGACTTTGGCGTCTATCATTTGAAAACTTAGAATCCCCCATCAACCTGGAATCAGAGTTTCAGCCTTCCCTTCTGAAGTCAACCCAAGAAAATCTCTCTAGTATTTTCTAGAAACCTCCAAAAGAGTCCCTCCCACAGAACCATTCCTGGCTCCATCAGTGGCCATCTTCATTCAGTGCTCACTCTGTGTCTGTCGATTATAAAACCTGCTGTGGGAACTCTCTCAGAATCCATTGATGCCTCAGAGGTGGGAGCTTCTCCACCATCCACTGAAGCAATTCCCCACAGACCCTGGGATGCCAACAAGCTCTGAACTCTACCACAATAGACTACCTAATCTCCAGGACCCACTATAATGCATAACTTTTTCAAACCAAGACTTCAGAACTTTGATAGATGGATTACTCCATGAGGATACTCTCTCAGTCACGTGCTCGGGGAATGTATCAGGCTTTCCATGCAGATGGGACTAGCTCCCCATTTCTAATCCTATCCCATGATGTAGCCCTGGGTTACAGTGGCAGGTCCAGGAGCCCATGGCCCTACACATCTTCTTTGGGGAAAGAGTTCTTAGCTCCTGTCAACATAGAAGTATAAATAGATTGTGGGACTTGATGACCTAGTCTGAACTCTCGTAAGTACCATCTCCTTGGTTTCTCTGACTGGCCTTGGCACTAGACTCAACTCTTTCTGGATCCATGTATGACCAAGAGATCTGCAGGAGTCATCAGTCCACTTTGTACCGTTGTCACATGTCAGCAGGGATAAAGAGGGCTCCTCCTGCCTGTCAACAGAACCAGATGGGAAGGGAGATCATCCCAGGAAGTGGTCGCTATCCCAGAGGGAACCTTTGTAACACAGTCATGATTTCTCCAGTTCCTTGCAGAGAACATAAACCTGAATGTCTACAAACATTTAGCATAATGAAGGTAAGGAGTGGATTAAATTTGGGAAGATCTGTTGCTCCTTAGGAAGCCACATTGGGTATGTCCTGATGCTTAAATACATCAACAGCAGAATTTGGGAGTTCAGAAAAAGAAAGTTAAAAAAAAAAGAAAGAAAGAAAAAAGATGAGCTTTACTCTGAAAGTTGTACAGCCCAAGACAGCAAATCACACTCAGATCAAGTTTGGGATTTAGTTGTCTCTCCCAGCATATTCAGTGCCAAGGTGTTAGAAGACAGAATTTTATTTCTGAGCTCAGAATTTCAGGACACATTTTTGATCAAAATAAAGATTCAAATAAACCATGACTCTGGTATTTCATTGGCTAGACCACTATAGCCCTTGGTTTGTTTGTTGTATAGATACACGCAGTGTCAAAGAAACCACGCAAATGCAAGCTACAGAGAAAGCAAACAAACCCCCAAACTGGTCCTCAAGCTGGTGACTTGCAAATGTGAACCCCAGAGGGAGTCCACATGCTTCTTTTTGTATGTGACCTTTTTAAAACCCCAAAGGTAGTCATTCATTCCTCCAACACCTGAAATGGAGGGAATGGATCAATTAAAAACAACTGGGAGGTAGCGGGTAGAGAGGTCAGTCTCCTAAGGTGGCTTCCACCAACAGGAAGCTGACACTTTGCAGTATCCCAGAGAGCCTGACCTACTTCTGATTCTTTGAGCCTGTAGTCTGGAAGGTCATTAAGCTAGCCTTGGCTCATGATGTTAGAATCGTGAAACTTCTATTTCTTAAATGCCAAAGGTGTGTCAGGTTGCCTTTCGACATGGGTATGTTGGTATCTCTATTCAGGTGTGCGGTGGTAAGGAGAGAGCTACATCAGTAATTTCCCTTCTCATGGAGACTTTCATCTACCTAAGGGAGCCATGACCCATATATGTGATATATATATATATATATATATGTGTGTCTGTGTGTGTATGAATATACACATACACCTGTGTGTGTCTGTCTCTCTCTCTCTCTCTCTCTCTCTCACACACACACACACACACACACACACGGATACTTGCAATGGATTAAAGAGACAAATCAATCTTCCACTCACTTTCTTCTTGTCAAATACAGGGACAAACAGGTCTGTGTTTGCTTCGAGGCTGACAGGATTGGATGTACTTCCTGGGAGTAGAGCTGGAGAAAAACATGAAAGTAGCAATTTCTGCTTGTCACTCTTTGCTGTGCCTCCTCCTTGTCTAGAGAATGAAATCTGAGCTCTTTGTTGTCATAGTCAAAGTTCTTTCCGGCTCCTATTTCCTTCCTGAGTCTTGCTTCTCATCTTTTTCCAGGCTCACCCTTGACTTTTGAGAACAAGCCATGCCTCTGCTTCCTTTGAGGTCTTTATCAACACCCCAGTCTCCGAGATCACCTGGGCCATCCCTCCCTGCCTTTTAGGGCTCAACTTGTACTTGTCTTCTTCATGTGGCCTGGCTTGACTCCCGTCTGCTGAAGGAGGGTCTCCTCTTTGGTATTCCCATTGCAACCAGTGTTCACTGCAGTTGCTTAACTTCCTATCCTGCAGCCGCCTTTCCTTGGTTAGCCCTTGCCTCTTTCTCCTTCACCTTCCTCATTTGAATGCATGTCCTTGTGCAAAATACAATGCCAGAGATAAAAGATGTGGTTCTTTTGGACCATATGTTGGATGTCCTACATATCCCCTGCAGCCACCATACGTAGTGTTCTAGACACCTGGCTGTGGGTTCTTTGTTCTCCAGCTTCCTGTTGATTGTAGCCATTGAGAACATCAAATTCAGAGGTGACTGTGAGGATGTGGGACATTCACTCCCCTTCCTTCCTCCCAGATGTATGCCCAAGACATGGCTCTGTAACTCCTAGCAATGTTTATGTGTCTTCCACCTGCAGTCACCTGTCCACACTTCAGTGGCACTTGTTCTTGTTACTCAAGCCTGGGTGGCTGATTGACGCCACTATTACTACTCGAGGTGTTCAACTCATGTCTTTTTTGATGTCCCTGAAGATCCCAGTCTGGGTATGTAGCCCTTACACACACACACACACACACACACACACACACACACACACACACACAATTATACATATGTATATATACATATATGTGTATATGTATGCATCCATATATGTACATGCATATGTATGGACACATTCATACACATACATGCATACAAACATACGTTCATGCATATGTCCTTCCTGCTGAGACTCCAAGGATGATCGTTACTTTCAAGTCTCAGTCTCTGACCCTTTTCTTTTACAGAAGCTCCAAGTACATCTTCATCTGCCAAACCATGACAGCCCTATATCCTAGCAAGTCGCATCACATACAGAGAATGGGTCCAACACATTTGTCTAAAAGCCACTATTGAATTTTGTATTTCCAGGAGAAGGCAGGTCAAAAGTTGCTAATTCCAGGCAAGCATTCATTTCCTTTGCACATCACAGAGATGAGACAGGATTGCAATTATTACAGTGAAAACTTTCCTTCCCATCATGGCAGCAGATAGCCATTATGTGTTCCAATGAAAGACTCATGAATGGATATAAGGAATCCACTGTACACCATCAAACATCAGAAGTGCGTTCTTTTGCTTTGAAATGAGATCATCTGCTCCTGGAAACTCCTACTCCAACACCCATCCATCTAGAACTTCTCTCCAAGGACACAGGTAAAATGCAATTTGTCTCTTAATAAGCCTCGGGAGTTTAGTTTAAAGATGCGATTACCCAGAAGGCAACAAGAGCTGTCTACAATTTCATCTGTCTCAAGAATATTCTACCTCCAAAGAAAGGCAGGGAACAAGGCTTTTACAGGAAATTCTGGCTTGTAAATTAGACAGAAAATAGAAGTTGTGTGTGTCTGGGATCTATCCCCGACTGGATCTCATTCTAGTTAGAGAGTTCAAAAACACCTATTTTTTCAGAGTAGTAGCATGCCAAGATGTGGGCGACATTTCTTCTACCTGGGTTTCATCATGGGGTGCCTATGTCATGATCAAGCAGTGACATCAACGTTTATTGTGACTATTATTGTCTCTGTCTCAGGAACCTTGAAGTCGTCTTATCCATCCTGTCACCTCACCCTGTTCCCCTAGTCACCTGTCGTCCTTCTAGTCACCTCGTCCCCCTAGAGAGCCGTAGGTGATGCTCTTGATATCTTTGTTTGGCAGAGGGAGACATCAAGGCCTAGTGACATCAGAGCTTCTCCAGCTAAGTGCTGAAGACATCACTTCCTGTGCTTTCCAGGTCCTTCCCTGCCTTCCAAACCCTCTACACCACGTGGGTGGAAGAAATCAGGTCTAACACAGGCTGCTGCTATGTCTGACATCCCTGCTTTACTTTAATATTTATCTTACTTAATTGAATTGATTAGAACTTGAAGGTTCAAAAATTGCCCATGAGACATCTTTGGTTCACTGACTACCATCCCTCTGAGGTCCCAGAAGAGTGTGACATTTCACGGAGTCATTATTATATGATTGGACCTCTCAAAGGCCCACAAGTTAAAGACGTGGTAGCTCGTGGCATGACTGGTGGAACCTTTAAAAGTGGGGTCTGGTGGGAGGAAGCTAGGTCACCGAGTGGTATACCCGAGAAGAAAGTTGGAAGCCTAGCACTCCTTTCTCCTTCTTTGCTTTCTGGCAGGCTTAAGGTTGAACAGCTTACTTTCTGCCATCATGTGATGCCTCACTACAAGCCCAAAGGCCACAGGCTGAGTGACTATGGGCCAAAAGCTCTGACCCATTACCCACAATGGACCTTTCCTCCTTGCAAGAGGATTACGTTAGGTATTTTTGTCGTGGTGATGGAAAGACAACTGATGCATTCACTGTATGTTACTCACATAATGTCTGATCATATCTAATCCTTTATGCTTTGTATAGGATTTCATGAAAATTAAGGAGAAAGAATGACTCCCAACTACACCCTTTCCTGCCATCCTTTGTGGATCCATGGATGTACTTAGCAGAGATCTTTCCTGTTACAAAACGATGCCTTGGGCCTTGTCTGATTCTCTGTGTCTTCCTGATGTTTTTGTTACCTTCATTCACGTTAGTGTCTTCCTCAGGACATGGGTATCCTGCATAGACATGTTCCCATGGGCCCATGTTCACCACTAGGAGCTGGTTTCATGCACGTCTCTTTACGTGTGTCTTGTTCTGACATGGTGCCCCAATGGCTTGCGTCTGTGCTGGGGCTGGGCCTGGACATTGGAGAATGTTGAGCGGCATCTTTACTTTTGCCCTCTGCACACTGACAGTAATCCCCACCCTGTTAGGACAACTGACAACATTCAATGTTCCCACAGGCCAAAAGAATTCCTAGTTAAGAGATACTGGTGTCTTGACTAACGGGTAGAGCTTTCATTCATACGGGAAGCTCAGTCTTAGCAAAAATGCAACCAACCTTGCAGATTCCTCCACTTCAAGATTCTGTGGAGCATACTCAGTGGTGTCTGTGGTTCTCCTTCAGGAGCAAGGTGCCCTGGACTCCCAAGGTCAAGATATCTATGTGTCTATTTTTCTTGAAGCTCCTTCACTCTTTCCCTTTAGGAAAACAGGGTCTTAACAAACCCACTTCTGCATGCCCAGAGCATCCAGAATCCATGAAGTCTGAATGGACACACATGCCTTTGGTTACTTGGTGCTCAGGGCTTAGTTTATTATCTCATCTGCTCACGAGACAGGCCGTGTTGGCATCCTAGAACATAAATGAAGGAACTAGGAGTGTCAGATGTTTAGACGGCGCAGGTAGTGAGTGACAGTCATGACCGGAGGCGGGGTCCTTTGGATCTCAGACACTGATGGGCTGATCATTTCACATCTCTAGTCATGAGCTACAGGTCCGAGACTCTCCTGTTGGAGAAAGAGAAAAGTGACACCAAAAGCAGAGCTCATATCCGAGTCATGCTTGTAGGAGGGTGATGCCACTCCAACCAGCAAATCAAGGACAGGCACTCTTGAAAACACAACCTAGAGGCCACACAGTAACCTCTCCTCCTGTTCATCTCCCTGACAGTCTAACATCTCCACCCCATGTAACGGGCAGAAAAACTTTATTTAAGAGGATTCCTTTGCTGTTGTGGTACTGTGATCACCTGGCTTAGCCATGGCCACGCCATCAGTTCATTGCATAAGCCACGTTAAGTCAGGAGAATATCTGAGCTGTTTACTTAAATCCTCAACACTCGAGGCTTTCAGTGAGTGTTCATTAACTGGAGGAATCCGCGAATTGATGGACAGATCTATCTTGACAGTGAAGAGGTTGGGGAGATGGCATAGAGTGTGAAGTGTTTGCTGTGGAAGTCTGGGGATCTGAGTTTGAATCTCCAACACTCACATAAAAAGGCTGAGCATGGGGCCTGGAGAGATGGCTCAGTGGTTAAGAGTCCTTCCAAAGGACCCGGGTTCAAATTCCAGCACCCACATGGCAGCTGTCTGCAATTGCCGGGCATGGTGGTGCACGCCTTTAATCCCAGCAATCAGGAGGCAGAGGCAGTCTGATCTCTGTGAGTTCAAGGCCAGCCTGGTCTATAAAGTGAGTCCAGAACAGCCAGCGCTATTACACAGAGAAACCCTGCCTTGAAAAACCAAAAAAAAAAAAAAAACCCAACAACAAAAAAAAAACAAAAACCAACCAAACAAAACAACAACAAAACCCAACCAACCAACCAAAAAAAAAAAAAAAAAAACCAAAAAGCCTGAACATGGAAATTCAAGTCTGTAATCCAAGTTCTGGGAAGGTGGAGACAGAGGGATCCCAGCAAGTCACAGGCCAGGCAGGGTAGATAAAGAAGTGAGTTCCAGGTTCAGTGAGAGACCCTGCCTAAAATATAAGGTGGAGAGCCATAGAGGAAGACACTTGTCACCAATCTCTGTCTTCTGCAGACACATGCATTTGCACCCACATAAACCTGCACCCACATACATCTCTCACATACACCTGCTATCACATACACCTGCACCCACATGCAGCAGCACCCACATACACTAGCACCCACATGTACCTGCACCCACATACACCTGTACGGCATGCACCTGCACCCGCATGCACCTATACCCTCATGCACTTGCACCCACATACACCTGCACCCACATACACCTGCACCCACATGCAACTGCACCCACATACACCTGCACCCACATGCAGCTGCACCCACATGCACCTGCACCCGCATGCACCTATACCCTCATGCA
>CAJQZJ010032083.1:5025340-5047012 GCA_907164525.1 Lophiomys imhausi
CTTTTTTAAGAGCTTTTGCCTGCGATCAGAATTTAGTGATGAGGTTTGGGTTGCTTAAAGCTCAATGTAGTTCTAAATTACTGATGCAAAGCCTCAGAAATGTACAGGAGCATCTACATTGCACCAAAATTCTCCTGGTGTCTGCGGAATGAAGGCAGAGATCATGACATTTCACATACAAAAAGGAGATTCAGATGTGGAAACATCGGGACAAGCCAGAACCTTTTCCACAGAATCTCTTTGGGTTTCCTTCTTGGGATGGGACAAAAGGCCAGTGTAGCTTCCATCATGACTTTCTTATTTGCTGATATCCTTTTATCAACCCAGAGCAGACTCTGGATGAATACTTCATTGGGGAAGTCTGTTTGGAGTTCACTAGCACTCTTCTCTCCAAACCAAGACTCACCTCAGGTGTCACCAGGACACACCTCAGGTGGTCACCAGGACACACCTCACGTCATCATCTATTAAAGGCAAAGCCTTTTTGGTGGTCCAAGGTCATGGTCTCCACCTAATACTTCCATGTATATAAAGTAAACTAAGCAAGAGAGAGAACATTAATTGAAAGAAATGTTTTTTTTTTGGCTGTGTTTATTACATTTGTTACACAGACTTGGGGGAAATGACACATGTGGCACAAACATGGGCCAAGTGTGAGAAACGCTGTTGCTGTCATTGCTAAGAACAAAGATGGAAGCAGCTCTGAATTCTGAGTTTATATCTCCCCACTAGGCTGGCCTTCAGCATGTTATTTGGCTCTTGTAAACCTGAGTTTTTCCCAGTGGTAATGAGGGCAGTACATGAACAGCTTTCATAAGATACTGCATGAGAACACTTCCTTTTTTCCCTGGCGTGGAGGAAGCACTCCAAACATGGCTGCTATTTGTTGTTACTATTCTCTCTTGTTTCCTGTGAGCTGATGTCACTATTAGATGAGCTGTTGACAAGCCCTGGTAATAATGCCAGAATGAAGAGTCAGCCTTCTCTTCTTTTCAAATGGTCTGGTTTCATTATCTCCACCCTGGAGTGACCTTGACCAGACAAGGACTCCTGCTGGTCAATTATTGTCTGGGCAAGCAGACCAATTCTTCTAAGATGATTTTTCATGGCAGCTGCTCCTCAACATTCTCCTGATGTACAAATAATGATCCCATGCAAGACGTCACTTCCTTTGGTGTACAGTTCATAAGCGGTCTGATCCAGTGAGCTGTGGAAAATCAAGCTGTCATAGCTATGGATGTTTATTCACCTTTTCTTGGTCAAGAAGGGCTCCTGGTTGCCTGCCATGAGCAGTTCTGAGCGACAACTCTTAAGGAGATGTTAGAACCCATTGCATCTCAATGGATCTAAAGCGTAGGGAAGCTTTGGAGCAAGGTTCTGAGTGAAATCTGGGGTTCAGATTCTATCTCTGTTAACTCTGCTTCCTCCTCCTTCTCCTTCCCACCCTTTTCCTTTGTTACTTATTTTTAAAGGTTTATTCATTTTTATTTTATTACTTTAAGTTCATGAATGTTTGTGTACATGTATCTCTGGGTGCCACAAATGTGCCTCGTACCTGCATAGACCAGAAGAGGACATCAGATCCCCTGAAACTGGAGTTATGGATGGTTGTAAACCAGCATGGGGAGGCTGGGTTGAACTCATTATCTATTTCAAGATGGTCTCAAGCTCACGTTGATCTTCCTACTTGAAGCTCCTGAATTCTGGGGTTACAGGTGTGCACCACTATTCCCAGAAATCTCAATGTCTTACTGATTTCACCTCCTTGGCCCCCCTGATACTTCAAAAACTAGGTTAGGACAAACCCAGCCATGCTATTTCAAAAATACTGACATACCAGATGTTGAAGGCATTTGGGGGAAGAGAAGGAAGCAGGGATTTGGAGAGGGACCCTGAGCCCTGAGGTCCCATATATCATCTCTTCAGGGTATATCAATCCATTTTCCAATGCCATATCCACAATACTCAACTCCAAGTAATTTGTGAACAAAAAGTAGAAGTTTTATTAACTTGTGGCTCATGAGGCTGGGAAGTCTAAGGATGTGCCAACATCTGTCCAGCCTCTGGTGGTGCTCTTCTGGCTCATCAGAATTTGACAGGGGCCTCACATGGAAAGACAGTCACTAGCCTTGGCTTCTGTCCCTCTGTTAACTCACTCATGCCTTCCTGGGATCCCACACCCATGAATTCATCTCACCATAATCAACTCCCCCCCCCCCCCCCGAAGTCCCACCTCCAAATACCATCAACAAACAAAATAGGGTAGAAATTTGAACACAGGACTTGGGGCACATTCACACCATAGCATGGGGGTGTCAGAAAGGAAGGTGGAGTCAGAGGGCTTCTCAGTGACCAAGTCCATCTCCTTTGGAACAAAGTCCCTCTCCTTCCATTGGTATCCAACAAATGGTCTCTACTCATGAGCACAGGTGTTTGACTTCTATTGCACAGATGGGATACTGCTTTGATTTGAACGAGAGAGAAGACTGTTCTCTTTCCTTACCTCTAGCCCACAGTCTCAGCACCCTGCATCTCTCTTGCTGACTGCCAGTTGTCGGCAACTCCTTTGTGTGACTTAAGATGGTTCACAGCCGTGGCCACATTTCGGCTCGGAAAAAGGAGTGATTGGAGCAGAGTGAGCACCGTGACAACTTTCCATGACCTGGAACTCTGTGACATTCCTCCATCACAGTCCTGATATTCATTTACTAAGCACCTCCATTCTGAGCACCATTAGGAAGACTGATGAGGTGGTTGATTACCGTATCTAACGTCAACTGAAAGTTTACCTCATTTTCTTGCCCACGAATATCAAATTTTTGAGAAAATGCATTCATTGGCTTGTGTATATAGTTATATATGTGTTTGGGTGTTTTGTGTTTATGGAGATGCAGTCTCAACATGTAGCCTAAGATGATCTGCAATTCACATATACACCAGGGTGGTATCTCCTCATGATCACTGTCTAGGTCTCAGGAGTGGAATGCTGGGATTACTGGCACCACCATACTGGTTTTAGTTTGTGTATCTGTTGCTACATGTGAAGCCCACTGTTAAGTGCAGATATGCACACAGGCCTCCCACTGGGGAATTTACAGTTCAGGAGGACAGCCATGAATGAACAAATGAGAACAATGCAAAGACTGCTGGCAAACTGTAGCCAGTGCTTTGGAAGATGAAAACACTAAGTGTTCCGAAGTCAACAATCAGGAGTCATCTTCTCTGCAATGATAATTTACAAGACTCTTTGAGGCAGGATTCTTACAGTCTGATCCCTGAGAGAGAGAGACGAAACAAGGGATGCTGGAGTACTAGACATCAGGAGAAACAGAAAAAGCCATAGCCTCGCAACCCTGTGGGAGGGTCTTTAGGAGTACACAGTTGAGTGAAAAACAGACCTCCCATGGTGCCATTTTTATAAAAATCAAACCCAAGAAAATTAATGATATATGATTTCAAGTTGCGTTCATAAGGGATAAAACCACATATAAAAAAGACAGGATGTAGGAAGCCAAAATTTAAAGTAACATTTACCAGGAGGCCAAAAGAGGGAGGAGAAAATATGAGCCCATTCAAGGTAAGCTCTCTTCAAGTCAGTGGTAGGCTCATAGAAGTTGCCTAGATACACATTAAATGTGTTTTCAGATATATCAACATTGCCAAACATAACACATTTTAATACTATAGACACCTCCAAGTCAGGCACCTACAAAATCCACGCAGGTCCAAAGGGGGCTTGGGCTGTTAGGGTCCACGATGAGCTGCAGAGAGCCTGTCCGCCTTCAGGGGGCGCCCTGTCCTGGCCACAGCTCAGGTTGCCTAGCAGGCTTGCCAGGCCAACACCCACAGTTCCCAGTTTTTCTTAAGAAGCCTGACACCTGTGCTTACATAAGCAATATCTCAAATTTCAGATGTTGGCGGTGGTTTCCAACTTTAAAGACTCTGCAGGGGCGAACAGTACTATGGGGGGACATGTTCAACCCCTGAAAGGAAGCACTGGGAGCAAACTGTGATTCTGAGCCTACGTGAAATGAGAATGTCTAATTTTACTTCTACCATATTGCCCCACTCTGAAGTCAGGCAGGAAACCCATCCTCTCCGCATCCCCATCCACCCCAGTGAGTGAGCTATTTCCAACCTGCCGCCCTCTGGGTGGCCACACAGCTATCACCTGCACTTCGTGGCACTTCTAAGTTTGGAAAGTGTGAAGGTGGTGTGAGCCCCGGGGAGGTGGGGGCTGCAGCCAGCCTGGGCCTCTGCCCCAGCATACTCTGTGCTCTCTGCCAGCTCGCAAGAATGTTGGCAACACCCTCATAAGGGCTCCAAGGGAGGAATGGTGATTTTAGCTGTCTAAGGTCATGCTGGTAAGATCTATGCCATTCTGACCACTGCTGGGTTGGAAGGTTTTCCATAGGGGAAAAATATTATGTAGACTCTAGACACACATGTATGGTGTGAAAGTAGAACGGAGACCCTGGAGGGAGCTCCTGAAGTAGTGGAGAACAGAGAGTCTTAGGTAGAATTTAGAATTAGCTACGTATGTATTTGTGGACACAATCACACATATGCATATTCACATGTATACATACATACACATACATGTGTGCATACATAGATGTGTTATCTGATATGAGAGCGGAAAGGGAAAGGGGCTATTAAGAAGGAGGAAGAGGACAAAGGAGAGAGGAGGAAGAGTGATGAGGCAAAGTGTAATTACCAGGGTCTGGAAGACAGTTTAGTCGGTGAAGCGCTTGCTGAACAAGCATGAGAAACTCAGTCTGTCCCGAGAGTCCGTGAAAAAGCCAAGGGTGGCAATCTACGCACCTACAATCCTGGAGCTGGGGAGATGGAGACAGAAGCCAGTCAGTCTAGCTGAATCCATCAATTCCTGGCTTAGGGAGAGACTCCCTGTCAGGTGGAGAGTGATTGAGGAAGACACTCAATGTCAACCTCTGTACAGACACATTCATGTACATGCGCGTGCACGCGCGCACACACACACACACACACACACACATGTGCACACACACTCAGAGGTGCGATGATTCTATATGTATGGTAATCTAACGATTAGGTCCATCCTGGTGTGTTGTTAGCTAATATAACAAATACAGAGCAAATGGAAAAACAACTAGATGGCATGCTGTCTACCTATGGCTGGGGGATTTCTATGCATTCAGAGGCTCTCAGCTGCAGTCCACTCCACGCCTCAGTCACCTAGAGATATCTGAAGATATTTTGGGTTATTCCAACTGGAACAAAGACATGATCCAAAGTGTGAGGAGCTCGCCCCAAATCACTAGTGGTAGATGGAGCTCAGCAGTATAGATAAACATCCTCTGTTAAACAGAACAGCATCTTTTCATACCCCAACACTCCAGTGAAGAATTATCCCCACGAAGCTCAGAAACTGCCCCCAACACGCACCCCCACCCAAAGATAAATAAAGCTACGAGCTGCTCTACCATAGTGAGTTATGAAAGGTGTGTGTTGGGGGCAGGGCACAGAGAGAGGTGTAAGGAACATGAATTTACAAGACATGCCCTTTAGCTCTAGCTGGGATTTGTGGCCACTATTTTTGGTTTTATTAAAGCATAATGCTCACAAGCAGAAGAGGAGATTTGTTATTCTAAGACAGTTGCAAACCAAGGCACGCTATTGTATAATCTGGCATTTTCCCCACTAGGGAGCTATGGTGATTACTCACAAGTGACAGAGCCAACGAGCTCCATCTCCCAGGAGGGCACTGCATCTGTTTAAAGGGTGCAGGAACCATGGAGATCCACCCACCACCCCTATGGAGGAATGCAGGAGTAAGGTAGTTGGGCTGCTTGTCCATCATGGGGCTGGGGTGTGATGAACCAGGCACTATTTCTACCCCCAGGCACTATTTATATCAGTATGCACTGATGCCCACAATAAGGAGACAGTCAAATCCAACTGTGTGCCAAGAGCAGTACCACAGACATGAGGGAGGCACCCGGTTGGGAGTCAAACACTCCACTAAGTAACTACCATTGGGGAGTCCCAGCTGTACCTCAGTTCCTCATCACACCTGTGTTATTGGCTAAGAGCTTGGCTTGAGTCTGGGACTTACAATATGACCCGTTTGGACCTTAATCTTTCTCTGAACCTGTTTTCTCACCTAAATAGAGGACCTATGACACTGGAATGCTCAGCAGTTAAGAGCTAAGAGTGTGTACTGCTCTTGCATAGAACTTGTTTGGTTCTCAACACCTACATGATGTGGTGTTGAGTTACTACTTGTAACTCTAGCTCCCGGGAGCATGATGCCCTCTTCTGGCTTCTGGAGGCACATTTATTTCCATGTGCGTGTACACACAAACACACACACGCACACACACACACACACACACACACACACACACATACACACAGAGAGAGAGAGAGAGAGAGAGAGAGAGAGAGACAGAGAGAGAGAAAGAGAGATACAGACATACAATTTTTAAAAAAGTCTTTGGGTGTCCAGCAGTGGTGTTTCACACCTTTAATCCCAGCACTTGGGAGGCAGAAGTGGGCAGATCGCAGATCTCTGAGTTTGAGGCTAGCCTGGTCTACAGATAAAGTTCCAGGACAAAGAAACCCTGTCTCAAAAAAACAAAACAAAACAAAACAAAACAAGACTTTGGGTTAGTAATCATTAACTCAAAATGTCACTGTCATGGTTCAAGGGACAGGATTGTCCAGCAGATGTGAAGAATCTAATAGGCTCTGGTTACCAATGTCTCAATTTAGTATCAAAGAATCAAAGCATCCACTCTGGCCGCTGTCTGGAGCTCACAGAATGGGTGTCAGTTGAAGTGGAATCATGGATTAGAAAGCATTCCAAAAAGCTGAATATACTCTCTCAATATCACATAATAAAAGCAATGTGAACATCAATGTAAATTTATTGTGCAGATCCTCAGAAGGAAGAAAATTGTTACAGCTTGTAATGCCTACTGCTTAGATGGGAAGATGTTTGCAAGTTGTTTTAATCCAAATCTTTCATTTTGCTAAAAGGGGAGAAACTGAGGTGAACGACCAAATCTTCAGGATTCCTGTCCAGTATGTTCTGTGCTTACCAATAGGTGAATTCTCTGGACTTTGGCAACCTACGCAGAACATCCCTGATACAATCATAAGCTTTACTTTCTTTGTCTCTAAATGAGGTATGAGAACAAAAGCTATAACCCTGGGTAGTGAAAAGGAGTGAAACCAGGCTGGGGAAAGGCTTAGCAGCGACTCTTGACATGTGAGAAGCCCTGCTGCAACATAGTAATTGCTAGCCTTGAGTTAACCATACCTGGTGAGGTGACCTGTTTCCACGTATTTCTCCAAGGATCTCACACATATCGAGCGTATACATCACTTCCATGCTACTTGTAATATAACCTGACATCCTGAAAATCATGATGGGGACTCTGAAAACTTCCAAGAAAGTTATCACCACATCATTGTTTTCCTGGGAACACATGAACAAATATCTACTCACAGTCAGACAGGAAGTTGACGACAGACCAAAAATGCTGGAGCCATAGTCCTGCTTGGTGGACTAATGAGTCTTTTTGGGGATTACTTTCAGGAGCCAGGATAACTCAAAGGGAGCTGCATCATCGAGAGGCTACCACAGGATGGTTGACAAACTCAAGGAAGCTGCAACCCTGGAGCTCTCTGAACAATTTGCAGGTGCCTTGACAGGTTGGAGTTTCCTGTCCTTATCAGTCCTTACTCCTTATATCTTGAAGGTCCTTGTACATCTGGTAGGTTCCAGGAACTTCCTGAGACTTGTGAGTTGTTTTTCCTTTCCAAGTCTTCAAATGTTTCCCATTGGGGTGGAATGTTTCAATTAGGAAAAAGGGGCTATATATCTGATCCTGGACATCACTAGGAGACAGGCTAGTGGCATCCATTCATAGTTTCAGAAAATAGGCTATCTGGTTATCTAGAGCTTTGGGAGAGATATGAGTAATCCTGCAAGTCAGATTTCCCATGGCTAATTTTGTTTCAGACTTTTCACATTTCTGAGGTAATTACCTCCTTGGGGTAAGCACAGGGCATAGTTCCCATCTTCTTATAGTACCAGGCCAGTTGTTCTCAACCTCTGGCCTGGACCAGAATTCCCTGCAGGGCTGATGGATAGACACTGCTGGCTCCACCTCTCAAGGGTCTGGTCTCCAACTCTATGTTTTGTATCTCTGACTCAAGATCACTGTTGCTGTTGTTGCTCTTGCTTGTGGTTCAGGGACCATGATTTAGTATTACTATCACAGGTGAGTATGGCTTGACTTTGGTTTGATGGCGTTTGGGGCTGGGGGATGCTCAGCTTCAGAGAGTACCGCACTACAGCTGGGAGCATCTCTGAATTGGAATAACTCAAAATGTCTCCAAGCATCTCTCAGTGATCTCAGTGAGCTGCAGTTACCCCTCATTGAGAGCCCTAGTTTTGGGGTGGAATGACCCAGAATCCAATCCTGGTACCTTAGAATCATATAGTAATTAGAAGGCCAATCCTTCTGCTTAGATTGTGAATTTGAGGGCAACCTAGGCTGCACAGCAAGGCCTTGTCTCAAGTGGAAGATAATGAAATAAAATATAAAGCAGCGATCTGCCATTCTCTTTTTCCAGCTGTGTTCTAGAAGCCAATGTTGGAGTCTGGAGTGCTGCTGCATGCCCTACTGTTGTTGGAGAGTGATAGATGCTGGCAGACACGAGGGAACACAGATTTTTCTCTGGCTGTCAGCTCTTGAAATTACCCAGCAATCCCAAAATGAATTTCCACTAATCTGACAGTTTTGCCTCGCCTGACATGACGTACTGTATATTCAGTGGTCAGTGGGGACTGTTTAATTGTAGTTAAGTCTGTACTGCTCACTGTGGCATTGAAAATGGAGCTGTGTGGAATCTGGTTAAACTTCCTGACTCTCCAGGCCCAGATGGGTGGGTGGAACACAATCCTGGTTTTTTTTTTTTTTTTTTTTTTTTTGAAGGTTTCTACCTGGAAGCATTCACTAATTAAGTTTTACTGGATAGCTGCTTTAAATCACTCACTTTCGATATTCATAAACATCAGAATCAAAACTAAAGTTGAAATGCTCTGTAGTAGGTAGAAAGTTCTGGGCATCAGATAAAACCAGCACAGACCTGCAAATAGATTAAAATGAAAGGGAAGATGGAGCGATGTAACATAACATTTTTGAGTACTGTCGGTATGACTGACAGTTTTCAAGTATCATCTGACTTTGTTCTTACAACATTCCAAAGAGAAAGGGACAATTTTTGCCTTCCTTTGACAGCTGTGGAAGCAGGCTTAGAGAGTGAGAAGAACTGCTGGAGATCTGTAGGAGGGCAAGGCAGGATGTGAGGTCAGGTCTGTGATGTAGCAGCGCACACTCTTCAGGACCATACAACTTCCGAAAGATGCTAACCAATGATTGCGTTAGAGTGTTTACATTTTTGCAGGTAGTGAAACTGGAATCCAGACCCCCCTCAGGGGGCCTTGTTCTGAATGAAGTCTCTCCAAACTCAATGAGTTATCCTACAATGATTCATAACTCATGGGATGCTATTACATTCCATTGTGTCATATTTAATTGCGGCCTTCTGACACTTCTGCTGTGTGACACGGATAACACAAGAACAATTTTGATAGGTGTTCTGGATTACAGTCAGATCTAAAGGGGCACACCTGCAAGATAGTCGCAAATGTCCCCACAAGGTGTAAACACCTGAGCAGTGAAGACTTCCATGGATCGAGCCCTTCACTGTTAACTTCCTCCTTGTGACAGCCATTACTCCAGACGCTGGAAATACAGCCAGGAGTAAATCAGTCACCAGTCCTCCACGGTCACAGAGCTTATGTTCCAGTGGGCAGGAGGGGTTGACTGACTAGTAAAACAAGGTGAAAGACATCAGGAAATTGAACCAGTGAAAGAAAAGCAGGGAAAGGGAAAAGGAAGGACTGGGAAGCAGATCAAGCTTATGGGCGAAGCAGGCAATATCTGAACAAAGATGTGCAGGATGAGAAGAACATGTTGTTTGAGTACATGGAGAGGAAGGGCATTCCAGGGAGAAGGAACAGCTGATGTGAAGTGTCTGCTCTTGATTAAGGAACAAGGAACTCCGGCGGATGAGAAGCCTGACGCTTTTGGGCTATTGTTCTTAAAACATTAACAATCTAAGGTACATTTGGCATGTAACTAATTCTACCTATTAAAGTACACGATTTGGCATGTATTGCTATTGGACAGTGCTCGTGAACCCATCTCCACTGTCGGAGCAACGCATAAAATCGCCATTTCTGGAAGTTTCTGCAGTGACCACGCACTTCCGTTCATCCCCTTTCTGTGACCCTAGACCCATGCAATTGTTCTTCAGCTGCAACCGTGACTTAGTTTGCACTTTACAGACTTTTACATAACTCTATTCGCCTAACATCTGCTCTTGTTTGGCTTCCAACACTTCAGTCATGTTTGAGCTTTGTCCCAGCTGTGGGCATTCACACTTTGTTTCTCTTTATTGCTAGGTATTTTTAGATCATGTAGATATTCCACAAGGTATCTGCCCATTTATCTGTGGGTGAATGTTTGAGCTGTTTCTGATTTGAGGCTTCTAGAAACAAATTTCTGTGAAATGTCCTCAACTAAGTCTTTTTTTGTGTTGCATATGTCTCCATCTCTCCTGGAAAGGCTCGTGGGTGAATATCTGGATTAGGAAATCCAGGTTTGCTGTTTCTGTAAGCTGAAAATGTGTTTCCCAGAAATGCATGTACCATTTTGCACTTGCTCAGCCTGGTGTGAGAGATGCAGTTTTCCCCTGTTGTCCTCAGAACTAGAGCGTCGGCCTTACTGTTTTGGATATTGTAAAAGTGTGGGAACCTCAGAGACAGCCTGCCACGTACCCACGAGGACCTGAGTTTAGAACCATGGAAAAGAACCACATGAAAAGCCGGGCATATGATGTCTGAAACCCCAAGCTGGAGCAAAGGCTGTTAGAGGCAGATCCCTGGGGCTCTCTAACCACTTAGTCTAGCTGATTTGGTGGCCTCCAGCATCAGTGAGCAAGCCTGTCTCAAAAACTAAGGTGAGGCAAGAACAAGGAAGATACTCCATGCTCATCTCTAATGCACCCACTTGTGCACACACACACACACACACACACACACACAAACACCCACACACACTCAAAAACACACACGTATACCTGTGGTGTGTGTGTACTCACTCGTGCATGTGGAAGCCAGAGGTCATGTTTGCAGTCTTCCTCTACATCATTTACCCACTTTTTTTTTTTTTTTTTTTTTTTTGAGGTAGTTTCTCACTGAACCTACAGTCTGGTGATTTGGCTAGACTCAACGGCCAGTGAGACCTCAGGATGTTCCTGTCTCTGCTTCCCCAGAGTCAGGATTGTAGATTAGATGTTTGCCAATGTACCAGGCATTTTACAAGTGTGCCAGGGATCTGAACTCTGGTCCTTGTGCTCATGTGGGAAGAACATTATCAGCCGAGCCATCTCCTCAGTCCCATCTCTTCTCTATTTTGAACTTGTGTATGACCACAAAATGTGCAGATATGCACATAACTATGTGTGCACGTAAATGGATGAACGAATGTGTATGTAGCTTTAGAAGTAAGAGGCCGATTTGGACAAAATCTCGGTTATATCTGCAGATTGGTGACGGTGTTTGCAGCTATCTGCTTCGTGAGGCGTTCCTCTGTCTTGGACTTTGTGGATGGAAACAATAAACACTGAGCTTTCTCTGTGTATAACACCAGCTTTTAATGCTTCTTCGAGCCTGTAATGTATTATCACGTCTAAACTCACAGTAAGCAGTTAAGTTCTCATGACAGACGGATTTCCAGTTTCAAATGGTAGAAGAGAGGGCTCCGTTTTTAACTTCCTTCCCATTTTACATTTCAATATCTTGGTAGAGCTGTTACATGAAATTGATCCCTCAGCTTTAGGTAACAGGGCGTTTTTGGCACTGTTATGTGCCATTATAGAATGCACTGTTATTTGTCACTTTGTCATGACATCCAGCCCAAGCTTCTCTCTTGCTAATAAACCTCAATTTGGTTTTGGGTGGCAATGTGCTCAGACCTGGGAGTAATGACACTAGTGGCTGTAACTCACATATTTCTTACCGTGTCCCAGGCACTCAGAACGTGAACATAATGGGTTTGAATTTTGCCTCATGCTTTATATCATCACTGCCTCTGGGTCCTATACAACTGAGGGGTGCCATGCTGCTCCCTGCCCATCAAGAGGCATGGGATCAGGTGGACAGGATAAGGAGATACTTTCTGGGCCAACTTTGCAAATGTGGAGAGTTGACTCCATGTTTCAGTGACCATGGATTTTCTCCCTAGATTCCTGGAATAAGGACAATGGTGGCCACCTCATGGGATTGGTACAAAGGCCAGAGAGCTGATAAATATGACACAATTTGAGGACAATCCCTTTACCAGAACTCATCAATGCAAGGATGTTGGACCCCTAGGGGGAACCTGGAATGTCTGCAGATATCCTTGGTGATCAAATTGAGGGAGGAGTGGGGAGGGAGGTGCTTCCAGCCCCCAGTGAGCAAAGCCTATGGATGCTCTTAAATTTTCCACAATGAGCCTCATCAGTGGTGCAGAGTTCAGGAAGTCTGGCCTAGACTTTTGACTATGTTACTCAGGAGACATGAACTTTTGGAGACCGTCTAGAAAACCATAAACTCCACAAAGGCATGGAGAAGGCCTTCGTAGTTTCCTGTTGAATCCTTGGAGCTCAGGTCACTATTAGGCACTTGGTAGACTCAATAAACATGTTCTACATAGAAGAGTAATGGAGGGGATGGCTCTGGACGCTTTAGTGTGTCGCTCGCTACTCATTCCCCTCTGTGTGTGTGGTTAACCCTTTCTGCCCTGGTCTAGGGTGTGTGATCACCACTTCCCTCCTCTCTGGCTTAGTGTGTGTGGTTATTCCTTTCCCTGTCTGGTGTCTCTCAGTTTGAATCTCACCCTTGATCAATGGAAACCTACAGAAGCATTGTCCCTGTGCTATATCCTCTGTGCTAGTGGAAGAGAGACAACCTGGAAGCAATCCAGATCTGTGTCTCTGTGACTTTTTTGTCCATTGGTCTGGCCTGTGTAACCTGATGCTAACACATTGTCCTATTCAAAACGGCTCAAGGAGCTGGACAGATTGCTCAGTGGTTAGAGCACTAGCTGCTTTTACAGAGGATACGGTTAGGCTCCCGGAACTCATATGACAGTCCACAGCTGGCTGTAAGACTTGTTTTGGGTGATCTGATGCCCTCTTCTGGCCTTTACAGGTACTACCTACATATAGTGCCATACATACATACATACATACATACATACATACATACATACATACACATGGATACATAAACATACACATAAAATTTAAAAAATGATTCTCTTAAGACACTCTTAATCAAGTTCCTGTAACCACCAGACAGGCACACTCTTAGCAAAGAAAACCAGTCCCTCTTTAACTTAACGACGTTATTTGAATAGCTCAAGTCCATTGAGGAAAACAATCCCACTGGTTGATTAGTTTGCCTCGAAGGACTGCACTCATCAGAAACACACAAAAGTAAAACATTTCATTGAGAAAGTTGCTCTGTAATATGGTTTCACATGAACTAACTGAAGCGACACAGCGGATCCTGTTCTGGAAGTGTGAGGCGCATAACCCTTCGGACATGTCCGTATCATGGTCTTCTAGCCCATGTTCATTGAATGCCTGTCATGTGTCTGAGAGGGAGCAAAATAAAATTAGCCTCAAATAGTTGAAGGCTTCTGTCAGTAAAAGAAAGAGGGAAGATGAGGAAAACTACTTTGTGTGTAGGCAAAAACCTTATCTTTTGATGACTCATGACTTTGGACTCATGACTTGGGCCATTTCATGCTTTTTGTTGGTCCAAGTGCTTGAAGGCATCCCAAGTATTTGCTGAGTAAACTGGAAGCCCCGCCCCCTACCTCCTAGCAGCTGTGATGTGTGAGTTTGATTTGTGGTTAAGATTAGAAACAATCTATTAATTAGCGTCCCCTTATTAAAATGAAACACCCAAGATTATAAAATGTGAGGGACAGAAGAAACACTGAGGTTCAGAGTTTGGAGATTTTTGTCCTTTGGGCCTGTGGTGAGGCAGTTTGCTGTGAAAGCAGCATTTGGTGACCAAAACCTACTTACCTCATGGCCAGGAGGCAAATGAGGATGTAGAATCCCAAGACCCCTTTCAAAGGCCAACGTCATAGAGCCTTTGTCATAGGATATTTGACATAGGACCTTCAACTAGGCCTTGCCTCTGTGGGTTCCATTACCTCCCAGCAGCACAATCTTGGGGACAGAGACTTTAATCATACCTGCACAGCCCACATGTTTATCCCCAGGGAGTAGACAGGTCATCTGTGCTTCCACAGGCTAAGGAATCAAGGTTAGAAAAGGAAAGATATTCTGATACAGGTTACAACATGGATAAGTCTGAAGACCATCATATAAGTGTTAGAGAGATCACATCCAAGGGACCACACATTGTGGGACTCCATTTATACAAATTTTCCAGAGAAGACAGAAACATGCAGAAAGAAGATGGATCAATGGTTGCTGTGCGTGATGGCTAGTTCTCATCAGCATGGCAGAAACTGGAATCCTCTGTGAAGAAGAACCGCAATGAAGAGTAGTCCCCATCACATTGGCCTGGAGGCAAGTCTATGGGGGCAGTTTCTCCATTAATGACTGATGTGGGAGGGCCCAGTCCACTGTGGTCCTTGGTGTATAAGCATGTTGAGCAAGCCATGAGGAACAAGCCTGGAAGCAGCAGTTCTCCTGAGCTACTGAGTCAGTCCCTGTCTCCAGGTTCCAGCCTTTATGTCCTTCAGTGATAGACTGTGCCTGTAGGCCAAAAAGCACTTTCCTCCCCAAACTGATTTTAGTGTTTTATTGAAGCAAGCAGAGATGCTAACTAGAACATCTAGGTTTGTGGGTGAAGGAAAAATGTCCCACTGTCAGTAGATGTGAGCGGTATTTTTGAGGTGCTGAAATATTCTATTACCAATCTTATACATATATAACTATATATATTACAAAACTAAGTATATATTTAACTATATGTATGTGCACACATATATTTTATATATAAATTATGATACTTGCTGTTACATGGCTTTACACATTTACTGAAAAATCAGTGCAATGGGTAAATTTTGTTATATAAATTATGCCTTAAGGGTTAAAAAAGAATGTGCTTCAGAGTTAAATACACCTTCAAGCACCTAAGTTTTCAAGCAGGATGTGGTTCCTGTCAGGCATTTGGTTTATAAAGAAAATGCTATAGTTTTACCATGCCTCTGTGACACAACATTGACCAAAAGTAACTTGGGGAAGAAAGGGTTGATCAGCTTACACTTCCAGGTCACAGTTCATCACCAAAGGAAGTCAGGGTGAGAAGCAGAAGCCATGGAGGAATGCTGCTCACTGGCTCATGTTCGGCTCTCCTATATAGCTCAAGCCCTCGTGTCTATAATGCTGCCATTTGCAGTGGGTTGAGCCCTCCTACATCAATCACCAACCAAACAGTCTCTCACATCCATGGCCACAGGACACTGTGCTCTGGGCAGTTCCTCAGTTGAGGTTCCCTCCCCCAGGTAACATTGGGTTATATTAAGTTGGCAATTAAAAAAAACAACAACCTTGACAGATAGTTTCTGGTCAAGCCAAATGGAGTGTTAGCTCAACTAAGCTGAGGAGTGACCCTGATAAGATTTTCTAGGGATGCTGCATATTAGAAAGGAGTGTTGTATGTGTTTGAGCCTTGGTTATTCCAAGGGCTCTAACTTCTGGCATCCTTGTAAAATGTGTTTCATACTTTGCACAGCCTAACTTCATCTCCTTGCAGGAATTTTTTTTTCAGTTTTTATTGCAAAGATTATCCAAGCAGAAACGAACTGTGGTGTTCTGACTGAGAATGTCTCCCAAAGGCTCATATATTTGAATACTTGATCTCCATTGGTAGGACTGTTTCAGAAAGGTTAGAAAGTGTGGCGTTGGTGAAGGAGGTGTGGCCTTGTTGGAATAGGTGTATCATTGAATGTGGGTTTTGAAGGCTCACACCATTCCCAGGGTCTGTCTCTTTCTCTCTCTGCTTCATGGTTGTGTCTCAAGATGTAAGCTCTCAGTTGCTTCTCTAGCACCATGTTTGTCTGCTGCCATGCTGTCCACCACAGTGGCCATGAAATAATCCTCTGGAATTGTAATATCCCAATAGACTCTTTCTCCTTGCATTGTGTTGGTCATGGATTCTTATTGCAGCAACAGAAAAGTAACTATGACACCCACACTGCTGTGTTTTGTTTGTAGCAGCAGTAGTTGAAGATTGGCTATTAGGTTGTTCCAAGTCCATAAGATAACGAGTCCTATAAAATTTTCTTTGGAGTTCACAAAAAGATTTCCTACTGATGTGTTTGTGTAGTTGAAACTTTGACAGGCTGTGAAACCCCATGTTGTGAGACCCCATGTATAAGAAATATAACGTTTTTCTTTTGTTTTCAGCCTCAGGGTTACAAAGTTCAATTCAATGGTCAATGTAGTTACAACCTGGATACAGGCTTGTGGTGAACTGAAAGTGGACTGTCCTCCACAGGCTGAAGTATTGGCACACTTGGTCACCAGTTGGTGGTGCTGGTTGGGCAGGTGGTACAACCTTGCTAGAGGAGGCTTTGAGACTTCACCACACTTCCACATCACTCTCTCTTTATGTTTGCAGGTGAAGATTCAGCCTCCTAGCTTCCTTCTCTAACTACCAGTTAACATGCCTTCCCTACCAGAATGAACTCTTAACTCTCTGGAACCGAAAGCCAAGTAAACCTTTCCTTCTATAAGTTATCTTGGTCATGGTGTTTTACTATAGCAACAGCAAAGTGACCACTGCAGTGATGGTGTTGGTCTCATTGCTGTTTTAACTGTTTTACCTCTATGGTCTTGTATATGATTATCCTATTTCGAGTATGCTTAATTTAGTAAGCTTTTTCACATGTTAGACAATAGATGGGTTCAGGATAAAAACATAATGAACACAGTTTAGTGTACCTGCCATGAAGCTTCTATGGTTTTAAAATTAACCAATGCAGGCCGTGTTGCTGGGGTGGCTGTCGTAAATACATACACACAAGGAGGCACGCACACATTTGATGAATGAGACACACAGATATAGGTGTAAGCATGAATCCTCGGATGAAAACTGGGAGCAGTTAGTGAAAATTTGTGGCTAGATTTAAATCTCTAGAAACAGGTCTTTAGAAAGGACACATTAATGCAAGGTAGGTTTTTACCAGGAAACACTTGGCGATAATTCTTGTGTTATAAGCCATACATTACCAGGTTAGGCTTCTAAATATTTGTGGTTGAGGATCTGTGATTCTCACACCATATTGTTTCTTTTCAAATGATTCCTTGTGACCTTGGTAAAGTGTCAAGGACGTCTAAGGCTTAAGGGATCCCATAAAAACATGGCCCTTGGAATTCCAAATTATGATTGGTTACTAAGGCACAGTATTACTGCCTCCTGGCAGCGGGTACCCAAGCCGTGTTTCTGTCTTTGAAAGCCCAACTTGCCATCTCATCAAGAACAGTGTAAAACTGAACTTGCAATTAAAAAATATAAGCCTCGTCTCCTCTCCCCTCCTTCCCACCAACCTCTTGACAGAACCAAATTGAGGGTCATCAGGAAACGGAAGACAAGATGCTTGCAGGATTTCAAAGATGCCTGGTAGGAATATTTCTTAATTGAGCAGTGCTTTCGAGCTGTGTGGAATTGTTCTTATTAAAAATTCAATAAGAACAGCAGAGAAGAGCATGGGAGGCTCTTCAAGATCAGAGCTGCGTGAGATTCTCTTGAAAGGCTTACATTAGGCCCCGTGGCTCTGCAGCCAGCGTCTTCAGACCCCACCTGTACAAAATGCAGCGTTGGTCTAGCTTTCAGCCCCTTCCCTAATGTGCTCAAGACACGGGCTATTAAAGTAGGAACAGCAACAGGGTGTTTTCACAGCGTTCTTTCATTGAGTGAAGGCTGTCTAACCAGCCCTGTCACTCTTTCTCTTGGCCCTGCCCTCCTCAACCTTCCCTGTCTTTGCCACTGGGGTTAACAGGCCCTGTGTGTGATTCTATTCCCTTATTTCACCATGATTTTGTTTTGTGTCTTGGACGAAAGAGAAGTTCTCATCTCCTTGTGGCTTCTCAGACATGAAGGTGTGTACTTCCCACCTGGAGGTAGTGTCAGGAAGTCATTTTGATTTAGTGGGCGTGGGGTGGAGCCTGAGAGACTGCATTTCTGTGAGGGCTTCTGCTGCTGACCTTTTAACTCTTCTAACAGGTCACAGTCATCTGCAGTGTACTTCACCCACCATCCCCCTCAAAAAGAGATTAGATACTAGATTCCTTTGTTATTGTTTTGAGACAAGTTTCTCTACGTAGTCCTGACTTTCCTTGAACTCACTATGTAGATCAGGTTGGTCTCAAATTTACAGAAATCCACCTCCCTCTGCTTCCTGTGTGCTGAGATTAAAGGCACTTTGGAAGCACTCAGTGTCTGGGGTGGACTAGCAGGGGCAAGACATAAGCAGAGAATAAATCAAGGCAAGCCAAAGCAAGCCAAGCAAACACACAACAACATAAACAACCCTCCTGTGCACACTGAGTTAGTTCAGTTTGGTGACTTGTCACTCCTCATACAGTTCACAACACAGGCTTGTGGTGTCTTTATAATGCAACTGGGGTTTCGACAAACCAGTGGACCAAAACAAAACAAAAAGTTAAGGCCCTGGGGATACACTTGTTTGCTAGGTTGATGAGACTTAGAATCACCATGGAGACAAACCTCTGGGCGTGTCTTTGAGAGATTACCTGGAAAGACACGCTCTGAATATACATGGACTGGAGGCTCCAGGTGGGATGTAAAACAGACGGCAAGGTAAGCACCAGCATCCATCCATCTCTCTGTACTTTACCACTGCAGCCCAGTAGCCAACCATGACGACTGTTTCCCCTAGAACCATGAGTCAACTTCCTCAACAAGACAAATGACTAACACAGAATATGAAACACACGTGCACACATGTGAGCACATGTATACATGCACACATGGGAGAGAGAAAGACAGATGCTGCAATCAGTGCAGTTTTCTCTTCTGCATCCACCTGACCTCCCTGACCCCCCCCTCCAATATAATGAGTATTCTCGTTTAGCAGGAGAATTGCTTTATTCTAGTTTGTTATTGTGAGAAAGCATCTCTCGAACTCTAGATCCTCCTGCCTTTGCCTCCCTCATGCTAGGATCACAAGTGTGTGTAACCTTGACCTCTACTAGAAGTTGTACTACAGGCTGAGCAAGGACATGATGTGTGAAGTGTGACAGCATTTCATCCTCTCAAAGTTGAGAGTATGACATGACTACCTTCCTCATTTTGGAACCCAGGATTAAAAAGGAATTCCCTTAGTATTGGAAGCTGCAGGCCCTGCACTTCCTATACAATCAGATATATTTATCCTTCTCAGCTCTCTGAGGTGGTTGAAGAATAGACAACTTGAGTCTCATAGCTAAATTTTGAGTTGTTTAGGAATCAAGAGGGCGTTCTAGATCTAAGAAGATGGTTATAATAGTGATGCAAATTAGTATGAAAGCTAAGTCAGTTATAGAACTTTAAACTCATGGAGATGATTAGAAGGTAGAAGGTTAAAGTCAGGGGCCAAATATGTATGAACTGGACATTGGGAAGGTATACTGGGCCATTTAACTCTCATAAATGTGGCATATTTAATCTGCTGTTTTGTATAGAATTTACTGTTATAAGAGAAAGAACCATTTGTTGGATTGAAAAGGGAAGCTGTTGGGGGGGAAGAGGGTGGAAGGGTGGGACAGGAAGGGGGAATAGGGAAGGGTTTGTGACTGAGATGTAACTTGAAGAAAAAAAAATAAAGTACTTATTTAAAAAAAAAAAGGAATTCCCTTAACCAGGTCACATGATGAGACTTACTGGAAAGCATTGGAAGTATTTTACAAACAATAGCATCTTGGATGACAACTCCTCGTTATTGACTTAATCCTGCTTGTATTTTCTTTTCCAATATAGTATCTGATTAAAAAAATTCTTTTGATTAGGTATAGTTGAGCATGTATGCAATCCCAACATCTGGGAAGCAGAACCAGGAGACTTGTGAGTCTCAGGTTGCTCTGGACTGCACAGTAAGTCCTAGGTTAGCCTGGGCTACATAGTGAGTCCCAGGTCAACCTGGGCTACATATTGAGAGTTCGTCTCAAAAAGTAACTTTTGAGTTGCTGCAGATGCCTGCAATTCATGCTGAACAGATGACAATTTGTCATTCTACATCCAAACTAAAATTTGAAATGAGGGCAACCTCTGTGCTGCAAGCTCACCAACTGGAACTGGAATGCATTCTACTGAAATGTTCATGCAAATGTGAGAAAGAAAATGCATTAGAAAGGCCGCTATCTTCTTGCTTAAATAGAAAACTGTTTTAAGCACCCTGCAAAAGGACATCTTTGAAGCAATGGCTTCTTCTGATGGAAACCCCACTGGGACAGAGTTAAGGTGCCAGCATAGAAAGACATCCTCTATGGGGGGGTGCAGTGGTGCTTAAAAAGGAAAGTAGGGGTGTGCTAATTTATTTTGTCAATCTGTCTGTCAGTCCATCTGTCTGTGGAGCTTTTTTCCCCTGTTTCAGTAAAAGTTGGCAACAGTATTACTGAATGTGAAGAACAGTGACTTCTGGGGAATTATAAGATCCAGTCTTGTTCTACGAAAGGGAAGGGGGCTAGAATAAGCGTTTTAGAGACTGAAGCTTGGTCCCAGTCTGGGACTTGGACAGGCATCATGATTCTTGGAGCCCCTGACACTGCTTAATCTATTGCCTGCTGTGAATCACAGCGATATCAACTGGCCAGACAATATTAGCCCACTGATAGTGGCAAGACTGTTGGTGGTGGTAACCAATCATCTTCTAGCTGGATATGATGTTTGTTCCACAGCAGGGAATCCATGCTTGGTATTGTAAACCATCTCAAAAGCTCTTGGCTAAAGAGGTTGTAGGCCCTGGTGAGAAAGTTAATGTTGCTGATTTGCCAGATGGACATGGTCTGCCTGTAAAGCCTCCTTCTATAGAGCTATGTGTATGCACACAAACAGTGGTCACCAGTGACTGCAGAGATTCGTCTCTGTAAATGCTTAGCCATAATCAAAACATCTATATCACTGCCTCCAAGGCTTAGGGAGATTCATGGAAGCCAGGCCAGCAGGAATGCAAAAGGGAGAAGACAAGATAAAACCGGTGTGGGATGGGTCTTCTGGGAAGGACATGGCTACTGTACTCTAGAACTCAAGGCAGTTGTGATAAGAACTGCACAGATGAGGTTGGTATGGGTAATGGAGAGGATCATGGGAATGTGCACCCTCCCTGGTACTTATTTGATACTGATGGTTGACGGGAGAGGAAGAAACATGTACTTCAGTGGTGTAGTCACTGGTAAGATGCCCATACTGCTATGAGCAAGCTCTCACCAAATGCTCCTACAAAGAACTTCAATAAAACTCATTGGGTACACACACACACACACACACACACACACACACACACACACACACACACA
>CAJQZJ010032083.1:5047022-5092181 GCA_907164525.1 Lophiomys imhausi
ACACACACACACACACACACACACACACACACACACACACACACACAGTGGGGGTTGGGGGAGAGAGAAAGAGGAAGGGAGAGGATAGTAGAAGTGTAATAGAGCCCCAGACTTTTACACAACTGACTCCATGATGGAAGTCCCATTTAGGCCATAAAACTCAGCACATAGACAGCACCATCTGCCAAAATGAAAACAAAGACCAAAGTCCATAGTTCTGGGAAAAATCTCTAAACATACTAACCTTGTTTTTGGCTTTTGTAGTTCTGCTTCTGGCTAACTGTTCTTGCGAAGTGAAATGTGTCAACCTTGGATGTGGTGTTTGTGTTTAAAAGCTTACAAGGCTTTTAAGAGAAAGGATCAGGGCTACATTGGAATTCTAAACACCTAGTGTAGTCACTGACTGGCTAATAAAGACTTTCCATTGCCTTAAACATGTGTCTGAGTACTCTTCTCTGGCAGATACTCCATAACAGAAGGAGGCATAGTTAAGAAGAGAAAGATGATCAGTATGAATGGAAGGGGGACAAGAAAGGGTAGTAAAGAATGGATATGATTGAAATACCTTATGTACATGTATGAAAATGTTAGAATGTAATACATTATTATGCACAATTAATATATGTTAATGAAGCATTATAGTTCTCCTATGTCAACGTTAAAGATTGACTTCAATAGATGACATGTATGTAATATCCACATTGATTTAAAAAAAAACTACATGTCACAAAATTTCAAAACCTTCTGTAATGTTTAATACTTAAAACCATGCCATGTGGGAGGGATATGCATCCTATCCTTTGGACAAGAGATGTACAAAACATCTCCATGGCCCTCCCATGAACCATGTTCTTGGGGCTTTCTTGGTGGGCAAGAAGAACCAGTCATAAGGCATTTACTGGATTATAGCAGCAAAGCCATTCTGCCAGATAACTGTGGGGCAGTTTCCTCCCATATGGACCACGTGCCCTGTGCCCTCTTGTGCCTCACTTCTGGGTGACCAACAAAAAACGTCCTCCATGAATAGCAGACAGACTGATGAGAGAGTGAATGACATGTGTGGTTCTATCATTCTGAGTCAATGCCTTTGAAAACAGATTTCTCAGTTTGTGTTGGAAACATAATCAACTTTCCATTGTCATATGTGAAGGTCCTTTGTCCATTTCAGGATCCCATCCCCCCCCCTTTTTAAAAATAAAACCCTGGATCCAATGCTGTCATGTTACAGGGCACAAACTTTCACAAGGGACAAGAGAGATGGGGCTGCTGCCCAGGCGGTGGTGAGAATCATAGGGGAGAGAAGGGCCATGCATCCTACAGATATTTGTAGTAATGTTGGTGGCGGCAGCCTTTTGTCCTTATTTAATTGTGTAGTGTTTGCCCTACTAAGGTGCTAGGCAAAGACATCCCTTCTAGACAACCAAAAGACTTGAATCCCAGCATTCTGAGCGTCCAAGTGCAAACTACCAAGATTCATATCTCATTGTTAGCTCCTGCCATTCCTGCACAGTGGATTCTTTAAGCTAGATTCACTTGGATCTAAGAGCAGAAGAAACGATGCATATGTTTGCATATTCAGATTTAGACAGATGGCAGACTCACTGTACTATGAACCATACCTGCATATTCCAGTTAGCAATGAATTGCAGAATACTGGATTGCAAGTTACCAAGTATTCAAGATTCCAATATTATAATCCTTTTCTTAGTGTAACTGACATAATTATTGTTTTCAATGAAATCAGAGATTTTCTTTATGCAGTCTATTTTTAAGGAGATAGATATGTGCAAGCTTACAGAACACAAGCACCTATCATATAATTACGTTTTACTTTGATATTCCATGCTGTGATTGCCTTTATATCTTATTGGAGGTTTCATCCAGAAATTGGATGACTAGAGGAAAAAACAGATTTTTTTTTTGTCTATAATAAACATTAGTGCAGTTGGGTTATAACTACCTTATGTATAAGTAATACTTTTTGGTGTACTTTAACTCTTGCATTTTTTTTCTCATTTTAATCATATCCTCACATTCTTTGTTTGCAGGTCTGCAACTTGCAGTTTCTGTGTTGTTTTATTTTGAAAACACAAGGTATTCAGAGAGGATGCACTGATATGCATATGTGCATGTGTCTTTGTGTATATGTGTATGTATGTATGCGTGCGTGATGTGGTATGTGTACTTGTGTGTATCTGAGTGGAAATGTCCATGTAAATGTATGTCTATGTATATGCATGAATGTTTAAATGGGTACATATATGTGTGTATGTGTATGCATATTTGTGAGTATATGTGTTTATGCACGCATGTGTGTTTTTGTATTATGTGAGTATATGAATATGTGTATGCATGTGTGTATATATTTGTGTGATTCTGTGTGTCTGTGTCCATTTGTGTGTACAAGTATATGTATGTCTAAGTGTATATATGTGTATATTGTGTATTTGAATATACATTTATTTGTGTATATACATGTGTCTGTGCATGTGTATATGTATGTATATTCATGTGTGTACATGTTTGTAGGGAGTTAGATAAATTAAATTAGATTTAGAAAATATATAGGGGTTTCTGATACTGTCTCTTAATTCGGGGCATGAAGATCATTATCAGCATGTGGACTAAAAACAGGAAACAAACAGGAGACTTAATGGACTAAAAAACAAGGCTGAAGTCAGGAAAAACAAAAAATACTCAATGGACTGAAAAACAAGGTTGAAGTCAGGAAAACAGGAAAAACTTAATTGACTGACAAAACGAGGTTGTCAGAAAAACAGGAAAGACTTAATGGACTTAAAGAAACAAAGTATCTGGCCTGACATTGTTTTCAGCTGCTAAGTGGGCGGAGCCCAAATTAAGCTGAAACAGAGTTCCTCCTATTTAAGCACAGTGCATGGAGCCCCAGGAGGAGAAGAGGCCCCTGATGCTAGAGAGGTCCGAGAGTGCTGCTGCAAAAAGTGCTGGCCATCATTTGATGACCAGATCTCCTTGAGGTAGAAAGAAGCTGGTGAGCAAAGAAAGCCTGAGCAAGACACCAAAAGGCCAAGGACTAAACCCTGTGGCTCAGCTTTTGCCTAGAGGGGTTTGATCTGTCCAAACAGTGGCCTAAAGGAAACTGTGCCTGGCTTTAAGGACTCTGAGGTAGGCAGAGTTGCTGATGTGAAGGGTCTGGGGTCTCCCAGAGAGAAGAAAGCATCAAACCTTATTTAAGGTGAGACTGCAATAACCAACTTACCCTGACGAACCTACATCTGAGAGATCCAGAAAAAGGACTGTTAAGGGCATTAAAGAATCTACAACAAAGACTGTGTTCCTGACAACTGAGGACCTACCTCAGAGACTGTATTATTCTAAAAGGTTAGGAAAATAATTATCAATAGGTTTAGTGGATAGGTTAAAGGGGTTGTAGGAATTTGTAGGATTAATAGTTAAGAAATAATTGTTATTTGTTATAAGTAAACATAGTAATAAATAAATAAATGTTAAACAATAATTTAAAAGTTTGGTTACACATGTTTTTGTGTGTAATGCATGTGTATATGCATATTTGCATATGTGCATATATGTGAAGGAGGAGATTGGAGGTAGGAAGATTAGTAGTTCTAGATCATCCTCAGTTCCACATGAGTTGGAGGTCAGCCTGTGTTATTAGAGATTATTTTTCAAAACAAAGCAGCAACTCCCCAAACAAACAATAAATAAAGGCTCATATTTTCTTTCCTTAAATGCACCTTTAAAAGGGTAGAAGGTCCTACTTCCTTCTGGCATAAACTGCCTTTGACAGATAGTCAAATGGTAGTAACCATTTCCTGGATAAATAGTGTTCTCTTTACTTGAATATTTAAATGATTTCCTTTTAAAGCCTACATGGTTTCACTTGGCTATATCCCAGAGATAGACACTATAGGGTACTATTCTTGAGTGTGTGGTATATGCCCTTTCAACATGCAGTTTGAAGATTTTTTTTTTTTAATTTCAGGAAAGTTTTCTTAAATTATGTAGAAATTCCTTCTTGTTGCTGGTACTGGCTTCCTCCTTTGGAGACTCTTGTTTTCTACTTGGCTTTGTGCCCCCCACTAATCTGCACCATCTGCCTCTACTTACCCTTCATCTGCTTTTGGTCTTCTCTTTTTTTATTTTAAAGATTTATATTTTATTATATGTATATGTATCTGTATGTTTGTTATGTCTGAATGCAGTGCCTATGGAGGCCAGAAGAGGGCTCTAGATTTCCTGGAGGTGGAGTCTGGCAGTTGTGGGCCACTTGACATGGACTCTGGGCTTTCCACTACTTGTTGAGATTGTAATGTAATGACACCATTTCCCCTTTTCTTTGCCTCCTTCCAAACGCTCCCAGATACTCCTCTTTGTTCTCTTTCAAATTCATGGCCTCTTTTTCCATTAATTATTGTTACATGAGTATATGTGTATATATATATATACATACATATTCTTAAATATATAAACATACCCTGATACTCTATATAATGTTGCTTGCATGACAGTCCTAAGAGACACAATCTCATAGCAAACTCCCTGTTCTTCTGGCTCTCACAGCCTTTCTACCCTCTCTTCTGCAATGTTCCCTGAACTTAAAAGATCCAGGAGTTATGTGTGGATGTCAGTTGTGACTATGCTCCACAACTCAAAATCCACAACAACATTTTGATTGGCTGTGAATTTCTGTAATGGTCTCCATCTCCAGCCTCTTAATTTTTAAAATGTTCATTTTTAGATAATTTATTCATGTTAAGGCATTGTGTGCCTCTTCTAGAATTAACACTGGGGCCAGTGAGATAGCTCAGTAGGTACAGGCATTTTCCACCATGCCTGACAACCCTGAATCCAACATCAGGCTCTCACATGATAGGACAGGGGCAATTGTCTCCAGTCAGTCTCCAACTTTCATACATGCAACATGATGTGTCTATGACCACATGCACAAACATATATATACTCACACAAAATAAAACAATCAACAAAAGAGCTAAATAATGTAATTTTAAAGAACTACCCTGGCCTCCTGTTCCTATGGATCTCTGAAAGGCCTTAGGATTTCTGGTTTTGTCTATGACTTGAAACCTGTCCCTGTGCCTTCCAGTGAGGTTCCATGAACCATCTAGGGTTCATCTTCTTCTCAAGCCCACAGACATCCCATGTGCCTCCTCCACTTTCTTTGCACACCATCTGACCCACAGAGAACCCAAGGCTCTCCTTCATATGTGTCCACTTGAGATATGGAGTCTGGGGCTGGAGAGATGGCTCAGCCGTTAAAGGCTAGGCTCACAACCAAAAATATAAGAGATATGGAGTCTGTGGCAACCGAGGTCTTTCTCATCTTCTTTTTTGTTATACACTGCTATGAGGCTTTCATTTTGCTGTTTAGTTGCTACATTAATTCTTACATACGGATTCCAGGTAATGAAAATGTCATGCTGTCTTGCCAAAAGCATCCCAAGACTGCTTACCTATCTTGCATAGCTAATCCCTATGAACTTAGTGGTTTAAATGAACATCCACTTATTTCCTCACATTTCTGTAGGACACAGGCAGGTCAAGGAGAGTTCCATGGGTTTAGAGCCTCACAGGTTGAAATCAAGGTTCTGGGTGAGATGGGATTCCACCTAGAGTCTTGGGGGGAAGAATCACCATAAATGCCCATTGGGTTATTAGCAGAGTTCTGTTCCTCAAAACTCTTGTAGTGGAACGTTGTTTCTTGGAGACCATTATTACCACACACCAAGGGTTCCAGGAAGTCATTTCAAGGTTCCTTTCATCTTTAAAGTTAAGGATACAATGGTGAGTGAGGACCCTGACAGGAAAACACATGAATGCTGAATTTATAATGGGTGAGTGGGTAGACAACTGAATATAAAAAATCTAAATGCATGTTCAAAGAAAAAATAATGGAGGACCCAGGTTCAATATTGTTGAGAGGGTCTTAAAGGTTCATGAATCATTTTGCTTGGAAAATGTTATTTCACTTCCGATGAGGAGCCTGATGCATTAATAACTCTGCTGTGATTGGCTGATGACCGCCCTGATAGAAGAGCTAGAATGACAGGGGTCTGAACAACCAATAAAGTGGGTAATATATCACAAGGCATGTAGAGGAGGTGTGCAGCCTGAACAACAAACGCCTGGTTCCATGGCTGCTAATGCTCCAATTCATCCTCATCTGTATAACTGTTGCAGTTTGCTTCGCTGTTGTGCTGATAAATCAACATGACTTAAAAGAGCTTGAGGAGGAAAGGGCTTATTTTTGGCTTACTGTTTCAGAGGGATAGAGTCCCTCATGAAAGGTTGGCAGGAGCAGGGATATGGCTGGTTACATTTTGTCTGTACAAAGGAAGCAGAGATAGACAGATAGGCAGACAGGCAGACAGAGAGATAGATAGGGAGGGGCCAGGCTACAGACTCAAGATAGCCCCAAGTGACATTCTTTCACCAGCAAGGCCACACCTCTTGAAGGTACCAGGACCTCCTCTAGCAGCAACACCAAGTGGAGGCCAAATGTTTGAAAAGTGAGTCCTGCCTGGGCGGGGGGCAGTTCTCGTTCAACACCCCTCCCAGCCAGTAGAATTACCATCATACTTTACTTTCTAAATGGGCTCTGATCTTGTATCCATCCCCTAATAAATCAGAACACTAGTGATCAGTTTTACAATAGGCACTGCTCCTCATGGGACCCCATTTATTTATTCAGAAATATATGTCATAAAGAGTGAAAGAGACACTAACACCCAGAGCTAGGAAAAGTAATACTGTCTATTAGGGAGAATCAGCATTTGTTAGCATAAGTAAAGACTCCGAGCCTTGATTATAAGTGTCACTGTGTTAAAAAACATTGACTGAACCCAGTGTGAAATTACAAGTCTGCAATGCAAACACGTTTGGGGAAACGCAAACACATTTATCCATGCATTAATTCACTCACTCAACAGCGATTCAGTGAGTGCCTAGCTGGGACCAAGTCCGCTAAATATCAGAGACACTGGGGAACCTGCAGACAACACTAGCCTTTGAGAGCTTATGTTCTAGCACAGAGGGTTACGGAAGAGCATAGAATAGTGAGTGTGACACCCCTTCATTATCATGTACCAATAGAGGTAATAACTTTAATACTGGGAAGGCAATGGCATTGAAAAATACTCTTAGAAGGCTGGTAATATGGAAACATACAGAGATTTTCATAGCTGGCTTCCACACTCATTCTTTATCCTGCAGATGTTTGTAAGGTTCATAACCTCCTCCTGGGCCTGTACATTTTTTTCATTTTTGACTAGGTAAATGCATTTACATTGACCCTTAGAAAATGTTTATCAAGTGCATGAATATTACTGAGTTTAATTTTCATCCAAAGTAATTATTAATGTTCAAATTTCTTGAAACCTTTTTGAATTATATACTGGTAATTTTATACTAGATTCTTTTGGATGATATTAATGGAACTATTAATCATAATGGCTACAATATAATCTCTTAGAAAATTAGTTACATTTATTCATTTATTTGGTGCGATTGTGTCTGTGTGCGCACATGTGTGCATGTATGTTTGTGTGTGTACGTGCATGTGTGTGTAAGTGGACGTGTGTGCTACAGTGCACACGTGGTGGTCAGAGGGCAGTTTACTTGAGTCTGTTCTTTGCTTCAGCCATGTGGGTCCTGAGGATACGCCTTAGGCCATCAGCTGGCAGCAGATGCCTCCATCCACTGAGCCATCTCAGTGGCCCCTGAGATGCTTCCATACTCAAGCTTCAGGTCTTAGCTCAGCTGTCACTCATTAGAGAGGTTTCCTTGACCGCTCTGTGTACTAAGTACATGGATTGTTGTTGTCTAACAGGGCATCACTGTGGCGTTCTTGATGTGTATGTCAGGACACGCAAACACTTTCGTCTCTTTGTGTTCTTGTCTATCACTTCTCTCTGTCTTACTGTGTTATAACCTCAGATGTGAGGTTTTAGACTGGTGCTATCAATGCACGTCCCTCCTATTGCCTGGCACAGAGTGCTATGTCAATACATTTGTTGGATGAAAGAACTCCCACCCTTCCTTTTTCCCTGTCTCCCTTTCTTCATTTCATTCCATTCTATTCATTCACTAATTATTCCATCTATTCTGCAAACATTTACAGAACCAGCAATGACACCAACTAATTGATTTACAATGTTCCAGACACCACACAGCAGAACAATGAGAACATGAACTAAGTGGAGACAGCCCCTTCTTATGAAGCGCCCACTCTGTAAGCACCCTGCCATGTTCTTTAATCATCACAACAGCCTAGTGATAGGCACATTATTCCCAATGGGCTAAGGATCCAAGGCCCAGAGAGGAGAGGCTAATTACCCATGATCACACAGCTAAGCATGGGCAGGCATAGAAAGGTGATAAAGCAGTTCTGCAAATCAACACTCTGATGTCTTAAGTACACATGCAGCTCTAATAAATAAATCTGAGTTAAGAAATTTACCTTCTATGCTTGGACCAACAGGAGCATTGAAGTTTAAGTTGGTAATTAAAAAAATAATTAAAACCTTAAAACAGACATAAAAATAGGAACATTGTCCGATCATAGGAGATCCCTATTCTTTTAAGGCATCCTGGAATGTTGTTTTTGAGCTCTAGCTGAACACACAGTTAGGACTGTTCCCATTTACTGTCCTGGGGACCACTCTACCTCCTCAGCTCTTTGCCACTTTTCCAGCATCCATTACTACAACCTGGGGGCTGTTTCCTTCTACCTGACCCAGAGATGGTTTCTCTTCACTTGATGGGCACAGCACATGCCCCAACCCTAAGTTGAACCCACATTCCTTCCCTCCTCGCACGGTGAGCTCTCATTCTGCATGAGCTAAACTGGCTAGGTAAGAGTAAATCCTGTGACATTGTGGGTGTCACACAAATTCTTAGTTACTCCAGGAGATTCCTTGGGTGGTACTATGGTTTGGGTGTGAGGTCACCCCCCAAAACGCTCCCCACAAAGAGAAGTATGGAAAGCTTGGTTCCCAGTTGGCTGTGCTGTATCTAAAAGTTCAGGGAAACTTCAGTTTGTGGAGCCTAGCTAGAGGAAAAAGGTCAATGAGAGCTATTTCCTGTCCTGAACACTCTGTCACTGTACTTCTGTTTCCCTTGGGAAGCTTCTCTGCTCTTCTCTCCCTCCCTCCCTCATTCCTTCATGATAATTAGACTCCCCTCAGTCAAAGCAATAGAGCCAGACAACCTCCACCGAAACCTCTGAAGCTGTGATCTAAAACAAGCAGTTCTTTCCTTTAAGACCTAAAAAGATAATGGGAAAGGGCAGGATTTGTGACTCCCACAGCTCTAGTATTCACTTCTTGCTACTCCCCCCCCCAACTCCTCCCAGATCTAGCACTAGCCCCACCCCTGCCTGAACTTTATTTCTTTAAAAAACATCCAGGGTCCAATCTGTGCCGCTCATGCAGTCATCGGCATTAGAAGATACTCAGTGGAGTATGGTTGTCCTACCAGGAACTACAAAAACCCTTGAGGAAAATTGATTCTCTTTCCTCCACAGGCATCAACCATTCTTTTCGTTTCAGCTAAGGGTGGGGGCTCATGATCCCTTCCTTCTCCAATCATGTTCAACTTTAACACACAAACTATTGTAGCACACTCCTAGCCCCAGGATTTTAGCATTTACTACAGTCATACCTTCTTGGCCTCCTGGCCTTAGGCTGTTAAGGCCATGAACCATATTTGATAATGAATGACTATTGAATGGTACCCCAAAACATGTCCCAAAAGAAGTGGCAACCCCCACTTTGTGCCTCCAGGTTGTCTTCCCTCAGACTCCCTTGTCAAGGCCCATCTCCTCTGGCTTTCCCCTTTGAACACGCAGTCAGTCTTGCTGTTGCGTCTCTCCTCCTACACCCTATTTGGAGATATCTAACAGCAATTGACTGGGTTTTTATTAGTTCTTTGGGTACATTTTCCATTTCTCAAGGATCTCTCATCAGGGGTTCTTTGTCAGTAATTACTTCAGAGCTGACGACTTGGAGGAGCTTCCTCTCAGCCTTGAGTGATGGGGGTTCTTAATAGGACTGCTTTTTATTTTTGAAGGAGAAAAATTAAATCAAATGTGCTGTTCTTACCAGGCTTATTTAGTCTGTGAAAACACAGGAATCATTTTGTTCAAATGAGCAGGTTTCTCGATCATTCTGTCGAGTCACAGAAAAATGAACAGCTTTGTGTTTATCATTTCCTATGGGCCTTCAACAAGAAGGGGTTCTAGATGGCCCGAGAGGACAGACACACATGATGAAAGCCGATAAGGTAGAAAAGAAGCCGTTCATTGGAGTATTACCTCAATCTGGGGTCAGAAAGGTTTTGAGCCACAGGCAGCTGGCTGTGTTCTTATAAGTAAAGCTTTACTGGAAGTCAGCAGTGCCTATTTTTACGTACATGGTTGCTGCTCTGGATCAACAGCCCAAGACTGTAGGCATAGGTAATATACATAGAACATACATACACATATAAGGTACACACGCACTGTCTAAAATATTTACTATCTGTCCCTTTACAGAAGTGTCCATCTTTAATCTTAATGAACAGATGCCTTTTTGTGGGTGTGTAACTTTTAGGATTCCTCCATATCTGATGGTCTGTTTGCCTATATCATTTTGTTATCTGTTGGAGGAAAGCTTAACCTCAGCACCCACGTGCAAGAGGGAGGACTTACTAGGGAGGGTGTAGAGCCAGCCACTCACACCTCTCTGTCCACATCGCTTACTCAGTTAAAGAGGATGGGCCAGCGAAATGGCTCAACAAGGAAGGGAATCTGCTGCCAGGCCCAACAATTTGAGTCCAATCCCTTGGACTCACAGGGTGAAAAGAGAGAACAGACTCAGGAAAGCTGTCCTCTGGCTGCCACTCAAGGGGACATGTCATGAGGATGTGTGTGTATATGGTTGTACACACAAAAGAAATAAATGTAAAAAGCTTTAAAAAAAATCAGAACAAATTACAAAAGAATCAGACATGGAGAACTAAAAACCAAACCATCCTTTGCTGCATTTTTAGGTCATTTACACAACCAGTGACTGTAACACACCGGTTGGAAACTGCCTGCAGCCAACCAACACCCACGGTTGGTCTTGGTGGACTTAATGTGATTTTCCCTGCATTGAGGGATGCTAATATAATTCTTAAAGCTAAAACCTCTGTAGCCTCTGGTATCTGACACTGATCAGTGTGACATTCATGCTCCAAACTCACTACTTTTTTTGGCTTTATTTCCAGAAAACTCATGGATGGTTTGAGGAGGATCAGTCTCACTGTAAGCTACTTGGTGTTCTTCTGTTTCAAATCTACTTGAAAGTGAGGGGGAAAAAAAGAGAACATTCTCCATTTTCTAAGTAAATAAATTACATGAAAGTGAAAGTAGAGCAGCTTTTAGAATTTGTTACATTTATACGCAAGTGGCTTGTAGTATGAGGTGCAGGGAATATGGGGCCTTGAACTCACCTGTAGGAACCTACATGATGGGATAATTTATTCTTCTTTAATGCTTGGAGAAAATGGCTTTTTCTTTAAATTATTTCAAAGATTTCAAACTAATATTCAAGATGCAGAGTTGATGTGGTGGCACCAATCTTAAATCCCAAAGCTTGGGAAAATGAGACAAGGAAGCCAGTAGTTCAAGGCTACCCTGGTCTACAGAAGGAATTTCAGCTCAGCCTGAATTTCACAGTAGAACACTGCCTCAAATATCAAAAACAAAACTCAACATAAACACCTTCTACTCTTCAGAGCAAGGAAGGAATGGTTGCCCAGGTCATGGTCAACAAACAGTAATAGAAATAATATAACTTCAGGTAATTGACGACTCTAAACCAACCGTACCATGATTTATGTACCTTATCCATTAAGCATTTCCCCCAAAGTCTGCCTCTGTTTTGTTTTTACATTTTATTTATTTATTGTATGCGCATGCCTACATATGCACCACAATGAGCATGTGGAGGTCAAAGGGCAGTTTGTGAGAGTGGGTTCCCTCCTTCTACCAGATGGGGCCTGAGAATTCAGCTTAGGTCATCAGGCAACTGACTTTTCCCCACTGAGTTCTTGATGGCCCTTCTCTAAATAT
The DNA here is from genome assembly GCA_907164525.1 of Lophiomys imhausi. Classification (NCBI taxonomy): domain Eukaryota; kingdom Metazoa; phylum Chordata; class Mammalia; order Rodentia; family Muridae; genus Lophiomys; species Lophiomys imhausi. Next base: position 5,059,135 of record CAJQZJ010032083.1, read on the forward strand.
TTTGAGAGGGTTGGTACTAATCCTGATCTTTGTGGGTGAGGGAATGGTCAATAGATAGCAAACTCAAGTCTACTACATCATAGATCAGTGGTTTTCAGTTACGATTTTCGCCTCCCTCTACCCCAGCCTCAGGGGACCCTTACCAATGGGTGGACGTATCTCAGGTTGCAGGTTGCTGAGGAGCAGCCACAGTTACCCATGAGTGAAGGGTGTACTCACTACTAAGTCACTACTAACACTACACAAACAGCAAGGCAGTGAGTAGGCTCTTGTCTCCAGTGTCTACAGCTCATGGTTCAGCAACCCTGCTTTACACCATGCAAGATTAATACACTTCTAAGTGTCTGGATCAAGAAGATGTTTCAGGGAGGGTCTAGTTTCTTCTGCACCTAGGACAGTGACCTGTGGCTTCATCCATGTATTCTCAATTGTCTTCCTTTTGGAAGTCTTACCTCAGGCTGGGGACATGGCTCAGTCAGTAAAGTGTTCACTTGGTAATCACAAAGAGGCAAGCAGAAGCTCCAGGCCCATGTCATAAAGAGTTGGGGATGGTGGTGTACAGTTGTGGTCCCAGCCTTGGGGATCAGACAGGTAGATGCTTGAGACTCAGTGGCCAGCTGTTCTAGCCTAGACAGCAAGTTCTGGGCCAGTGAGACACCCTGCCACAAAAACAACGCAGGTGGAGCCTAAGGAACGACACAGAGACTGTTTTGTGGAGTCCACACACTTGTGGACCTGTGCTACACAGACACGTAAAGTTAGAGCTTTTTTCCCCTGTGGCCAGCAGTTCTACATTCTGTGTCTCAGTGGGTCTCCATGGTCCTTTCTCTGGACTTTCAATTTAAACTTCTCTTGGGCGAGGGCCTCATTTATCTGGGGGCCATAGCAAGCCTGTGGCCATTTTCTTGATGGGCATCTTTGGACTGTCCTTCTGAGAAGCAGGATCTAAAGTTCTTTCTTTTGCCCACATTAGACTCTCAGAGCCCGTCTCTGCTTCTACTCAGACATGGCAGGTCCTCCAGGAAAGGTGATTTCAAGAAAGCAAACACACACAGCACCCTTTAAAATACCTCTCTGAGTCTTAACTTCTCCTTCACTAGGCAGCTTGGTGTCTCTCTAGGTGATGGGAAACACTTTTGTGACCTCCATTGTGGATCAGCACTGACTGAACTCCATGCTGTGGGCTTAGTGTGGTGCCAGGCGTCTCTAAGGATCCACAGAAACATAAGGACCGTCTTTTACCTCAGAGACTCTACACTGTCTTTGGGGAGATGGGACATATGCTCACACACATGAAACATGAAATAATTACATAAGAGTTAACCATGGCAGGAAGCAATAATACAAGAGTAGAACTGATTTAATTTTTAATTTAGATGTATTTATCCACTTGGTATGTGTGTATGTGTGTGTGCATGTGTGAGTATATATGTATGTGTATATGTGTATGTGTGTGTGTGTGTGAGTATAGGTCAGAGGACAACTTGTGGAGAGAATTAAATTTTTTCTTTTTCCATGTGGCTTCCAGGCTTGCCAGCAAATGCCTCCATCAGCTGAGTCATCTCTCCAGCCCTCAATTTTAAATTTTTAATAATTCATTAATTTTTCATTACAATTTTTTCATACACATCTTTATATTCTTTCCCTTCCCCCAACTCCTTCCAGATCCTCCCATAAAGAAAAAAAAAACTAAGCAAAAAAATAAAAAGGAAAAAAGAAAATTAAAACAAACTTAAAAAACCCAAGAAGCCAAAAATACCCAAAGAAAAAGAAGATTGAAGTTTGCAATTAAATAGAAGAAACTAGAAGCAACCATCCCAAGAGAGGTAGCCCAGACTCAAAAAGAGAAATGTACAAATATCGCCTGTCTTCTCTTGCATGTAGATGTTAGCTTTTAAGCTTTAGAAATGAGTTACACTATCCAAAAAAAAAAAAAAAACAAAACAAAACAACAACAACAAAAAAACAACCACAGAGGTTAGGCAGCTAGCAAGGGACTGGGGGAAGGAGGGCTCATCCAGGGAAGGGGAAATGCTAGACTGCAGTGCTACAGAGATAAAGGGGAGGTTCAAATGGAAGGGTTAAACCCAGAGGATAGTGGGAGACACTGGAAAGGTGGGCATCCAGGAAGGCTCTTCTTAAAATGTTTTTTGATGTTCAGCCCATTGTTCAGGAGGAAGGCACTTCTATAGTCCAGTACATTAAGAAGTCTTCATGTAAAAGATGGGATTTGAGAATGGGAGCATATTCTAAGAAAAACGGGAAGGTTAGTGTTTGGATGTGAAGCCCTTCAAATGGCTCAGGATGTGTGTGTGAGCAGTTTATGTGAGGACTGTGGACACATGGGCTTGACAGTGCAAGATACAGGGATGGAGTGGGAGTCAGACTGAAATGTCCCAGGTGGAATTTGAACATTATCCCATAGGCAGCCAGGAGTCATTGATGCTTACATGCAAATTACACAATGTCCTACTGGCCTTGGCCTTCAGTCATAGCTCTCATCCAATCCATGCTCCAAATGGCAGACAGACTTCCCTAAAAGAGAAATCAAGTGATCATGGCACACCCTCGTTTTAAATCACTAGATAACTTTCTGAGTAAATGACCCTGCATTTCATACTATAGCGTATAAGGTGTGTAAGTCAGGGATTGGATCTATAACAGAGGATATTGACCACAGACTTTGTAGCTACAACATATATGTGTAAAAAAATGAGACTCGGTTTAGACACATATAGGCAGTATAGATGCAGCCTCTGTGCATGGCTGTTGCTGTTTTTGAAATCAGAGCCATGGTGTTTACCCACAGGAGATCCTCACAAAGTTGGACCAATTTCTTGAGGAAAAGAGGGAAGGGCTCATAATGTTCACAAGGCCATTTTCTTTTCCTGTGACTATAATGTAAGTGGTTAACAGTTGTTGGTTGGAGAGAGACTTGTTAGTCAGTGGAGTGGATGCTTAGGTCACACAAGCGTCTTTAAGTAACTCCAATCAACTCATTGGTTCCCTGTAGACTTGGCTAGGATCATTTGCTTTGGTTTGTTGTTGCCTTCTTTATCCGGGGTGAAAAGAAACAGACTCTCTAGAAACAGACACACAACCGATATGGAGTTATACACAGTGATGTATTTATTTATGGTGGGAATTGGCCTACACAGTTGTAGAAGCCAGCAAGTTTTATCATCTGCCACCTGCAGCCCGAGACACCAGCAAAGGTGATGGTGTGATTCCATGGGAGACTGAAGGACGTGAGTGGGAGGTGTGAGTCCATGAGTCCACAGCCCGGGAAATCTGGAGTTCTGATCTCTATAAGCCAGAACGTGGGTACTGTGTTAGGAGGAGAGTGAATTGCTAGGTCTCCAGCTGTTGTTTACGCTGTGTCCTCGGTGGCCTTCGTAACACCGAGTCAGTGTTGGGTGGTTCCCTGCACTGGGTCTCTGGATATCAGTGCTAATCGGTGGAACTGCTGCTGCACACACACCAGTGTCTTCAGTCACTGTGTAGCCTTGGGTAATTGAGCCCTTTTCTGTGTTGGTTTCTTTGCTCCTAAATCATTTTTCTCTTTTGAACACCAATTGAAGGACAGACCTGCTGAGACTTTCCCTGACATATGGAGAAGGAACATATAGCTCTTGGTCTAAAACTGGGGACATGCTTGGCATGAGTCATAGCTTGGTCAAGAACTCCTGACCCCAGATTTTATCTTCTTTATCCTTTATCTCTTCTACCTTTCACATCTCCTGGCATCCTCCTCTCACCCCACTTAGGAACCTGCTGCTGAAGAAGACCTACTGGTCCAGGTCACACCTGAATCTTGTTTCTAACAGAGGCACCTTCTACTTTGCTCAGCTTCTGGCTTTGATTCTTGTCATTCTCCATTGTTGATGCCTTGTCTACACTAAGATCTCAGCTTCTCCCACCTCCTGAAAGTGTCATGACACAGTTCAGATGTGTGTTCTGCATAGTTCTTATCACTGTGTAAAATTAAGCTATTTATATACTTCACTAACAACTCAGTCTGAACTATTAGACCATCACTGGGAAGCAGCTGCCATCCCACAGGTAGGACAGTGATGTGGGCGTTAATGGTAATGGAATTAGGAAATAATCATATTTGAAGGGCACTGAGATGTAGGTTTCTTGGCAATCCTTTGGATGTAGGTGGCAAGAGGAAGAGAACAGAGACATGTTGCTTCTTCCAGAGTCTCTCCTTTGTAGGAAATGATGGGTGGGTCTATAGCTCACTGGGATGAGGAGGATGGGGACTACAGTTTTACATGTACTGAATGTTACCATTTTCAGAGTTGTCAACTGAAAAGTAATAGTCAAAGAATATGGGGAGGTGGTCACCTCAACAAGGGGACTATGGAAAATGGCCAAGAGGGAGGACAAAGTAGAAGAGGAGGACTGGAGAGGAAAAACTTGGAGAAGTGGAAAGAGGAGGATGGGGGCAGGAGGAGTAGAAAGAGGGGGAGGAGGAAGGAGGATATTAGTTTTCTTTTCCAAACACTTTCAGACAACTAATGCTCCATTCCCAGAAGGCTCAGCTGTAATCCCAGATGTGAAATCCTGGAGAAAAAAATCTCAGCTTTCAGGAGGCATGTGGAGGGAGGGAGGACTCATTGAAAGACCCCAACACAAGGCTTCAGTTTATGGCAAATTGCTGTATTTAAGGGAAGAAACAAACAAGCAAACAAACAAAAAAAGCCTTACAAATTATGAGAAACATCTTGAGGGTCATGTTAAAAGTGTAATGGACTCTCTATCCCCAAGAGGATTTTAGCTACAGAAAGTATTCAGGTTGCTCAACCTCACAGTGTAGGAGGCAGATGGGAAGATGTGGCAATCTCAGGGTTTATTAAACTGGATAAAGCAGGAGGCGGCTTCCTGCTGTTTGGAAAGAGTGGCTGGTCTTTGTGTTTTTAATATGAAATGAGGAAAGAGGTTTACAGAAGTAACCAAAAACAGCTCCGTGGTACATTTAGGAGGAATTTTAGTGTACATTGTTTTTTATTTATTTATTTGGCTTTTTTTCTTTTTCATAGAGAACTTAGGCAAAAAGGGAACTTTCATTGCTGAGGCAAATTTTATTGTCGAGGTAACTAGCCTTTTTCTCCTTGCTCTATGGTAATCATGCAGAGATGAGAAGGCAAGGAGAAATGGCCTTTTCAGACACCGTAGCTCCTTGTGATCCCAGGGGAATACAGTAGTTCAGTGTTAGGCTTGTAAATATATCCCAGGAAATGGAAAAGCTACAAATACACAAACACAAAGAATGAGGAGTCTGATTAAGAAGTGAGCATTTATATTTTTACTAGGCTTTACTTTTAACATAAAACATCTTGAAAAAAGTTTTATGCTTTAGCATTTATGAATGACTAGATTTTTAAGAGAATTGTAATATTTTTTTAGGGTATTTCAGCGCCATGAGTTATTTCTTATAGATTCAGATAATGACATTATAAATCTTTCTGTGGAGACAATTACGAAGGCAGAAATGACCTAGTCCCCATTGGCTTTCGGGTTCAGCTCACTGACATATTACAAGCAGGCTTACCGTGGTCATTAAAACCCGATCTGGGATTTATTGCACCTCTTTAAGCTCTCAGTACTTTGAGAAGTATTGAACAGAAAGGAATACAAAGTGAAGTTACAAAGGAGAGCAGCCAGGCAATCACGAGAGAAGCAGAACTAATTTCTCCACCTAAGACCACCACAAGTATCATCAAAATGTCTGAAAGTGGAGCTAGAGGGTATTAATACAGACGAACCTGCGCTAGCTAAGGGTCGGGATCCCACGTGAAAGAGTTTCAAGTGAGAACCACAAGTTACAGGGGAACTGGCAATGAGATGCCTCACAAAAGTTGAGGTGTTTCTGAACGCTCTCCTGGGGAGTGGTACACACTGGAGAAGTGTTCTGCATCCAGCAGTACCCGTCTTCTGGGAAAGAAAAGGGCGTTATACTTCGTGTGGACACAAGCAAGAGTTTTCTCGGGGCATTCAGCATTGTCTGTCCTGTCAGTTAATTTGATTCCCTGGCCTTGATCCCTCTGTTCCGCAAATGGTATCTGCCATATGTTTTCTAGCCAAAGATAGCTCAGCCATGTTCAAGTGTTGAACATTTGAACATAGTCAAGAAGTGAGAAAAGGGTCTGGCTGCTAGCTTATTACTAAGGCGGGTGAATGTGTCCCAGGCAGACCAAGGACAGCCCTTCCTGGAGGAGGAGTGTGGCTTTCACCCCTGACCAGGAACATACTGCACACTCCGTCTTTGTCATGGTGTTTATTGAATACAGCAGAGCAGAGGCCACCACATTCTGTTCAATGAGAATACAAACAAGGTTCAAAAATGCTTTTAGCACCTTGCACAAGGAACAAGATGAAAGTTTTGGGTTTGTTTCCTTCACTGTTTGAAGTTTCCTTAATGGAATAGCCTGGCAACTTGTTTGCCACGTCTAAAAAGTATTTTATTTTATTTTTTACTATAAACAAAAAGTGATACCCACATTTAAAAAATCTGTTCACATTTCTCGCTCGCCTCCCATGGATATAATATCTAGATGGCAGTTAATACAGTATTATTAACCATTTTGGGTGGAACAAAGTGTTACAATGTTGAGGTGTCTGCTGGTGGTGTCCTGTTGGTTACTCAAAAGTTTCTGGTTTGGGAGCTTTGGGGTTCTAGATATTCAGGCAGAATCATCACATCGTTCTGTTTTTCTAAAGCATTTTGTTCTCCATGCCTGGTTCCTGAGCTCATAGCTTTGAGAGTGAAGTGAGGTCACTTGCCTGAGTATTTCTGCAGCTCCAAGTTTTCTCTCCAGTAGGACACTTCAGTGTCACCTTGCTTCTTTATAAAGATCATCGACATTCTGATAACACTCAAAGACAAGATGGTTTAGACTTTTTGGTCAACATGTGTCTCTTGGAACATTTGGATTCTATGCTAAAGCCCCAAAGCAGCTATAGGTTGACAAATATGTATGGGAGTGGATGGAGAAAACTTTATTGACAGAAATAGGCTGTGGGTCATAGTTTACCAATCTTTTCGTTTTAAGAGAATTCAATGTTTAAAATATTGGTGTGTATCTTTTCTTTCTTCTTTCCTTCCTTTCTTTCTTTCTTTTCTTTCTTCCATCTTTCCTTCCCTCCTTCCTTTCTTTTATTCTTCCCAATTTCTATACTTTTTTATCTTCAGTAGAATCTGAGATTTATGATAAACATATTCTATAGGGTGATGAACCACTGAGAATGCTGATGTAGCCTGCTAGTGTGTCCCCAGAAAACAAAGGCTAGCATGTAGGAAAACTCTATGGATGCTTTCTTTGTACTTGCGTACTATTTTGAGTAACCAAGAAAACCCATACTTTCTATGGAAACTTTGAAAAATACCATCAAGCAATTTGAGAAGTAAAGACCTAACTGCCAAGTGTAGTGTGATCTGACTGAAGATGTTCCTCATTGTCTCAGGACTTGAATAACTGGTCCCCACTTGGTGGGACTGTGTGTGGTGTTTAGTAAGTGTGGCCTTGTTGGGAGGAGTATGTTACTGGAAGCTGGGTTGGAGAGGTGAAAGACTAACACTTTCTATTTCTTTATCTCTCTGTTTTGTGCTTCAGTTTAAGATGTGAGCCCTCAGCCTCCTGCTTCTGCCACGGTGCCTGCCACTTGTTGCCATGTCTCACCCTTATCATCATGGGTTCTTTCCCCTCTGGAATCATCAGCTCCAGAAACCTCTTCCTTCTCTAAGTTTCTTTGGTCATAGTGTTTTGTTACAGCAACAGAGAAGTAACTAATACATCAAGTGTGCTAGTATACACCTGCAATCCCTTAGAAGACTATAAGAGAGGGAGGGACGGTTAAGATAGGAGGACTGAAAATTTGAGGTTAGCCTGAGCTACCTCAATAGCAAAATTCTGTCTGGAAAGTATAAAGTGAATAAACAAATAAAACAATCTGAGGATTATTTGTTCTTTTGAGTAATCTGCCTGGTTTTTGATGGCTTGGTTTCTGGGAAGCAAGTGTGCATGATGTATGAATGAGCTTCCATGACATAAAAACAGTCATGTCAAAGGCAATTGGTGACTTAGACCCATGGAAACGGCCAGGCCTTCCCCCAGTCAGGCTCAGGAAATGACAAAGCCTTTTCTGGCCTGTGTACAGATGTTAATGACAGATTGGTGGTTAGCTAAATCCAGTATGTAGACAAAGTACCTAAAGCAGCTTCCTTACCCAGGTGATGGCAGCCTGAGAGTGTTCCTCACGAGACACCAGCTCCTGAGATCAGCTGATCTACCTCGTTTATGTTGTATACATAAAATGAAGAACTGACATCTGGCTTGTGTGGTTCCATCAGAGCATACGACTCATCTGTTACCAGTGTTTCTGTATGTGTGTCTGTCATTCCTTCCTTCCCCAGTACCCCATCAGGTCAGTCCCAAAACCTCACGGGTCACAGGCCAGAGCAACAGGGACTGACTGGGTAACTGACATCACTCAGGCATGAGATGCTCTGTGTGAATCCCACAGATAGTTAGGGGGAGTTTACTTGTAAAGCTGGCAAACAGAGTCCAGGAAAAGGATTTATCTCTGGTATCCCCAAGAGGGTTTGCAGATCTAAATACCTGTGTTAAGGTTTGAGAAAGGGTGAGAGATCTGTACACACATGGCCAAAGGCCCAGGGAAAATGCTTATTTTTGCTTTGGGCTTACAGTGGATGATCTGAGGTTGCCTAGATCACCATCCTACTCATAAGAAAAAGTATAATTCTTCTGCTTCAGCATCAGTTCCTAGGGCTCAGTGCTCTGACCACCAGGCCAGAGAGATGAACACCTGAGGTAGAATTGCATCCAAGTAGGGGGGATGCAGGCCCTTCAGTGCCTCTCTGTGAGCGTGATGTCTCTCACAAAACATGTCGACCTGAGCAGGACTCTGGGGATCTTTGGCTCTGATCCTGAAGTGTTGTGTGTGAGGCTGCATTGGCGAAACCAATCCAGAAGCAATAACCTGAGAGTCCTCTCAAATGCAGAGATCTCACCTTGGCAACAAGTCCTTTGCAAGCAGCCCTGGGAGAGACGCAAAATCAGGAGGGACCTTCCTGATTTTGGAGTTTTCTGGGTTTTTTTGTTTTTTTGTTTTTTCAGCAGGATGACCCAGAGAAGCCAGGACAGAGGCTGCAGTAATTTTGTTGTGTTCTCTTCTCAGTCAGGTCAGTCAGATTTCTGAGACCAGGCAGAGCTGCTGCTGGCCTAGGATTCACGCTGCATTGAGGGCATTTAGAAAACAAAATAGGGGAGATGTGGAGAGACAGTGAACCCCTACAACGAGCATCTATAATCTGAGCACAGCCACGTCAAGTACCCCAATGCCTCACACCTATGGAATGCCAAGGGCTCCTCCCGGCTAGGGGTGGGGAAGGCAAATCATAACCCTATGCAAATAACTACATTTACAAATCATAACCCTATGCAAATAGCTACATTTACAGGAAGGCTGCTACCCATCAAGTTTCTTCAGGAGGCAAGTGTGGTGGGGTTAGTGAAGTAGTGTTGCGTCTACCAGAATAAGATTTTGGAAATTTGGCATCTGAGGAAAAAGATGGGCTTATCCAATTATGACCATATTTACTATTGAAATTCATGCCTTGAAAGCCTACAGAAAGCAGATGATGTCTTTGATCATGGGACTTTGGACAGGGGCGTTCCCTGAAAAAGCCTGCCAGGAACCATGGCAATGAGAGGCCAGAACCCTCTCCAGATTCATTACAACATGGAGGATTTAAATAAGTCCATGCGGCCTCGAGGGACTTCCTCCTCATCTTGGAGAGGCTTCACCACGCTCCGCTGCTCATCACCATCTTGCACCGACCTGCCGTGACTCCACGCTAGTGGAGAAAGTAAAGGCAGATCCTCCCTGGTGCTGTAGAACATCTAAATGGAGAATTATCTCCCCTCAGAGTCTGAAAGCATCAGATTGGACAAAGCACTGGAGCAGAACCCTTGGAGGCCCAAAGGATCAGAATAGTGAGCCTAAGAAACTTTTCATCTTGCAAATAATTGGGCCCTAGGACTGCAGAGGCAATTCTTCTTTGATATAGGGCCACCTCACTTCAATGGTCAAAACAGATTAAATTTATAAACTGCCTTAAGATCTGACGGACGAGACTCTTAGACTTTAAGATAAAAGAGTTGCTGAGACCATCCATCTGTATGAATCTAGGCTCAGAGAATTAACCTGAGAGAATATCTTTCAAGAAACTTTAGGTTAATGTTAAGTGTTTGTTTTATAGGTATTACAGTGTTTTAGATATTAGGTTTTAGAATTAGGGTTTGAGTTTTAGGATTTAGGAACTTTATAGGTAATTGTTAGATAATTGTTAAGTATTAATAAATATATAAGTGGCAATAAAATTTACTGTTATAGGCAAGTTTTACCAGTGAATTCCATCAGTATGCTGCCCTTCAAGCTCCACCCTCCACTACCCATGTACCAGAAGAGCCAGAGCACACACTGTAAGGGATTCAAATGTACCCTGATGGGAGCTGAAATAATTCTTAAACTAAGGGGAACTTTAACCTTGCAAAACCTGGAAACAAAACCATACCCTAGGACTGATTCCATCAGGTATCAAGGTCCAACCTAGGGACAGTAATAATGAACAGCATTGCAGTGACTGAGGCCATCAATATCCAGAGCATCATACAGTGCCTAGCACCTTCCACCACACCATAGAGTTTGGCTGAGATAAGGGATATGCTAGTTCTAAGGCCAGGGGTATTCGAAGGCACTTTATCAAGAAAGGATGCTATTATGAAGGTATAAAATCAGACTCTGTCGTGCTTGACTGACATTGGTTTGAACCAATGCTGCCACCTCCACAGCTTTGGGTATGAACCCACTGGCTCTGGAACTACAATACACACCACCACATTGGGCTTTTTCACTTGGGCTCTGGGGATCAAACTCAGGCCTCCATGCTTAGAGGGCAAGTACTTACTTCACGGATTGCCATCTTCCCAGTCAACCCCATATGGTAATCTTTTCCTGTCCCTGTCACCTCTTAGCAGAATCGAGGTAAATGGTGCTTACTCCAGTCTCTGAAATGCGGCTCAGAATGAGGTACTCCCATTGGGACCATTGTCCTGTCACTGTGATTGCCTGAGGCATGAATGGCTAACGATTAACGATTTAGAATCATCTCTGTCTTTGGAGGGAAGACATCTTCCCCTGGAGTTGACGAGCTTCACTGGTGATCTTATAGAAGAAGTGTGTGATGGTTGGAATTAATTATCAACATGACAGAATCTAGAATCACCTTGGAGACAGGTCTCTGAGCATGCTGATTTGGGATGATCTTGATTAGTTGATGTGCCGAGACTCTTCTTAGCTGTGGGCAGGACTCTTCCCTGGCCAGGAACTTCCTGGTTTGGACACAATGTGACCAGCTGTTTCAATCTCCTACTGCCTTGAGTTCCCTATCATGACAGATGATACTCCTGAACTGTGAGCCAAAATAAATCCTTTCTCTGTTAAGTTGCTTTTGCCAGAGTACTATATCATGTTAATTGAAAAAAGACACAGAGACCAGGGACGTAGATTATTTTTCCTATCATGTTAAAGGACACAATGGTGACCAGACAGTGCAGGGAATGGGAGGGTCTCAAGATGACCTCCAAGGAATGGGGGCAGGTCAGTGCTTGGAGTAAACACTAGGAAGTTCTCACCAGTTTGAGACAAGAAAGTAGGGAAGAAGATACCACAGGTAAATAGTGGTAGAATTAGCAGATCATCATGTAGCTTTTGGCTACAGTTTTAAAGTCTAGGATTTTGTTGTTCTTTGTCCAGTTGTTTGGTAGTCTTACTTTTTCCATATATAAAAGCATAATATATACTCTTGCAATGACATTTTGCTTGCCCAGTGCTTCAGTACCTTGGAAAGAATAATTTCCATCCAAGTTGTTTAAAACATGTTTACAACATACATCCAATTGTTCTTTCATGCCCATTATACATTTGGAATGATATTCCAGTATGTGATAGATACATAGGTGTCTCCGCCCTTCCTTGATTGACAAACTTTTACATCAGGAGACCTGGAAAGCCAATAAGACCCTAAAGTCTTAGAGAGCCTGGGACAGAGGGGAAGATGCTGGGCATTTTGCAACGCTTCCTCTTATCTCACCACCTTCTCTGTCCTCTCTTGTGATAGACATTTCCTCCTGGGACCCACACACTCTGCCTTTAGAATAGAAAAGACCCAGAGTTCCTTCCTTTCCTGTGTCTTAGACTGGTAAAAGCTTCCAGGTGTAGGTTTTCTCCAACTACTTTTCTCCTATTTTCCCCATTCCTTGAAGGACATCCTGACACTGTCCTACCCCCTGCATTAGCTGGTCATTACATACAGAAGACATAGGGGAATTCTGCAGACAGTGTAGGGAGAGCAACATAGAACTGAGACTTGGGCTGTGTCTTTTTATTTGTGTGTGCATATGTGTGTGTGTGAAGTGAAGAAGCCAGAGGTCAACCTCAGGTGTTATTCTTCCTGCTGTCCACTTTCTTTTATGAGATAAAGTTTCTCAGTGGGACCTGGGTCTCCCTTGGCTAGGCTAGAATGACTGACCAATGAGTGAATCCCAGGGAACACCAGACTCTAATCCCACAGTGTTGGGATTTGGGAACTGTACTTGGGTTCTCACACTTGCCCAGAAGGCACTTCATCCACTGAGCTAGCTCTCCAGCTTCATGATCCCTGAGTTTAATATGACTATTGCTTGCTGTTGATTTAAGAGAAAAGAAGACCCAGAAGAGAGGTTCTACGGCACAAGACCAGTACTCAGGGTCTCCACCCCTAGGTCATGTTTGCAAGCATTTATTGTACAAACACTGCATTTCATGACACTGTACAAGAATGCAGCCTCCCTGCCCTCCTGGAGTGCGCCATCTTGTTGGGGAGGTCCACAAAAACCCAATAAAGAACAGACAATGAAATAATGTGAATTGGGCTCACGGCCCTGAAAGAGGTGAGTAGAATGTGAAGAGAAGAACTTGGAAAGAGTGGAAGAGTGGTGTGGAGAAGTGTGGTATGGGAGGTAGACTCTCCATGGGTAAAGAAGCTCAGGAAACCAAAGGCCACGCGAAACACAACCACTCAAGTGACAGCCAGAGAAAACTACAGTCCCCAAGCACTTATTCCACAGCAGGCACATCGCTGTGTCTTGCTTAAAGACAGAGCACAAAGAGGGCTGGAAACATCCCAGTGGCTTCTTGCCAGCAAGTGGGTATTCATATATGTTCATGTATGTGTGCATTCACATATAGATGTGTGATTCTCTGTGTGTGTGCATGCACACGTGTGCATGGGCAGAGACAGGTTTTTTTTTTCCTCCCCAGGTACTCATTCTCCTAATGTCTTCACACAGCTCTCTCACCTGAATGCCATTGCTAAATGAGGCAGCAGCTTTGGATTCAGGGAAACAAAGGGGATGGTTGTCATAGTAACAGAGGCCACCAGGAACCATGGCAGGCATCTCCTCCTCCTGTTCTCCTGAATCCCTCTCTCTGGTGAAGGCTCTGAGATCCCCCCAGCTACAAGAGGATCCTGCCAGTGGTGGTACCCTGTGGGGGCATCTCTCAAGGCTCTAGGCTCCTTTACCAACATTTTCACACCTCAGGAAAGTTATTCAGTCTTTGGTTACTAAGAACAGAAGACAGCAATGAGATGGATTCATGGCTCCAGACCAGACAGTCCTTTGGAAATATTTTGCCTTTTTTCCTTCTCCTTGCCCTGTTACTGCCCTGACAATCTCAGGGATATAAAGTATGCATAAGGCTGTATTTGAGATATGGTGTTCTGATTCTGTTTACCAGGAAAGTCTGTAGCATTCCCTGTTCGCTGTCATAGGGAGCCCAAATTCTACCACTGATCACTCACTCTCTTAGGAAGAGTGATTTTTTTTGAAATATTCATCATGTTCAGATCAATTTGAACAGATCAGGATATCTGTAAAAAGATAATACTTGACAGCAAATGAATTGAAGCTCTTTTAATTGGAATGAAGCTCCCTTGTGAGAATTTAATTTTTTTTATTGACATTTCCAGGAATCCATCCCAGATAATTCGAGACTTCCTTATGAAATGACACTCTCTCCTATCTTTTCAGACTTAGAAATGATTCCTATTTTAGGGTGATATTAAAGTCTTGCTTAACTTATACTTTTCCAGTCATCTTGAATGCTGTTCTGGAGTTCTGCTACCCTCTAGCCCATTGTTATGTATATACTCAATCCTGTTTGGGAAAGAAGAAAGAGGGTTGGGTTGAATAAAGAATCTGGAGTCCATGGAACTGGCTCTGATGCTAGCTACACCCTTTCCTGTTTCTCATTGTCTGGGGTCAGATCTTAGCTGGACAGGGTCCCTAAGGTATTTCAGTGGCACATCTGTAAAATGCACATGGAGATGGTATCTATTTCTCACAGTTATGGTGACGATTGAGTCAGGGAACTAAAGCACATAGCTCTGATCAGGCATTACCTTCCTTGCAATGATGGTGGGAGAGAGCCCATCTTACCTGCCTCACAGGGTTAAAGGCTCTCATGGAGCAGTCTTCAGTACCTCTTGGTTCTTTATCTCCTCTCCATAGCACCCGGCGACACTAGCAGCAGCGGATGTTAAAAAGCATCTTCCACAAAAATCACATTAGCTTCCTTAGTTAAAGCGATTTCTTTCTTCCCCAATTGAGAGAAGAAAAGAGAAAGGTAGGTAATTAAATCCAAGGGTGCTCTAGCTAAGGCTGCTGGGTTCACTGCAGCGATGAAACTAGAAGGTTCCAGGCTGATGAGATGGCTCAGCAGGCAAAAGCTCTTGCCTGTCTCCCTGAGCCCACCTTGCAATGGACTCCCATAGGCCATTCTCTGACCTCCACAGAGGTGACCACTGACCTCTGTGGTACACACGTAATAATAATAATTGGAAAACAAAACCTCAGGCTTCTGATGGATTTTTAAAAAGTGGTGAGATAATTTGGTGTGTGGAAGAGAAGCTGCAGCCTCCCCCTGGGCTCCCCTTAGGAAGACACTGTACGTTTCCCATCCCCATCAGACCCCGGGGCTGGGAACGTGAGAACTTTCTGTGTTGCACCGAGACCTCCTCGGGCTCCCTTTCACTCCTATCTTGCTCTGATGCTTTGAAGGCTGGTTCCACAGCACATTCCTAAGTGTGGGCACAAAGGGAAGTCAATGTGTCCATAGAGAAGGTGGGGCGGTGGCTGTGGTTTGAATGTGGACTGCCCCCGACAGGCTCATGCAACTGATGGAGCTGGTTTAGAAGGTTGTAGAGCCTTTAGGAGGAGGAGGAAGAGCTTACTCAGAGGAAGTAGGTTTCTAGGGGCGAGCCTTGAGAGTTTCTAGGTGTGCCCCACTTCCTGTCTGGTCTCTGCTTCCTGTCTGTCTGCTTACGGTTTCCTGGTTGCATGTGTCTTGTGATCAGATGGACTTTTTTCTCACCAAAGTAAACTATAGTCCCTCCAACTGTGAGGCAGTGTAAATTTCCCTTCCTTTAAGATGCCTCATAGCAGGGTTTTGGTCACAGCAATGAAAAAAAAGTAAGTAACGTAGAGATGTGGAGAAATTCTCAATACAGTACCCCAGCCTCTGCAAAAGTTTCAGATTGCTATCTGAATAGATTTAAGACCAGAAGAATTATCAGTCTTCCATCAGTAACGACAGCTGGTAGGAACTATGATTCCAAGGAAGGCAAGAAACTCACTAATCAAAGGCACTAGGTGGAAAGGGGATGGCTCTTGTACACAGTGGTACAGCTGGGTGTCGAGGATGTCTGTTTCTCCCATTGCTGTTCCAGGCCTCCGGACCGCTGGGACTGTTTCCTCTGCATTGGAGTATTTGAGGCCTCAAAACACTGCCCTAGTAAATGAAATTCTCTTAGTGGGAAGGGAGTAGAGTGTGTGGGTAGAATGTAACAGGGGAATGAGGAAATCAGAAAGGAGACATTAAGATATACTGCTTGAATTTGTTTATGTGCAAGAGTGATAATTTCTTTATTTCTATTAAAAATAAATCAGCATATCATTTATGTGAAGGCAAAACCACATTAGCCAACATTTATTGGATCAGTAAGTTAGCCTAGCTATTCAAGAGATATGTGTAGTAGAAGGCATATTGTTCAGTGAGTTCGGGGAAAGTGTTCATCTGTGCATGGACAAGCACCCCATCCAAGCACAAAGCAGGGGGACTGGGACAGCTGGTACCTAAAGGCCACATACAACCTTGGAGTGGAGTGGGGTGGGCTCTGCGAGAGAAGAAGGATCTTCATGTTCTTACTAGGTTATTTGAAGAGAAAAGGGGGGAAAAGTACACCCCAGAGTCTGCTTGTGACTCTCAGAGACTTAGCATCTGGTAACCCTTTTCTAACCAGACAAAAATTCTGTTCTGACTCATATCTTCATGTCTGTGTATTTTGACATCCATAAAAATAGAATGAGGTAAGATGCCCTCTTCAAGAGTTTGAACCTTTGGCCAAACACAGTGTTTTCAAATGCACTTGCATTGATTTGCATAACAGCTATTTATCCATTTTAATTGCTGAGTTATTTCCATTCTATGAACAAACCATTAATATCTGCTAGTACTGATGAGACCCTGGGTTCTTTCCTCCCCTTTTTAAACCAGTATGAATAAAGCCATGAGGAATGTTCTTGTGCAGTGGTTTTCTAAGTATGATTTAGTTTATTCAGGATAGAAATTAAGGAATAAGGAATGGGATTACTGAGTCATAAGATAGGTGGGGGTTTTGGTTTCTAAGAAACTTTTGGATGGATTTCTGTGGTGAAGACATGGTGTTCTGACATGTCAGGAAAGTGTGAACAAAAATCATTCATTGGACACCCTTAGAAACACTGCCTGTCCCCATCGTTAATTTCTACCATTCTCCACAGCACTAACTACTCTTCATATGGCTTGAACTGGTTAACCTGATACCCAGTGGCATTTGAGAGCAGACATTTTCAAATCTTCAGCATCTTCAGCCTGAATATCTTGAACCCTCAAAGCTCCCAGACCAGAAACTTTTGAGTAACCAACAGGACACCACCAGGAGACACTTCAACATTGTAACACTTTGTTCCACCCAAAATGGTTAATAATACTGTATTAACTGCCATCTAGATATTATATCCACAGGATGCAAGCAAGATATGTGAATGGATTGTTTTAATGTCTTTTATTAAATGTCTTTTATTATGTCTACCCAAATAAAGTCTGAACTCTGAAACACTGTTGACTATGTTCATTTTGGCTAAGAAATATTCAGCCTGCATCTTTGCATTTAGGATAAGGGATACTAAACCTGAACTCATGTTCTAAAGAACAGAACAGAGACTGTGGTACCCAGGGATTAAGGAATTGCTCCTGTCACACAGCTGATTACAGACATGTGTCAGCTGTTGTGTTGAATGCTGTGCTAATATTTCCCGAAAAGACGTAGACAGGTGTCAGTCAACCCAAAGAGGACAGAGACAGCAGACTGAAGAAATGATTTTCCCCAAGTTTGGTTTAGTGAACTAGAGAGTGTATTTGGGTTACTTAGAAGAGTATAGGTGACTGAAAGGCAGCTGATTACCAAAAACCCACCCCAGCACGAGTGATGACTCACACAAAAAAATCCCTGGAGCTCCTGCCCAACTTGAAGGCAATTCCATTGAAGACTCCTCTCCCAAGCAACTTTCCACTGCTGATATAACCTTGTGGGCTCATATGGGAGTCTTGTAATTTTCTGAGCCTTCTAAGCCTGTAAATTGTATGAATATCTGTCCTCATTCCTGGAGACAACATTTCAATTCATGGGACTTGGCTCCTTAACAGTAATACTGCTGTGGCTAAGCCTTGTAGATCCTTTTGTTTACACGCCTGGTTTCTGTTCTGTTAGGTGCTTACCCATGCAATCAGGGTTTTTGAAGCTGCCGTCAGTCAATGGAGAAACAAAGCAGTCTTTGGATCCATGATGGTGATACACTTTTCAGAAAGGTATCAGGTTTTAACCCCTGTGTATTTTCTTTACACATGCTCTCCTTGTGGCTACTGTGAAAAAAACAAAAAAAAACCCTCCACTTAGAACTTGCTTATCTGTGTGGGAGAAAACTGACCAATAGTTTACTTCAAAGCCCAGTGAAACCTACAGGAATGTGCCAGATAAGAATGCAGTGATGTACAAAGAGTCAGAAGGCTTCTCTCCCCAGTTAATTTTTCCAAACTTTGCTGGGCATTTTCTCCTGGCATCAAATGTTCTTGCTTTCCTTCTTCCTTTCAGCTTAGGATGCCAGCTACCCAGTCACAACTGAATTTTAGAAAAACAATCCATAGCATTGAAGATATGTACGTGCAAAAGACCGCATAATGGCTTGCCCATCTGATATGCAAATATACCTGGGCATTCTGCATTCCTATTGGCTACAGCTGCCAAACCTCTCTAGTTACCCAGAGAGGGTCTGAGTCCCTTGACTTGCAGGAGAAACTCCCGGTAAAGCTGCTTTGCTAGCTCATTTTCCTGGGAAAGAACCATTTCCCCTTTTATATAAATAATGTAAAACTTTAGAGATAAAGTATGGGGGGCATAGGGAAGGTGAAATGGAGACTTTACAATGTAAAGTGCTTTCTCCCTGGCCCAAGTTCATTAGCGAAATCTGGTGACTTAAATTACCCAGCTAACCTCTTCTGCCACTGTTAGATTATAAATCAAGTAGGTGGCTACCATGGAAGGAGTTGTAGGGTCTGTGAAAAAGGTTCTCATCAAGTTAAGAGGGGCAGAAAATTTCCTATTACCATGTCGTGCATAAATAGAAATGCTCAAATCTCCACTTACAGCGCATTACCTCTGTGCGATTCACTTGCTAAAATCAAAGAAACAAAATGGGAGCAAATTCACCACTTTGCATAATGGAGGAACCCCCCCAAAAAAAAAAAATGGAAGGGACTCTGTTCAAACAAAGACCACAGGTAACCGGAGACAGACGGCGTCATTCCAGCAAGGGGCTGAATCATGGAAGGTACTTTGCTGTCCGTAGTCCTCCATGACTTTATTTTGCGTGAATTTTTGAGAGCTGAATTCCATTTTCTGTTAATTCAATGGCTGTCACACTGCATTTCATCATGCACCTGGGATCATCACAATGAGATGTTAGTTTTAAATGAGGTGTTATAACGCATCTCTTAATAAAGCCACACGCGCTTTAATCCTGTCTGTGGCCCAGGTAGGCAGACCGGCCCTGTCCCTCGAATGTGCAGACTGCAGTGGAATGAGCCAAGTTTAATTGCAAACAAACTATAATTGTGAGCTGAGTGCTCACTTGAGCTTCATGGCAGAAAGCATTGTTTTAATATGCTGCTGAGGTATAAGAAGCTTGGCTTTCTTTCTGTCTTTCTTTTTTTCTTCAGTAGATTAGTTGAGTGAATGAGGGGAGTAGGAACTTTGAGATTTACAAATAGCATCTTCTAATCCTAGAACCGGTCCCCGCCATCCCCCACCACCGAAAACTGTTGTATGTTCAGTCTCTTTGTATGTTCTGTTAGCTAAAGCCACCAGGGACAGTGGGGCGTTGGGCAAGGGACTATGGGTGAGAAAAAAAAGCCGTTGAGGAAACTGTGGTTTTGGGCTGTTGAGAGGGTATTTGTATAGAAATTAATTTGAGGGCACCCTATAACTACTGCAGTGTGGGAGAAGAGGTCCCAACTGTCCCTCAGTTGAAAGGTGGTGAAATCAGATGCCCAAAGAGGAAAACAAGTCAAGGGGGCACCAAAAAATATCTCTGCGCAAAGAAGATGCCTGAGGGATTTTTTTTCAGATGTGTTTTTCTAAGCAGACAAAACAAAGCAATTGCTATTCATTTAAAATATTCTTTTAAGAATTTATTACTATTAATTATTATTAGTGTGCATGTGCACAAACACACATGCAGGAGTGTCAGAAAATTCACTGTGCATGTGGAAGTCGGAGGATAACTTGCAAGAGCCACCCTCTCTTCCTTCACATGGGTCCCAAGTCCCAGGGATGGAACTCAGGTCTTCGGGGTGGCCCGCAGGTGACTTTCCAACGGGTCCATCTCATAAGCCAAATCGGTTCATTTTAGGAGCTAAGGGATGCCATCTAGACATCCCTAGGCTGAGTACTGATTGCTTACCAAGGGTCCCTCAAAGCAAAAGGACCATCAGGGTTTCTGCCTCTGTCCTCTCCAGAGACAGCACAACCTTGTGTGCTGTTTCCAGACACAACCACACCCAGAAAGGAGAAAACTGGGTTTGTATGGGGGAACTTCATTAAGGTGGATTGCCAACTGTCACATCACTTTCTGCCCAGCCTGCTCAGCACGAATGCAAATCGACCACCTCGGGTGCTGTCTCATTTGTGGCTATTGATCTATGCTTGAGGGAGGAGGGTGCTGAAGAAACTGTCTTTGGAGCACCCCCCCCCCCCCTCCCTGCTCTGTGTCTCCAGTCTGTGTGGCTCCCTGGTCCCTAGCATTCATCTTGATCTTTTCGTTCCCAACACCAAGGTAGGTCATTTCAGGTGACTTAAAAGTGAGATAGTATCAGGAAGGATTTGGAAATAAAGTCTTTGTCGTGTCACATTAAGGAGGCCCTATCAAGTGGCAGTTTATCAAGAGCCACCTCACAAGGTTTTAATGAGCACGCTGCCTGTTCTTGTACAATACTAATTAATCCCATTTTTTTCACACTGCTGTGACTGCTCAAGAAACCCACATTGTTTTATACTCGGTAGCAAAGCGGCTCTTACTGATTAAATCTCCTTGCCTGCGATGGAGCTTGACAACTGAATTATACCTTGCTCAAAATAATAATGGGTATCAGCTAATAAATACGGTTTAACACACACAAAACTATGCAGCCAAAATCACACCACAAAATAGTGGTTTGACTTATAGGCTCAGCAGTGTTTCATTAAACATCTGTATTATAATTCACTGGTTTTCCAACTGATGTAATAACCTAATTGATGAGAACAAAGACAAGCTTTATTTATCCACCCAATTGCTTGCTTCTTGACTCATGCTTTTTTTTTTCCCCCTGGGTGTTATTGTGGAAATAAATATGCAATATTCTTTTTATAGAAGTCTAATTTAGGTCCCCTTTTTCCCCTATTGAGAAGTCAGCATCACTGCCACCATGTGTATCTGACAAGTTCTTGATCTTTTGTCATGGAGGTCTTTGGATTGGGTGGGTGGGGCTGTGGCTAACAGAAATGAGGAAGCTGGTTTCTAGGCCTTTGGTGGACTGGGAAATGGTCCACTGACCTCTTCCCCAAGAAGGACATTTTTTTCCTAATATAAGCCCCCCCGTCTCTTTGGATGTTCTAAATTAATTCCAATAGAGGTGATTTGAGTATACATACCTCCCATATGACATATGTAGCCTTATCTTCAGCAGGTCCCCACCTAAGTGACATCACAGATGTGTGGAAGTAGCAAGAAAAAAAAAGCACACCCAACATCCCCACCATTTCTTTCTTTGCATAAGGTTGTACACGTGCAATCCCAGGAACTGAAAGGCTGAAGCAGAAGGATTACCCAAGTTTGAGGCTCTAAAGAAAGTACCAGGACAGCCAGGGCTATATAGCAAGACTTTCTCAAGAAACAATCAAAAGCAGTATATGTTTACTTGAGATTGAATTAAAAAGTACACAACAGTCCCCTGCCCCAGCTCAGCAGTCGTACGAGGGCCAAGAGCCTCCTTATACACTGGGGGCCTACAAGGCAGACACACTAGGGAAAAGTGTCTCATTGACAGGTAACAAAGTCTATGTTCCTGTTCCCTTTGGTGCATTGGCTGTAGTATAGTTATCCTGTACTATATGGCTAAAATCCAATTATAAGTGAATAGATGCCCTGTGCATCCTTCTGAGTCTGGGGAGCTTGCACTTGTGTGTCTGTTGGTACCAGCTATTTAATAAATAAGTTTGCAAAGATAATATTTGAATCTTGTGAGACAGGACATCATTTGGACTTGACAATGACTGAAAGGTCCAGGCTGTGCCTTAGCTTTCCTGCTCACAAATAACTCAAGATCACCCTTGAATGTAATTGCTTGTGTCATTCTGGATTTCTACCTCTGCCTTCAGCTGTGAACTAGGTGAGGATGACCACTTTATTGAGAACATAGTTTGTCTCAAGAACTCTTTGGAGCCTCGAGGAGACCACACACAGCCAAGGAGGAAAGATCCACTCTCAAGAGCTTCCTTTGCAATAGAGGAGTCAGGAAGAAACACATTAGGAGGCACAGAGGTAAGGCAAATGGCAATGTCTGTGACAGACAGGTGTGAAGAGAGAAACCCATGCAAGAGGACAGCTACCTCTCCTGTGTGGTCACTCACTGTGTGCTCACTCACTGTGTACTCATAGGATACAGATGAAGTCAACACAATGCTATTATATTGAACCATGTTCTATACTATGCCCAAGCTTCCTTCATGGTGTGGCTGTGAAGAGGGGATTCTTTCAAGAAATTGCTTGGGAACATACCTTTCCCCCCTTGCTCTGCCTTCCTAACTCTTTTCACATGCTCCATGCATCTCCCAGTGGTCATGTGCCTCTTTTTCTTGGCCATGGTGACATTCTTGAGAGGAGGGCCAGCTGCCTCCTGATCTTGCATAACTGGAGAACTGAATGGTTTTTATATTTCTGAATATTGTCTGCATTTCTTGACTCCTGCACAAACCCTGGCTCCTTCCACATGTCTATGAGTTAATGATATACCAAGACGGCAAGCCTTAATGCTGTTTAAGTCATTTAAGTAATTTCCCATACTGAGCTCTCATGTCACCCTCTTTAAAAATATCCAACAAAGCCAAATCTTACCTCCCTTCATTTTTAGTGAGTCCAATGTGGCAAAGATCCCATGCTGAGCCTTCACTGTGGCTGTTGTTGAGTATCTGTAACTCTGTTCCACTTTCCTTCTTAATCCCCTTTGTCACCCAGCCCTAGTGACCCATCTCCTCATGGGTGTTTTCCCTTTCTTTCTATTGTGGTTTGAATGATAATGGTCTCTATAGGCTCATATGTTTGAATGCTTGGTCCTTAGTTGGTGGCCTGTTGGGAAGGGTTAGGAAGTATGGCCTTGTTGGAAAAGATGTGTCATTGGGTAAGCTATGAGGTTTCTAAAGCCCATGCTTTTATTCTCTCTCTCTCTCTCTCTCTCTCTCTCTCTCTCTCTCTCTCCTTTCCCTCTTCCCTCCCTCCATTCCCTTTCTTTCCTGTAA
The DNA here is from genome assembly GCA_907164525.1 of Lophiomys imhausi. Taxonomy (NCBI): domain Eukaryota; kingdom Metazoa; phylum Chordata; class Mammalia; order Rodentia; family Muridae; genus Lophiomys; species Lophiomys imhausi. The sequence continues at coordinate 5,082,413 of CAJQZJ010032083.1, forward strand.
ATCAAATGTGAGCTCTCAGCTACTGCTCCACCACCATGCTTGCCTGACTGCTGCCATGCTCCCTACCATGATGGTCATGGACTCATTGTCCTTCTGCTCCACTTCTGTGATGTTCCCTGGGGCTTGGAAAAGGTAATGCAGACGTCCTATGCAGGGCTGAGCATGCTACAGCCACCTGCACTCAACACTTTGATCCATTATGAGTCTCTGAATATCATCAAGCTTTTTTAAGGGCACAAAGAAAGAGGGACATTCAGAATACAGTGCGACTGACTTTCCCTATGGGAGTCAAAAGTCTAGATGGCATCTTGGAGGAAAGATTCCATGCATTCCATTGGATGAGAACCATTAACACCCACCTTCCAGATTCAACAAGTAATGTCTTGCCGCATTGGTGTTACTGTGGTATGAGTGCTTGTAGCCTCTTTCCAAGGCGTGACAATGTGATTGCCAACGAGGTGACACAGTGATTGTGCATGCTTATGGTATGAGCATTTATGAGGTGCTCAGATCAGAGCAGTTAGCATGTCAGCTCCTTAAACATGTATTGTTTGTGTTAGGAACTGATGGCAGCTATGCTCTGGGTCTTTATAAAACATGCAATGAGTTGTTATTGGCCACAGATACCTTACTGTGAGATAGAGATCTAGAATCCCTTCTTCCTATGTAACTGCACTCTGGCATCTGCTACAATTTGAAACTGGGAGGACTCCCAAGGGACTGTGTGTAAAAGACTTGGCCATGATCACCAGTCTCTGGCTCCTCTATCAGACAGGCTCAGTAGAGCACAGAGCATTAGGGGTGTGCCCTTGAAAGAGGTATTGGGACTTGTCCCCCGTCTTTTTTTTTCTATTTTCTTGTCCTCATAAGATGAGTGGCTGAATTAGCCAAGTTTCTTAAAGAAGCAGAGCAAAAGAATGGATATATACTAAAAAGTGATTTATTAGACAGGCTTATAGGATATTGCCCAGGTAGGCCAGCAATGGTTGCCTCACAACAGAAAAGCCCCAAATCCAGTAGCTGCTTAGTCCATAAGTCTGGATGTCTCAGCAGTCCAAGACTAGAGTCCAAGAGGATTCCTGGAGCTGTGTGTCTTCAGTTTACTTTGAAATACTGAAGAAATTGGATTTAGTACTGCCTGCAGCAACAGGATAGATGAACTTGCTAGCAAGAGTGAGGACAAAGAGACCAAAAGCAGTTTTCTTCTTCTGTGTCCTTTGTGTGAGCTGTCACCACAAGGTGTGGCATCCCAGATTTGGGATGGGTCTTCTTGCTTTAGATGGTCTGATTAAGAACCTCCCTCACAGGTGTGCCCAACACCTTGGGTTTTAACTGATTACAAATGCAGCCAAGCTGACTATCCAGATTGGCTACCATAGGAGCCTACTCTTCCATGTAGTCCTCATTATGATGCCCATCTTGACTACAGGCCCAAGACCAACATGACCAGCTGACCACAGTAGAAAATCTTTGAAATCCCAAGTCAAGAAAAACTACCCTTCTCCCATGAAAGTAAACAACATCAAGTTCAGTAAGCAAAAAATAAAATAACCCAATTTGAGTCTATTATCAACAAATGAGGCATTGATGTCAAAAGCACACATGGAATAAAGATTTGGACTCACACGGCTTATAGTATATGAAATATAATCCATTCATTCATTGAATGATATAATAAGTTATTTGGTGAAACTAGTGGTGAGGTTTTTTTAAGACTCATTTGTTTGATCATATACTTTTCCACACAGTTATGGGAGAAATTAATCTGTACTCTTGTCTAGGATTTCTATTTAGAGAATGGATTTACTCCTAAGAAGGAACTTGAAGTGGCTGTTTAAGAAGTAAGTGACAATTGAATCATGAAATAATGGAAATGAGAGGTCATTTTGTCCAGCCCTCTGCCTCCAAGAAGTGCCATTTGTCTTTGATCACTCAAGACTGGAGAACTGTACTTATTAATCTGAAAATACATATATTTCTGTTTCAGTGAACCCCAGAAAAAAAAGAGTGTGTTCACCTAAATTTGCACTTAACCAAGTCAAAAATGTTAGAAAAATATGTGACAACATTTGATGAACTTCAGGGAGGCAGCAGTGAGCCTCCTTTTCCCCCATGGATATTCTTCTCATTTTTCAATTTAGGTATTAAAGTTATCTGTGCACTTAAGATATCAGACTCAGAAATCTAAAGGCAAGAGAGGTTTTTGCATATCCCCCACCCCCCAGGTAGTTGGACCTGTTAAAAGCTGCTCCAAAATGTAAAAGAACTCCCTTGAAATCACCCCAATCACTCAACTACATTATTACAAGTTTGATCACACAAAGTCGCACTGACGTTAAGGGGGAAAAAGTACTGTTTCATTGTTCAGAATTTCTTTCTTGGAGTTTTGTTCATTGATTATGATTACGGTGTGTGAAGTTATGAGTTTCTACATAATGGCAAGACAGATGATGATTTATTGTTTGGGGAAGCTTTATGCAGGGAAAAAAGACACAGGCAACAGGGAGCTGAGTCTCTGGATGTAATTTATTAGATGCGCAGGGATGTGGGCCTTTTACTTTGGCAAGATGTTGGCTGCCTCTGGAATGACAGGGGTTGGTTTAGGTGTGTCGAATCCCATAGGGAAAGGTAAATGTTTAGGTGCTTATACTCACTCTTCTGGCTTAAGCATTGAGGGCAATTTTTAGAATTTGTGAACTGGGAGAGGATTGAATCAAAGTCTGGAGAGCCATGGGGATGAACAGGTCAAAGATGAAGATGCTAAATCCACCGGTGAAATATATGATTGGTGTGTATACTTCTCCATATTAGGAGGTATTGTCTGCGAAGTGCCTATATGGGCCATGGGAGACAGCCTAGCAAATATGAGTTTCCTTACTTTTCCTTCCCCAGACTGAGTGGCTTTTTGTTCATAGGTGAGTGTCCATATTCTAATCAGAGAACACAGCTGTGGGTCCTAGATGGGAAGCATTTGCAGGGACCAGGAAGAGTGCAATCCTCAGGCTCTGTGGCAACCTTTATATGCTTTATATGCCATCAAAGCATGTTTGATATTTTCCACCATCCCCCTCTGTATGAATTTGAAAATAATAAAAAGGACTCTTTCATTAGTGGGCGTGATGGCTTAGTGGTTAAGAATGTTTGCTGCTCTTCCAGAGGATCTGAGTTCAGTTCCCAGCATCAACATCCAGTGGTTTAAAACTCCTTTTAACTCTCCCCAGGGGACCAGATGCCCTCTTACGACCTCCACTGTCATATAACATAGTCCACAGAGACACACATGCCCATAATTAAAAAATAAAAGAGACCTCTTGGTCCAGGCATTTTCCCCAGCTTTGCCTTTTTTATGGGATGCCTATACATATGAACGTAAGTGTCTCTATGTCTATATGAGTTTCTTGTGCTTTTTCTTCTGTTTGTTTTGTCCTATTCTGGTTTGTTTCATTTTGTTTTATCTTGCCATTACTATTATTCATTAGATGTCCATTTTTTTTCCAACAAGAGAAAGAAAGGGTATGGATTCAGATGGGAGGGGAGGTGGAGGAAGATCTCAGAGGAATTGGGGGAGGGGAAACTGTAATCAGAATATGTTGTATTGTGTGAAAAAATCTATTTTTAATAAAGAAAAATAGAAAAATAAAAGTCCCCCATTTGTGCTGTCCAGCAGTAAGGTGAAAACAAAGACCTTGGGCTTCATCGTCAAGTTGACTTATCCTTGGTTGATGACCTGTGACCCCACAGGAGCATTTGCTGAACTTGCCTATCCTTTCCCTGGTCTTATTGTGAAGCCCACCACAGCGCCCACAGCCGCAGCCAACACTTCTCTTCAGTGGATGGCAGCTTCCCTTCCCTTCCTTGGCAATCTACATGAGGCGTAGAACAGGGAAGGCAATGCCGTCTTACCATCTCTTATTCAATCAATTATCAAATTTAAACTAGGCCAATCCTGGCTTCGGCACACTCCTAACATCTTTTTCAATTATAGTAAAATTCAAAGCCCTGCCTGTGACATCCAAGGCCCCGTGATGTCTCCACACCAACTCTTGTCACTTCTCTATTTTCCTTGATTCATCTGTACCAGCTAAACAGGTTTATTTCTGTCCCTCCAACACCCAATCTCTTCTTGCTGTAGGGAATTTACATGTGTTAGACGCTTTGATTAAGCGGTCTTTCCAGCTGTTTCCCCATACTTGTTTCAGGCCTCTTCAGAGACCTCTTTCCTGATCTTTCAATGCAAAACCCCTCTCCTCCTGGACTCTCACCCTATGCATCTGACCTTATTTCCAGGCCTTAGCCATCGAAAACCTGGATCTTCTACTGTCCTGAAAAATCTTCCCTTCCCCCTGGGATGGGGGTGACGCCTGTTAAATGGTAGGAGCTCTAACAAGAAGGAACCATGTACCTAGTAATTGTCATCCTGGGTCTATTCTGAGGCACGGTGGTCTAGCTATGGGTAGGAGAAAGTGTCTCTTTGGAAGACTCATATATGAGATGGGCTGGTCCTCAGCTGATGAGGCTGCTTTAGAATGTTTAGGAGATGGGATCCTGCTAGAGAAAATAGGTCATTAGAAGCAAATCCATGGAAGGAAGGATCTTCAAAATCTCCCTCCTCTGTTTTTCCTTCCTGTCCACCTTGGGGAACTTCCTCTTCCTCCACCTGTCCCTGCCATCATGGCTTTCTACCTCTATAACAACAGAACCAAGATTGCATTCTGAAATTGTTACAACTGTGAGTGAAAAGTAAATAATTCCTTCTTTCAGTTGTTTTTCTCAGGTATTGATCACAAGGACAACAAAACTGACGAATCTCAATGTCTGGAAAGGATTACAGGAAGATTCACACTTGAATTTGATTCTAGACCCTGCTATTTGGTTGTGTATGCCACTTTTAAAAAACTCTCTGGCACAGATGAAAAGGGGCCACAAATTCTGGTCACAACTCTTTCCAAGGCAGAAGTGCTCATCAAAATTAATTCTGGGTTTTGCTATGGTACTTCCTTTGCCTAACAGACCAGCACCCGTCCACTGTGGGGAGTCATGCAAACTGTACTCTGCTCTAGCCCATGATGTTGCCCCTCTGGAATTCCATACTGGGACTGTGGTGCTGTAAAGAAACCAATGTGTCTGAACCTGGACACCCAGACACAACAGGACAGATGAGCAAAGCCAAGCTGAGCACCCACTCATCTGATGCAGTTATATGAAGGAATCTGAAATAAAGCAACCGAGAAACCATAAGGCTGTACCACCAGATCATGGAGCTGTCACACTGCCACTAGGTAGTTCATGGGAGACCCAATGAGATCCACTTAGGATGCAGAACATCTTCAGTCCACACAAGTTGTTCTGCAAGTTCTGAAATTGATTGGTGGTATTTTCTCATTAAGAATCTGAGTGTTCTCTCTGTTCTGACATGCGCATGTAGTGTAACAGAGCACATCTGGGGTTGATCCAGTCAGGTGCAGAAGAAGGAGGACTCTGGATCAATTAAATTTATTTGATGATTCTTTCTTGAGGCACATAAGGTGGGAAATGGAAGTGGTTTAAAATCCATGTCATGACAGGTGCTGTGGCATGTACCTTTAATCCAAGTACTCGGGAGGCAGAGGCAGGAGGATCTTTGCAAGTTTCACGCCAGTCATGGTTACATAGTGAGATGCCTTCTCAAAAGAAAAAATGCACCTCAAATACAGCAATGGCTTCTACTTCAGTGCTTACCCAATGCCTACGGCCACATGGACACATTGCAAGCATCCCCTTTGTGATTGACATCAACTTTAGCTTTTAGAGAATGCTAGAGCTCGTAAAGTAATTTGAAGTTCACAAAAGTCATTTGTATGTTATCTCTCAGCTAGAAGATGACAGAGCTGAGCTGGGAGCTGGTCTCAGCTGACTTAGTGTCTACTCAGAGGCTCAGGTGTCACAGCGGTGAGAGTTGCACTGTGGGAATGAGGAGAGTCCCAGTCATGGAACTGGCCCACTGAGAAGACAGATAACCAATACAGAGAAGGGCTGCTTCAGAGCCAGTAACTGTGGCATTGATTTTCAGTAGAGTGGAAGCAGAGAGATGGGATGTTCAGGCCAGATTGCCAAGAGGATCTTGGAGTCTTTCAAGGAAGGAGTGAGCATTCAGGACCATGATGACCTGTGGTATGTATTCATGAACACCCATTGAACTTAGAGTGTTCTGCATGTCCCAGACTTCAGCCACACAACAGCCTGGTGAGCAACCATTGTGATCCCATGATCAGATGAAGATAGCAAGGGCTACAAAAGCTACTTTTCATGCCTGAGATGATAGTCAGTTTTGGGGACACCTGGGCTACTGGTGATCTGATTCCAGTCTTAAGGAGCAGCCTTGCCCAGAGAAGTACTCACCTGAAGGTAGAAACCTGTGTTGGGAAATCAGAAAAGCATTGCAGATATGTCTGTGTGTGTGTGTGTGTGTGTGTGTGTGTGTGTGTGTGTGTGCGTGCGTGTGTGTCTGTGTCTGTGTCTAGAACTACAAATCACAGAGGATTCCGTAGAGATGCCGTAGTAGTTCTAATGAAGTTTGGGGAGTTGATGCCTGCACAGAACACTTGCTCTCATTGCTCATTCAGCACCAGCTTTCTGTTCATCTTGAAATAGCTGAAGGTTTTCCCTCTTGAGAACCACAATCTTCCCTCTTAGAGTCATTGGCCTGGCCAATCAGAGCCCTGAACTTTCTAGGATATGGTCGTTAGTTGAGAAACAGGGGCCTTAAAGCAATAAACCTAAAGCATAAAGGAGTTAAACAGGATGGGACATAGGCTTAGAGAGGCTGGCAGCCACTTTGGTATCACACAGAACCTGGGAGTCATGCCAGCTTGGAGAGGGGCGAGATGGCAGGAATGGCATTTTCCATACATTTTTCCAAATCCAGGATAAACCCAATCGAACTAGGTCCTGCCTGTAAAATTTTCAGTTACATCAGCCAATCAGGCCTCATTAATAACCATCCAGTTCAAATTAAAGCTTCCTGTTACTGGGTATGAGAAGTGATCCTGGTGTAAGAAATTGCAATTTCTAAAATTATTCACTTGGGGCATCCCTGGTCAAACAGTGCCTTACATGTTTAACTAAAACAGGCTCCATGAACGCATCTCTAAGGAGCAAGGAGAACACAGAACCGTAAACCACTTCCTTTGAGCTCCTTCGTCCTGTGTTCTAAGCTTGACTCCAACCTTTGTTATCAGTTGATATGGATCTCGGCAAATCTTTGTTGAGTATCTTTGGTATGTTAGGATCTCATTCCCCTGGAGCACACAGAGTTACTAGCTGTGTGATTTGGGCACAGTGCTTCCCTTCTCTAAGCTATGGTTCCTTCACTTGCAAACTAACTGTGATCACAGTGTCAGTGGGTGGTTGCTATTTGGAGTCCTGTTCTGTCCTTTGCAGATGTAAGAAGAAAGGCAATTAGCTGTGTGATTGAAAAGCAGAGACCCAGTTCAGCAGTCATATGAGGGCCAAGAGCCTCCTCATGCACTGGGGGCCTACAAGGCAGCACCACTAGGGCAAAGTATCTCCTGGACAGGAAACAAAGTCTTTGCTCATATTCCCCTTGGTGCATTGGTTGTAGTATAGTTATCCTGAACTATATGGCTAAAATCTGACTATGAGTGAATAGATGCCATGTGTATCCTTCTGAGTCTGGGTTAGCTCACTCAGGATGAGCTTTTCTAGTTTCATCTATTTGGCTATGAATTGCATGATTTTGTGAACTGGGGCAGGAGACTTATGTAGGGACACTCTACTCCAGAGGAGTAGAATGGAAGGGATCGGGGTAGAGGGTGGGAGGGTGGGACTGGGAGGGGTGGAAAGAGGGCACTGTGATGGAGATGTAACCTGAAGTAATAAATAAATATAAGAAAAAAAGATTAAAAAAAAAAAAAGAAAAGCAGAGATACACTGGTCCACCCATGTCTACCAAGGCCTTCTCTCATGGAATCTGCAGGCCATTTCCAAAGTTCACTGTTGGTTAGGATGGTCAGACAAAGCATCACCTGACCTTTCCTTTCCAACAGCTCAACGAGCTGGGCTGTGACTCAAAGTGAGAGGGATGTGGCTTTACCTTGTTGCTCTCTGCCACCTAGATAGTCAGCTTTCTCCTTCGAGCTATAATAATCTTACAATCAAAGAAGGTCATGACTATGCCTAAATCACCACCCTTGAGAAGAAAGAAAAGAAAGTGGAGGAGAGAACCCCTACCCTCTTTTCTACTAAGGCATGTTGGAGAATTTGAGAGCTTCCATTCTTCTTCTGGGACCCCATTAGATGGAACCTGGTTCCATGGTCACACCCAGGCCCAAGGAAGCCTGGGGTGTGTAGTCTTTAATTATGACCCTGTGCTAAAAAAAAAAAAAAAAAAAAAAAATCCACTAGTTCTGTCGAAGAAGGGGAGATACCCTGCTGTATCTATGACCTCATATGAGAAGGAAGTTACTGCATGTTCCTGTTCATTTACTCTCAAACTCCTCTTGGCTTTGGGTTTCCACCATTCCTTGGGCAGCCAAATGTGTGCTTTCTCATCTGGCTTGTGATACAACTCCTCTCAGCAATGGGCATCTCAGACACAGCAAGATGAGCCAGCATCTCCAGTGTGGGCCATGGCGGATCTCTCTGGTGTGATCACACACTCTCGGGTCCAAAGTCCTTCTGCAGCAGAAGGCTACTTCTCTGCAACTCAGGGGCCCGCTCCCACTTCATGTTCGCTTCTGCCTTGTTTCATATTTTTTTTTTTAAAGGAAACTCTTTTCCTCTCATGCAGGAAAATCTAATTATGCAGTGACAGCAGTTGGCTGACTTGGGCACAACACAACATGTCAATTTTCAGTTGCTTACACGGGCCCGCAGAAACTGTTAGGGATTGTTTTGAAATCTGGCATACATTTCAGTCATGTTAATTCCTACAACTGTGCCAAACTTGATGGAATTTGGCTCCTTCGTACTCCAGGGAAGGTGGGGGATTGGAAAAGGCAAGCTTTTTTTTTTTTTCTTGGCAGTGACATCATCTCTACCCCTCCCCCGTGATGAACAGTGTCCTCAGATAAGCCAAGAACATAACTTTGTATTCACAAGACTGTGTGACAAAATGACTTCAAGAGACCAGAGCTGAGCTGTAAAGCGACTGAGGAAATACAGATGGCATAACACTTTTTTTTTCTCTCCTTCCAACAGATTTGTGCCAGATGTGTGGATATTGATAATTTCTCTGGGGCTCATCTCAAGGCACAATATAGATTTCTGTTTGATGGGGGGGGGAGAGAGAGTGAGAATCTGTCCCAGGGATGGCAGGGATGGTATTTACAGGAAATGTTTGCTTCTCTACTCAAATCTGTGCAAGCAGAGCCAGAAACCCCAAATTTCCAAACGAGCCTCTGATTCACCCTTTGTTCTGGACCTAGTTTTTATCTCCGCAGTAATTGACAGGCTGGAAAATTCATCACGAAGGCATGTGGTGTGATTCTTAAAGTGACACCTCTCCAGTATCTGAAGGAAACTGGCCGTCAGCTTGGAGCAAGAGGGATGGAGACTCAGGAAGTCATTTCAGAGAGGTGTGTCTGGTACACTGTATGTATTCTCCTTACACACTTAATAATAAAAAGGGTTTTCTTAAAAAGGAGCATTTCTGGTTTCAAGGAAATACATCAAACAATGGTTCTACTATTTCCAAAAGATTATAGGTCTTCCTTCCTTCCTTCCTTCCTTCCTTCCTTCCTTCCTTCCTTCCTTCCTTCCTTCCTTCCTT